>CM027662.1:17272500-17872500 GCA_015731905.1 Salix dunnii
TTATTAAAATATTTTTTTTTGTTTTTTAAAAATTATTTTTAATATTGGCACATGAAAATTATCTAAAAACACTAAAAAATTTTAATTTAAAATAATAATAATAATAAAAATATTTTTTGCAGTGTCAAAAAATTACTTAGAATTCAACAAAAGTTATGAAAAAGGATTTTTTTTTGTCCGAGTATATCAGTTAAAGCAATGTTATTAAACATATATGAACTTGATGAACTATTGGTTCCTTCTTTAATTTTAGTCGATTTTAAATTGAATTATATAAAAATTAATTCAGCAAATTAATCTAGTTATGAATCGTTTTGATTTTAAAAAAAAAAACTATAATGTTTTAATATTTTTAAAAAAATAGTATAATTTCAAATCGATGAATTAACCGCAAATCTATAATTCAAGTTTTTACACACACACACACACACACACACACACACACACACACACATATATATATATTATTATTATTATTACACGAAAAGAGTGGAAGCAGTTGCCAAACATAAGCAAATAGTCAGCTGATGTTTTAGTTAGGTTTCTTTCACATTTCAGAATCATTTTTTTCGCGGCGGGCTTTTCTCGGCATAAAGTTGGTTTCTCCCCCCACGAGAAATTCATATTATTTTGGACCGTTAATTCAACCAGTACAGTGTTCATGCTCATGAAAGTGGTGGCACATCATACAAGCATTACTCTTACTTTTGGTGTCCATTCAGCCCACACAAGATGTGAGGGTGAGAGTAGTTCGTGGTTGCTTTATATAATATATCTTATTTATAAATATATTATAATAAATTTTTTTTAATAAAAAAACACTGTTTTTGATATAGACATATTCTATACTTTAGGTCCATCCAATCATGTACACTTATAATATGGATTAATGTACAAAGATGACACGAGACTGATCAATTATTAATTTTTATTTTTAATCTATGACAATTTTATTCGATATATTATATAATTTGATATCATGTAAGTAAGATTGGATTTTTATTGTGAATGAAAAAACACCTTTTCAAGTTAACAAGAGCTGAATAAAAAAGTAAATGATAAACATTCACTTGCTCGCAATTGAATCCACCTTTCATTTGATTTTTTAACCTATTTTTATTTCATAGAATTGTAAAAATATGACAATATAATGAATCAACTACCTTCATTATTTTTTTTCATTCATGAGATTAAATTCTAAATATTAAAAAAATTGGATGAAATAAAATTAGAATCAAATGATAAATTTTAATATTCTAAATCCAAATCAGATAAAGTAAAATTAAATGCTAACCCATTCGACTACCACCCCTCATGGATAACTATAGGTCAAATGATAGTAAAATTTGACAAATTAAGTTTCTCCAACACAAATTTCATGACTCAGCTCGATTGCTTTAATAATATCCTTGTATTCATTGCCAATAAATAATGATCTATACATATTAAGGACATAACCCCACATATCAAGCAGAGATCTAAGATAGATATAGAATTATTTAATCTTGTTTTGGGATCAATTACTCATACTGATTATATATGATCTTACAAGAAATTAGGGACAAACTCCTAGATGATAAATATAGAGTTTAATGAATCTAACCCTGTTTTGTGAATAACTACTCGGAGTGATTATATATGTTGTAGGTATGATAGAGCCTTGCAAAAAATTAAGAAAAACACGTAGATAGATAAAAAAAATTAATGTATATAACCTTGTTTTTTTGACCAATTACTTCTAGTGATTATACATGTTGTGGGGATGATAGGACCTTGCAATAAATTAGGGACAAAATCACATATAAATATAAGGTTTTAATGTATTTAACCTTATTTTGTGAGTGATTATTTATGCTGTGGGTATGATAGGACCTTGCAAAAAATTAAGGACAAATTCATAGGTAAATATAGGGTTTAATGTATATAATCTTGTTTTATGACCAGCTACTTCACTTGATTATTTATATTGTGGAAACGATGGAATCTTGCAAGAAATTAGAAGCAAACTCGTAGATACACGTATAGTTTAACATATTTGACAATGTTTTATGACCAACTAATTTTAGTGATCATATATGCTACGAGCATGATAAAACCTTGCAAGAAATCAGAGATAAACTTGTAGATAAATGCAGAGTTTAATGTAGTTAATCTTGTTTTGGTCCAACTACTTCTTGTGATAATTCATGTTGGGGATTAAATATCAGCCTTGTAATAAACAAAATAAGTTTATTGTTTGAAGTCTCACAAGGGGAGTGTTGTGTAATTAAATTTAAAAATTCATGTTATATTATTATTGGAGTTTCCGTAGATCCCTCCCTCCCTGTATATATTTTAATCCTTTTATTCTCTAATGTCTTAAGTTATATCAAGTTTTTCAATATTTTTTTTTAATTAGGATGGAATATTTTGATTTTAGAGTGTGTTTCTGTGCACCGTTTTAGGTTTTATATATATATATATATATATATATATATATATATATATATTAATCATTTAAAATTATTCAATTTAATCTAAATAAATAAAATAAAATATTTTTTTTGAATAAAATTATAAACATATATAATGTTATGAGAATACCATCATCAATCTTGTAAGGATTATTATATTCCGTGATTGTTCAGAAATTTTAACATAATATAATAAATTTATCAAAAAACACCTTATAAAATTTTATTTCAATCTAATCGTTGGATTAAAAACATAACAAGTGGAACAAAGTCAAAATATTTCAACTAATATTTGATAAAAGAAAATCTGGAATAAACATCAAAATAAAAATAATATTATTTTATTTTAATTATTTAATTGATATAAAATATTTTAGCCATATGAGCAGAAACGTAACGAATCAATAACACTGAGTTAAATACTCTATTTATTAAATTTACAATTTTAAAAAGTAGTGGATTATTATATATATTTTTTCACTACTAGAAAACAAAAACACTCCTGCATGAAAGGTGCCTGCGAGACACGAATTGATGTGAAAGGTGACCAAGACATCCACTATGGACGATATAACGTAGGCCCCACCATGTTAAGTACATGCTGAAAAGAAAGAGTACAAGTGTACAACCCGTCGTCGTACGATAGCCAAAGTAGATCATAGTTTTGAGTTGTGCAAGAGTTTATGAAGTTAGAAAAACGGGAGTGAATTATTTTACGAGTGATTATTGTAATAGTAAATTTTAAGGATTTAAAAGCTAGTTTTATATTTTAATTATATTTAATGTGAAAGTAAATTAAAGGGTATTTATATATATAAAAAGTATAAGGATACATTATTAGTGAGAAAGAGAGAAAATAATTACTAATAATTGATGAGATAAAATTAAAAAACTATTTCTTATGTATTTTGAAACAACAACATGGAGAGAAACTAAAAATTAATATGGCTATACAAGTAGGCATGGCTTAGAGGTTATATTCGACTCTTTTTCTTCTTCTTTTTCTTTTTTCTTTTTAACTAAATTAGGTTTAATAACTTCAATTTGTTATGTAATAAAGGAGATTATCTTAATTATAAAGTGGTTTTCATTGTGTTTTAAAAATATCAAAAAAATATTTTTATTTTTATTTTAAATTAATTTTTTAATATTTTTATATCATTTTCATATGATGATATTAAAAATATTTTTTTAAAAAAATATAAAAATATTATTTTAATATATATTTAAATAAAAAACACTTTTAAAAAATAATTTCAATCAAAATACAAATAAAATTCAACAAGCTTTCGGATGAAAAGAAGAGTTATATTTTAAAATAATAATAATCCCTCTTTCCCAATAAATGACAGAAAAATCAAGTTAAATTTTATAAAGATAAATCTCAACCCTCATTGAACTGTTCAAAACCACATCGGAGAAGGTTGGAGCCTATCTGCCATGCAAAATCCAATCGCAGCATCTTATCTTACTAACCTTATAATGCCTTGCAGACGTGGATTCAATAATATTTTATGTTTCCATGGCTTTTCCTGATTTGATTTCTGACAAGTTAACATTTATAAATATGCCGGGAAGCCTTAAATCTTGTTTTATATTATTGGATTTAAAACTATGGTCGCTAAAACTATGTTCGATCTTGTTGGATTTATGGTCGGAAATGGATTTTTGTTTTCACCACTAGGGCTAGATAACTTGAAAATTAAATTAAACGAAATAAGATGGACTGAATCGAGTCATGATAGAATACAAACACAGAAAGGTCATCAAGAAGAATCGAGTATGGATTATTTATCAAAATAAAATTAACTAATCATAGGATATTGCATTCCCCTCTTCATACGATGAATTGCATTACTATTAGATTCAAACATAAGCTTACAAACTTATGTGTCTCTTGCAAGTTCTAAACCAAAAAACTTAATATATATTTTTTGATACATAATAATAACATTGATGACATATACTAAAAAACAAGATGTAGAGTTTTTTGGTGGATGTTTGGCTCTGCGATGGTTTCTGTGTTCAAGGTTTACAATAGAGCCAACATGTTTGGTAAAACGATGGACCATAATTTTGAACTCTGGATCCCACCTAAAACTACGGTTGAACCGTAGTATATGAAAAGCATCGTTTGATGCTTTTTGCCTTTGATGACACACTGGTTAAAACTGTGTTTGCAACTGTGTTCAATTACTTCATACACGACGAGAATGATAAATAAAATAATACATTAGGGATAAAAACAAAAAAAAAAGAGAGAGAAACAAAAAAAACTAAAGGGAGGAGACGTAGGCGAGAACACTAAAAATACACGGGGATGATATTTAACAATATCAATCATAAAAAAACATCAGCAACCTTGACAACTCTCTCCCTCTCTCTTTCTAAAAAATAACCACGCCAACAACCCTCTCTCTTCCCCATCAACAACAGTCACCAGCGATCGCCACCAGCTGCTCTTTCGGCACCAACAACCTTTTCTCTTTACAATCATCGCCTGCACCGGTCCAGTCTTCTCCCACAGTTCTGACGTCATGTAGCAACAATAACTTTCCAATGTTTTTCCTAGCCATCACAAATCAACGCCACTACCACAAGAAGAACCATCTTGGTCTTCTCTACCTGACGACATCGGCAGGTGAGCCTCTCGTCACCATCGACTGACTACCCTGCTTCTATTCACATGTTACATGAACAATATAACATCCTATTTTTTTAACTCTTGAGCTAGACCTGCTCTCGGCCTAACCCAAGTCCAGCAGAGTTGGATCGACTTAGACCCAGTCTGATTTTAAAAAAATATAAAATCATATTTAATAAAATAAAAAATATGTATATAGAAATCAGCTCTAATGAAAGGGAAAGACATGTGACTTCGTTTCACCCCACAACCTTGTTGTTTTTCAATTGATTATGGATCAAAAAGTTGAGAAGATCAACAAAGTCTTGGATGAAATTCAGAAACTTGCAACTGGATTTGACATTGGAATTATATCCTTACAACATGTGGATAAAGATCTTAAGACTCTGTATGGATCACAAATGTTGTTCCTGATAATATTTTACCAGATGTTGTTTCTCGATTAAATATCAAGGGATCGCAAAGACTTTCACATATGGATTTAGTTTGTAATGAAATTACAAGCAGTTTGATGAGAGAATAAAAACAAGTGTCTAATTTAATCAAATTATTAATTATATTTTATTATTATAATGATTAAATCTATAATATTTTAAAAAAAAACAATATGTGTGTGTGTGTGTGTTGTGTGTGATTTCATTTAGAGTAGTTTCATAAGTTGAAAACAATATGAAAAACATAATTACTAAACATATGAAATTGCTTTTTATTAAATCTCAAACCCAACCACAATTTTAACAAAACATTTCAATTTTAGTCATGAACTGCAACTAAAAGTGCTTTTATAAAAATAATTTTTTAAAACCATAACCACAACCACAACTACAATACCAAATAGACCTTTGGTATTGTAATAGTGATTGATTTTCAAAATGTTTTTTTGTTAGAAAATATGTTGAAATAATATATAAATTTTGTAAGATTTATTTTGACATGAATATATCAAAACGATATAAAAACATAAAGAAAATAATTAATTTTAAATAAAAAATAAAAAAATATATTTTTTGAAAGCATTTTTAAAACTAAAAACAAGCGTGCTAGCAATAGATTCATGTTCAAGCATGTTTTAACTAATATATAATGTGGGTTAACTTGTGACGATCATTCTTGATCATTGAAGATTTAATAACCATAGCAGATGGGTCCATAGATTCTTGGGCCATATTAAGTAATTAATTAAGAGATTATATAGCGTAACGATGACCATCCTACTTAATAAAACCCATAAATCTTAGTTTATGAGCTGGAAGTTTTAGATTCCCCACCTGCCATGCTCCTGATCCAGTGTCTGAATTTCAGGTCCAGACATCGTAGTCAAATTGGAAACAAACTCTATCCTTCACACACACCAGATCTCGTAGTCAAATTGCAAACAAACTCTATCCTGCACACACACACACACACACACACACACACACACACACAGGATTATTGGCGAGACAGCTAGGCATGGCTATCCATGACTTATTCATTGATATCTGCTATCTTGCTTGCTAAATTTGACAGGAGTCCAACAATCTTAGGTGCAGAACTGTGCAGAATATGAATTATTTATACAATCTATACCTGTAAAAAAAAGAACTAAGATTTGTTACAGATGGAGAGGTAAAACTTGTAGTCCGCTAAAAAGAGGAGGGTAGATGAGAGGAAACATGTCAAGAATGTGAAGCACTAGTAAGGTCGGAGGTTTTTAGTACTGTCTGAATGTTAGATTGAGACGACCAGGACGAAGCCTGGTTTCTTCAATTAAAGCTTTGGGGGCAGAATTTGGGATTACAGATGTTAGGCCATGAAATATATGTCTTGACCTGCCACCAAATATCAATACATCTCCTGATTCCAATACAATTTTATCTGCCTTGTTCACATCCCTCTGATCCCCATAGAGAAATTCCGCAGAATCCCCCACTGAGAAGGAGACAACAGGCAATCCTTTGTTAAGACTCTCTGAGCTTTCATCACGATCCTAGAAAAGAAAAAGCCAAGATGAGAGTAAATATTGCCTTAATGTCCCCTTTGATGTTCATATATACAATAAGAAGAGTATCTGAAAAGATTTAGACAACGCTCATGCAATTGTCAGTAATGAAATTGCAAAATTGGCAAGTCTTTTTCCGAGCAGAACCTTCTATTGTTCTCTTCTCACTTAAATACTGAGCCTTCTATATTTCTCTTCTTACTCAAAAATTGACTAATCAAACTGACATAACCAGGGTGCTGGATACTTGAACAAACTGATGCAAAAAGAAATTCAAGACCTTGTATTTCAATCCGAGAGCTCTTGAAGTACTTAGCATTGCCACCAAATGAGCCTCTCATGGCTTGAGATGCGAAAAGAAAAAGGGTGATACAACCTTTATGAATATTATACTGCAACTAACAAATCATTGCATAATTCTCTCTCTCAAAATTAAGTTTGGAAAATTTAAAGAAAACAGAATCGTGCTATAGTACAGATTCACCAAAAAATCACGAAATCTTTTACAATCTAAAACAATCCTAGGGCTTTCACAAACTTTCTCCATGTCCAATGTAGAATGATGTATGCTCAAAAGTCTGGAGATTTTAGAATATAAACAATTATCACTGAAAAAAAAATTACTATAAAAAAAGCTCGATGTCTGTGCTCAAAGTCTATGTACAAGGAATAAAGAAACATATAACAGTTAACTACACAGTACACACCTGATGGAGCCCAAGCTTCCCGGTGGTTGTGTAGAAGTTCACAATGCATATGTCTGGAGACATTGCAGGAAGCATGTCTTCCACATTGCTTAATGTCAAGTCCTTTCCTAGAAGAGCATGTGCATCTTGAATTGCTGTTTCAACCAGCTGATTAAATTCATGCGGAATATACGGAGGCTTGCAACCATCAGTGGGGTGTTGATCTTCATATTTTCTTGTCTCAGGGTCCCAGTTCAGACCAAGACACATCATCTGCAGACGAAGCTTTGCTCCATTTTTGTAACCAGGCCTATAAAATCCCCCAGGACTGAGACCAATTTCTCGACATGTCTTCACCAATTCAATCTGAAAAATAACAATAGCTTCAGACTTGAGTAATATGCAGTTACAAAAAATGATTATTAATAATTTGTGAAAAAACATGTGATAAAACTCTTAATGAATGATTATTACATGCACGTCAATTTTACATTTTCTTCATGTAAAATATCAATTCATGTTCATGGCCAGACAAATGCATCCCATCAGAGTCAGCTGATCAATATTGAGAGCGCCATAATGCAGATAAATGCCTCTCATCATGGTTGCAATCAAAATCCAAACGTACTTATTAGACAAGTAAAAGACACCATGCCTTTTCAACTGCCAATTCTAAACTGCAAAAGTAAGAGCTAGCTATAAATTAAGGAGTAAGCATTAACACAACGAAGCACCTGGTCACTAAGGGAAATATAACTTTTAAGAAGAACCATCCCAGGCCGCAACACTCTTTGTCCATCACTCTCTTCAATGGGATGTTCAGCAATTTCCTGGTTTTCATCCATTTCCTGCAAGGACTTCAAAACAGCAGAATCTCTACTCCGAGAAAGGCAGATATCAAATGGTGCAACATGATTGGCGCCTGCAGCAGGCTTGCAATAACTCTGGCCAGATTTAAATCTTTTAACATTAGCAGGGATGTTCTTGTTCCTGAATTTCAATGAGTTACCACCCCCGCCACTCTGCTCTGACCGAAGATCGATTCTACTTCTCCTTTTACTGATACTTCCATGCCTAACACCTAAACCATCGCCACTAGTTTCCACGGCACCCCTACATTCTCTCCGATCAATACAACCAGGATAAGGCCTCAGCTTGATGCCAGCTCCCCCTGCAAAGTCTCTATCTTTTTAATTTCCAATTACACACACAAAAGTTTTTTTTCTCTACATGACATTTCTCCTTTTACACATCAAGAATCGATACATAATCCATTCAATCCAATTTTTGGGTTGTTATCCACATTTTTATAGCTTCTTATGAAAAGATCAACCTTCGTCAATTCTTAAACCTTAATCACGAAAAACCATGTTCTAATTACAGAACAAAGGTAATATTGTCTGCATAAAGACAAGCTTTACAGAACATAATCAGAAAACATCAATGTTCAGTTTAAAAACTTACACATAGAATTATAGAATTACCTCTACCGGGGATTGAATCTTCACTTGATCTGTCTTTTCCACTATTCATCTTTCTGATTGACAGAAGCCCAGAACAAACTTGGCGAGAAATGGAGGGCACAGACACAGGTGATTTCAATAGTAGGAAATTTTTTGCTTGAATTAGACGGTACATATAGACCATGAGTGCTGGTTTGGCTCAGCCAGCAGCCAGACAAGAACCCGGGAAAGGAAGTATGGAGCAGAGAGTGCAAGACCACCTTGCCTCTTCAGTCTTCAGGTTTACTACGAAGAAACGGCATGTCGTTTTAATAATATCGTTTTTGGCAACAAATCCAGCTTCCATGTTTTTCCCTAACCCGAAAATTGATATAATAACTTATATAGTATATACATGAAATTTATGTATATCTCTTCTTGGTGAGATGTATTTTGACACTACTTTATGTCTTAATTGAGGCTTTTAATTTTTTTTGTAAGATTTTAAAGGTGTATTTCTATGTGAATCCGGTGTATTTAGAGGATTGATGCTAAAATTTAAATAAAAAAACAAAAAAACATGTTTTTTCTTTTAATTATCAGATAATCCCTTTAAATCAAGTTTCTCGGGATTCATTTTTGTTTCCCAAGAATATTTAAAATTTTAGTTCTTAATAATTAAGAAATACACCCACACCATAATCATAATTAATGACCCTTGAGAATTCATATTTTTTTGGTTTTAATTTTTTTTACTGATTGTGATATCTGAGCTAGCTTGCGAGTTCATAAAAAATTCTCGGATTTACTAAATATCCTACAAGTCCAATGAATATAAAGCACTACGAGAACGTGTGCATGTATTCAAACCTGAGTAATTAACATGAACAAACAATACACTGACCACGGGCTAACACCCTACTTGCTTTTTGGTTTGAATTTTAACACTAAAAAGAGAATATACTTTATTAATCATGACACTATCTCAAATTAGACATGCACTTCACCTACATGTGTGTATTTAATGAAGATTGTTTTTTTTACAAGTTCTAATAATTTTGACATAAAGTTATTAAAACCTCACAAAGATTTTAAAACAAGACTTTTCATATATAAATAATCTAAAAAAATATATTTTCACTCGCATTATTAAATACATAGCCAAATAATTTTGATAATTGTTACAAGTTAAAAAAATAAAGACCAAAAATATAAATTAGATTAGTATTTTTTATTTATCTTTTAAAATATAAAAAATTACTTTAAAATTTTCTATTTATTTCCCATCTCTTTCATCACTCTTCTTTTAGGCGCCATTTGTTATTGTAGTATCAATTATTTTTTATTTAAAAATATACTAAAATAATATATATTTAAAAATTTATTTCTGACATGTAATCTAAAAATATAAAAATTAATTTAAAGTAAATAAAAATCTTTTTTCATCCCAAAAACAAATATACTACAGCTAAATATATTTATCTTCTTTTTATCACCAAACACTAATAAAAGGGAGTTTTAGATAAAATAATCAAACTGCTCATAAAAAAAAAAAAATTATGTGGTTTTTCTTAAGGGTATGGAGTTTTGACTATTTAAGATATTTTCATCATGTACACAATATAAATTCTCTTTGAAAATATTATTGAAGTTGTATTTTTTGTTTAAAAATATATTAAAATAATATTTTATAAATTATTTTTAATAATAGCACATCAAAATAATTTACAAATACACACAAAAAATAATTTTAAATAAAAAATAAAAATAAAATTTTAATTTTAAAATGCAGTAGCAAACTAACCTGTAGTCCAAACAACATTATAAAACGTCTTCATGTACAGTGGGTCTTCATGGACAGAGCCACCGGCATAGTTCAAAACTGATCATGGTGGGCTTCACTCAAACCCCAAAATGATCTCTCGAAAACACACCTTCAAGAAAAACTGCAACTTTTCCTCGAATTGGTGGGCAAGGCAGAAGCACTTGTGAAAATGCTGATATGGATGAGGGCATAGTGGCATCATACAAACGTGAGATTACTGTCAGCACGTATACCACTTTACAAATGGCTTTTTACCCTACCACTTTACAAGTAGGAAGCACCTATCTCCACTCTTTCCGAAAGCCACTCAAAAAGGCTTTCGAGTCAAGTCTGTGTCCCATCTTAGAATCCGTTTTCCTTTTATAAGATGAAAATGAAGGATAGATAAACTAATCGCAGAAGAAATATTACATAAACAGTACGGATCTCACACCCTTTTCCTTAAAAAATCAAAACAAACTTGTTTTATAAATTAAATTGATTTGGGGTTGCCTCCTTGAAAATCCACCATGAGTGCTCAAGTTTTATAAATATTATGTCAGCTCTTCATCGAGTCTAAGGTGGTAAAAAGCACTAATCTAGCACGAAATATCATCATAATAAAACAATCCTCTCACATGGGACAGCCTGTGCCTCGACAACCTTTCAGTGGGCTGCTTTTAGAATAAGTAACCAAAATTAACAATCTAGACAGCATAATGCCATCAGTAACCCCACTTACACGCAGTGCATCCTGTGCAAAATGAAAGCTCATATCCTTTTTGGTAGTGGGCTGGAGCTTGGAAAGTTCCAGCACGCACGCCAACTTTTTTTCTTTTTCGTTCTTTCCATCACTTCTTCCTGGAAAATATAACCCTTTTGCCAGGAAAAATCAAAGGCTAGCACCAAAAGTGAAAATTCAGATTTTGCAATTTTCCTGTCATGAAGGTCCGTCAGCTCATTTTTCTTCTTCTTTTGTTTGCTTATCAGGTCTATTGCAAAACATATGTTCACATTGACTATAGTCTCACAGTAGAGGTGCCTAGTGAGTACAGTGTGGAATTACTTGGAAGAGCATTTCTGATGGAGACTAACCAAATGGAGCCCAGTTTTAGAGTAGCATTGAGTGTTGAGCCAATTAAAGGAAAATATTCATGCTCTTTGCAAGTCTTTCTTGGAGATGTCAAGGTGTGGAATTCTGGCCATTATTCTCATTTTTACACTTCTGATAAATGCGTGCTTGAGCTAACAAAGGATGGAGATTTACGGCTGAAAGGTTCGAATGATCGAATCGGGTGGCGAACCGGGACTTCAGGGCAAGGTGTGGAGGTAGTAAAAGAATCACCAGCAAAAACTGAAAAAAAACACAAATCACTGCACATGTTTTTTAGCAATTAATCTTTCCCCTTCATTGCAGAGACTAGAGATTCTGAAGACTGGCAATCTAGTCCTTGTGGATGCCTTGAACCGGATAAAGTGGCAGAGCTTCAACTTTCCGACTGATGTAATGCTGTGGGGACAGAGACTAAATGTGGCCACTCGCTTGACATCTTTTCCTACGAACTCAACAGCATTCTATTCTTTTGAAATTCAGCATAGCAAGATTGCTCTCTACCTGAGTTCCGGTAAGTGGAACTATTCTTACTGGGAATTTCAGCCTACCAAGAACAGAAACATCACATTTATTGAATTAGGTTCAAAAGGGTTAGAAATATTCAATGATAAATACAAGAAAATTGCGCAGATTTCATCATTCGGGATGCAATTTCAACCCCTAAGATTTTTAGCACTGGGGAATAAAACGGGAAACATGGGGCTGTATTTTTACTCCCCACAGAAACGAAGTTTTGAGGCTGCTTTTCAAGCACTCAATACGACATGTGATCTTCCTCTAGCTTGTAGACCTTATGGTATCTGCACCCTGTCCAATGCTTGCTCATGTATCCGCCTGTTGACGGCGAAGAAAGGGGCTGGTTCAGACTGCAATGGGGGTTTTTCTGAAGGGTTTTGCGACAAAGGTCAGCAGGAAATGCTTGAACTGAGTGGTGTAAGCAGTGTTCTAAGGACTGCTCCTAAAAGGGTCAATGTTAGCAAAGAAACATGCGAAAATCTATGCCTGCAAGATTGTAAATGTGCTGCTGCATTATATTCTACTGGCAAGGATGGCACGAGCTTAAGAGAATGCTTTACCTATGGATTGGTCTCAGGTGTGAAGCAGGTTGAAAGGGGAACAGGATTGACTTTCATGGTTAAGGTTCCAAACGGAACCCAAGTTTCTCATGGGAAATCAAATGTAAAGAAATGGGTGTTGGTCATGGTAGGAGTGATTGATGGTTTGATCATTCTGCTTGTTATTGGAGGGCTTGTGTATTATTTGGTTCAGAGAAGAAGAAGAAGAAGAAGAAACATGCCTGCCTCTGACAACAACAATACTTAGGACTGGTTATTCTGCCCGTGATTCTTTTCTCATGAGAATTCATGACCATATCTGCAATTTTTTCTGCTAATAGAGGGAGGGAAGAAAAAGGAAACAATTTTGGTTGATTTCTACAAGCTGATATGTTCATAGGACAAACATTCATCTCTCTTTTTAACACCATTGGTATAGTTGAAATCAATTTGTCGTTTATGCAAGGGAGAAAAAAAAAATTGTTGGATGAATTCTCTTATCAACAAAGCTTAAGCAGGTCAGCATGAACATCTTATAGAGCCAAATCCAAATTCTTTCGATCAAGGCAGCTAATTGATTCGCAATGCAGAGAGCAAAAGAGTGATTATACATCCAACACGTAGATTTCGGATGCTGTTATTTACACCTCTAAAAACTAGAGTAATTAGAAATGAAATTAAAAAATCTAGTCGTCATAGATAATCTTTCAGGAAAAAGGAAGCTTTTATTAAAAATCACACAATATCAGAATCTACTGACAAATAAAGCGTTGTTTTTGTTATTATTCCCCAATTAAAAAACAAATATAAATCTTTTATAATAACAATGCTTTGTTTATATGCCCCAATAAAAAGAAAATAGAAGTGGTAATTACAATAAGTATCTAATTAATTTTTCCCTTATCTCATAGCCAGAGATTATTGTTTTATTAAACTTGAAGAATATTATTTATAACACAATATACTACCACACATCTTATAAATATATCAATAAAGCATTAAGTTGAACAAATATTTAATATTAGATTAAATAAATAAGTGGGCACTAAGATTCTTAATTATTTTTGAAAATATATTTACTATTATCACATATTTCACTTGCTTAAAGGATATGATTGTTCATAAACATGGATGAAAACAATCAAAGTTCTATATCTTAGGCTTTGTGAATCATGGCTCAACAAGTCTGAACTTTATTCGAGCTAGCTTAATAATTTATTCTAATGTGAATATGTTAGTTAGTTTTTTTTTTTTTTTTTTTAAACTTGAAATCTAAAAGTTCGATATCTATTAATTAGAAATTGGAGAGATTTTATATGGAAGAAAAATAAAAATAAAATTAGACTAGAAAAATAGCTTATTTGATCACAATCCATCATTTTTTTCTTGAAAATTAATTTTAGATTAAAATAATATAAATTGTTTTCTTAAGAAATAAGAATTGATATGCTCTAAAAATAACTATGGTTTATGTTTTTTAACACACACGTAAAGACCAGCCCAAGACTATAGCAATTTGTCTCGGGCCTGGGATTATATTTCAAGGATCCCAACGTGAGTTACGAGAGGCCGAAGCCACTCAACAATGCCTTTAATTGTGGGATTAAAGATGCTCTTCAATTATCCATTTTTTAAGCTGGAAATAGTGAAAGATTAGGGCTTCGAGATTCTACTTCAACTTCAAGGATACCAAATCCAGTGATCTGAAAATTTTGAGCATGAGATTATGGTTGGGGTTTGAAAATAATTCACCATTCACCAACTCAGTGGTTAGATGCACTGTGGACATAATTTATATTTCAATTTTGTCACGATGGAAAAGAAGGTAGGCACGTAAATGATGAACAATTAAGTTTATGATAATATATATGTTTAGAAAAATAGTAAAGAAAATAAAAACCACAGAGACAATATATAATTTCTTTAAAATATATAATGAAATATAGGGTTGTAAAATTAATTAAGTTTGAGAAGTGCCTTGGGTTGATCTTTCTCAACGAAGAAAGAATGTCCCGTAGCACAAGGTTAAGCATAGAACACTTGCCTAATTCTATTCTAAGGGACCTGTTTAATTATAGATTTAATTACTTTTAGGTCTCCCTCTCACACAACAGGGGATAAATTCTACGTTTGTTGTAGTTCATACACGAGAGCTTTGGCCTGAATATTTTTAGCAACTTGTATTTAGTTGCACAGATTATCAGTTGTTTTAAGCTAATCTGCTTGATGTGCGCGCGTGCGCGCGCGTGGACATACTAGCGATAAACTACTGATAGAAGCAGGATGATCTTGCCCAAGATGCTCCTTAATTAGTCGAAACCAATCATAGGAATTTTAATTAAGCATTTTGTGTTCAAATATATGTATAGATGATTGAAAGTAAAAGTTGCTTAGTTAAAAACTGAAAATTAATTACCAGAACCCCATTGCTGCACATTTTGACTGACTACTAACTTGGAATTAGGACTGCCTAGTGTGCTTGAAATTCAATGTACAAATTCCCAGTTTCTCAGTAGCGTACAGAAAGACAGGGGAAGAAAATATCTGGGTCATTCTTGCTCACCAGCTAGCTAGCTACCTTGATTCCAGTTATGGATGGCTTGCAGCACTGCTTGTTTCACTACTTGAGCATCATGACCTTGGTTCTGCAAAATTATGGAGTTTGTTTTATTGAAAATTTAATCAAACAATTCTCTATCAAATATAGATGCATGGATTGGCTGTATATACGAGCTGTAGCTCATAAATGAAACTCCAGGAATCAAAGGAGAAAAATGAGAATGGATCACTGTGGATAGACACTCACACCATGTAAATTATAACCCCTAGGAGCTCTCTACTCAAGCTAAAAGAGAATGGAGTTCTGCAGCCATAAACTCCAAGCCACTGCTACAAGCCAACAAACCCAGAACAGACATGGATGCACGGATTAATCCTAATTAATGACATTTGTCCCATGAGCTTGTTCAGTGGATAGCTACTGTAATCCAATGCTGTCCACCCATTATGGTGTACTGTGGAAACTCCAAAATATGTGGTTCAAGCCAGCTTAATTGTTTCTAAGTTGCACACGTGAGATCAGTTTTGTTTGTCTAGACTACTGTTTATAAATATCGAGAATGATGCTTGAGACATCTATAGAATATAACATCAGCAAGAACATTTAATATACTTGCAAAAAAGACAGGCTTCCTTAATTTAAGTGGTGTGCTTGGAGGAAGAGCGTAAATCCAAGAAAGGAGTTTAATTCTCACTTGGTCTCCACCAATTGCTTCGAGTTGGAAATTGTCTTCACAAGAAACCCTAGCATCAAGCACTTCAAGGCCTAATTCATCAAAGGCTTCAAGTATGGAGACGAGTAATCCAGGGCAATTCTTTTCTGAAAATACATTAATAAGGAAACCCTTTTCTAGGTTTTCCACTGTGACCTGCTGAAGTACGAAAAATAATGAAGTATTATTACATGGGCTAGTAAGGGAAGCTTTTCAGAAATCAATAAGAACTGAGAATACAAAAAACTGAACCGATAAAGGGAATTGTAGGTAATATATTCGCACCGCAGGTAATGAGTTTTGGGGGGCTGAAGATGTCCCAATTTCTTTGTTTAGCCTATCCACCTTGTTCTTCAACTCTCCAATATATTTTGATGCATCTACTATGATTGAGGTTTTGTTCATCTGCCAAGACAACCAATTACAGAAGAGAAAATATCAAAATAAGTAACCAAAGATTGGAAAAGAAAGAAGAAGAAAACAAAGTAGAAAAAGAAGAAGGGAGAAGGGAAGAAAGAAAAGAAAAACTGAAACTAAAGCTTGAAGAGGATGGGTTCAGGTATTTACAGCATTAGAATTGGTAGCAGCACGTAACTTCTCATAAAGAGCTGCCTTCTTTTTCTTCCTGGAAGACATTCTTTGTTTTCTGCCTCCTAACTTGACTGGCTAGCTAGCTCTCTCCTCTCCCTCGCTTATTTTTAATTTTCACCTCAAGCTTCCGAGGATTTTATAACAAGAAGATGACCTCTCGAACTCTATCATTGCTTGTTCGTTTCCTGCATGGATGCTCCCGTTTCCCCAAATAAAATCATAATTCATTTTGAAATTTACATTATTAACCATCTTTTTTTCCCTGACATTGTCTTTTAAAAGTAATTTCAAAATCTGTCTTTTTGTTTTTTCTTTTTCGGTCGAAGGAAAAAGAGTTCAATGCCATTAATCCGTAGGCCCCATTTGCCTTGCATATATATATATATATATATATAATATCAGAGTTTGTGTCACACACACTCTGATTAGTTGAAACGGAGCATTGATTAATATAATTTCACTTTCAAAATACGTACATTAATTCGTCATCAATTATCAAATATATACCGCTGGAAGTTTTTATCCTCTCTTTTTACTGATCATTTGAAGTTCCATATATCAGAAAAAATCAAGCATATACATGCTTGAAACTAGAATTTATATCGTGTTAACCTTAAAAGCAAATCAAGCATATATATATATATATATATATATATATATATATATATATATATATATATATATACATGCTTGAAACTAGAATTTATATGTATATAGTTAACTTTAAAAACATGTTTGAACTCAAATTATGATCCTGATAAATGTCTTATGACTCGAGTAGCATGTTTAACCTTGTATATTAGACCTATATCTAGTACTCTATTGCTCAACATCCCGATTTCAAAATATTATTAGAGGATGGTGATGGAATCAATTCAACTCTTGATCACTTGTTCACACAGGTCTGCATATCATCTCAAAAAATCTGAAGCCTTAAATTTAAGGTGCCAGCTAGACTTCAAAACTAGTTTAACATTAGTCTATCTTTTACACTAGAAAGAATAACTTAAAAGTAAGAATGTAGTTTTCTTGCAAATACTTTGAAAGGAAATATGAGTTAAAATACACTAGTTGCACTGGATCTTGTGATAGTATAATATTTAGATAATTAAGGATTACAAGTTGTTAATAAAACGATAATTTACGATTAATATTATTTTGCAGTCCAAATCAAAGAACAAAAATAAGCAACAGTAGACATGAAATTAGAATGCGAAATGATGAATAATGAAAGAGCAAGAAACAGGCTGCTAGGGGTGTGTATGGGAGGGTTTTGGAATTACTCGGGAGAGAGACAAATGGATGACTGCGAGAGGAAGAGAGAGAGGGTGTAAGATATAATAAAACTTCCCCCGTGAGAAGGGTTTTGGAGGGATTGACAGCTAAACATCTTGACGCTTCCTTCACTGCTTTCCATGTCTCCGATCACGAGCAGATTCCTTTCCAGCTCTCTACGCGTAAATTGATCCTTTTCTTTCCCCTGCAATTACCTCCTCCTCTTCTGAAATCCACGTGCCATGCCTAGCTAGCCGTGCTGTTCTTCCAAAAAAATGGGTGTCTGCATGGCTGCCTCGCTATCAGGGGATGGGATGAATTATTAATTAGCTGCAGATATGAACACAGATGATCGAATGCTTCTTTCTTAGAAACAGAAAAAACACTGGTGAGAGTGGCAGCTTTCGAAAGTTGTCACCAATACAGCCACGCATCTTCTACTTAGATCTAATTTAATCTGGTTTTGAAATTTAAATACAGATAAAGATAAAAATGGCAACATCTTCAAGAATATTATTCATATCCTCGTGAGCCCATGTACGGAAGATAAACTTAATTATGTTTGCAGATCTTATGTACTAAATTTACTTGTCATGAATCCAAAAATGACATCATATAGTTTTATTAATTATTACCAGAAATTGCTGAAATTAATGGCGCGCTAAGGATTGATTGATGAACCTCTTAACGAGCATATACTTATTATTTTATTTTTCTCTTAAGATTTATTTATGTAAATGAAAATCAGTACTTACATCCAGCTTTGCTAGGACTAGACCCACCTTTTGTCAATTCACTGTGCCAAGTACGATTTGTACACTAAGTCCCAAGCCATACAGCCCTTTTTTCCTCTCAAAAAATCGAATAGATTTTTTGAGCTGATCCTGTCTAATATATTTTATTATCCTTATTTACATAATTTATTATGTGATGGAAGTATCGAGTACATTGCAAATCAGTGTTGGGTCGGTGTTTTGACATTTTTTTTTACCCCCACCCCCATCCATGAACGTAGACATAGTTGAATCACTTGTAACATTGTAACTGCATATAATTATTATTTTTTATATATTTATATAGGTTGTGATCATTTTATTTAGCAGGCTGTATGATTTTAACAAAATGCTGGTCTTAAAATGTTGTTAACTGTAAAATTAAAATATATTACTAACCTTGAAAAAATGGCTGCAATATGAACATATCTTGATAGGAGAATATTAACAGATTGAAGGTGGAAATACTGTATATATAAATAGTGAACCATTTTTTTTCTTCCCATTCACACATGGTTTTTTTATTAGGTTCTTTTCTTTTTATTTGCATTTTTTTGAGTCATTTCTTCATTTAATTTAACAATTGTAGTTTGATTTTATAAAATTAATGCTTTATAAATCATGAAATGATATTTAACCCCCCAAGGGGCGTGACTTTATTTTGCCATGCTTCTTTTGTTTTTTTATGAAGTCTTTTTTCTTTTCATTTAATTATTATAGGTTGATTTTATAAAATTATTACTTGGTGAACCATGAAATGATATTGGAAATCATGAACGCCCGAGGTTATACGAGAAGGAAGAAGAGGTGAAAAAATAATGGAAATTCACTGTAAGAGAGAGACACAATTCACTATAGGTTGTAATATTTACTATAGTGTTTTCTTTTTTCTCTAATTTTTATTTGTCACTTAATTTTTTTATTTCCAACTTTTATCCTTTCTATTAAGTTTACTTGGGGTTAATTTTGATGTTTTATTTTGGTTGGCTTTATATGGGACTCTTGTGATATTAATTTATTTTAATGTTGTGTTAATGCCCGGTTTGACAAAATAAAATTTATATTTTATTCAAAACAAATTAAAATTTTAGAGACTCAATTTTAATTTGAAACAAATAAAAACGGTTACCTAAACTTAACCCCCCCCTCTATATATATTGAAAAGAAAAATTTTGCCCGCAACATAGCGTGGGGAATCACTAGTACATACATGATATTATCCTCACAAACAATGAATTCGCATAGGGAGATTTAAATGTCAATCCCAAAGCGCTAATGTTGTCCCTATTAATAAATAGATACAAACCACCATGTACCCACCGATTCACATGAGTGACCATTAATCATCACAACAAAACAATGAACCATATACATGCACAACCTGCTCCACCCTTGTCTCTTGCCCTAGTTCCAATTTTGCACTTCATAGCCTTTTAGGTCTCTACCTAGGAGCCCTGCGTCTTCTAAACTATGTTTTGCTTCATTTCCATTCGTTTTGAATCACTATGTAATCTTATTATCTCGCTGTTTTGCTCTTCAATCTCCACTTGTTTTTGTTTCGACTTTTCCAGCTCCTCATGTTTTGTTAGTCTAACAAGTGGGCGGATATATGGTTTTCCATATTCTTGTTGGCCATGCTTGCAATCTCGAATTCTTTCTTCATATTAATGTGATCACATTCACCAGTATATACACGATGCTAGTCTTATAATCTACGTTGGATATGTATAAAGTCGTCTTCATTATAATTTGCTTGTTTTTCCGTCAATACATTAAGTTTCATTTCAATGAATGATTAGGGCCTTGGAGAGATTATCTTCTTATCGTTTTGTCAAGCTGATTTCATCAACGTAGTGGGATTCCACAGCAAAGACTTCCGGAGCAAGAAATTGGGGTTCCTTCAAGTTTTTGCAACACAAGCAAGATGGTCCAAATAATATAGATAATTAAGTATGTGACATCTTGTCAAATTAAGAGCTGTTGGTTCAAGAATAATCAGCAAAACTAGCTCTTCTCCCTTGACCAAATATGTAATGATCGAATCACGTACTAACAAGATTATTGTTGTAAACCTTGATTAGACGCTCAGCAATTCGTCCTTATCCTCCAAAATTTCAACAAATCCCTCCATTAGCTTGGTTGGGACACCGGGTTTTTCAATAATTTGACATTTGGACAGCACCGGCAGTGGAATTCTAAAGTGATCACTCATTTAAGGGTGACTCGTGTCTTATCTATCTGATCTCATAAGCAAATTATTGTGTTAGAAAATTATACAGCTTGACAAAATCAACACGACCTGTGGAATGAATTTGTATCCATGCACTGCACATTCTGAGAAGCTAAAGGGGTTTTAGATTTATTTTTTCCCCAATCATAGATGATTAAGCGACTAATAAAGTTTTGGTTTTCAAAAACCAGAGAAACTACTTGATAATCAATCAAGTGAAGTGTGCAAGGAGATGATTCCTTTTGCGATATAGTGACTGTTCTCTTTCACATGCTTGTTGAATAGAATATTGGTTTTTAATTTGAAGTTGACTATGTGTTCCAGAGAATTCATGCATTTTGCATCCTGCTATAATTACATCCAAAAGACCTTGATTTGACTGACTTCCCTTGTTGTGTTACATACAGTATAGCAATTACTTCTTCTTTTTGAATAGTTACAGTATGTTTGGTTATCAAGAACAAGAATCAATGCCTGTTTTGTCTTGGGGGATGGTGGGAAGTCAAGAGTGTTTCTTTTTAAAAAAAACTTTAGCACAGTAAACAAGTAAACAAAACAGTCAAAAAAACATTTTTAAAAAACAATAGTTGACAAGTCACATGTAATTTATAAAAAAAACACTTGTTTTTTCTAGGTATTTTATCAACACTTTTGTTTGTCCATTCTTTTTAACTATGCTAATTTAAAAAAAGGAAAAAAAACCTCAGAAATCAACCTTATGATGCCGGCTATGATTTTATGTAGTGCAGCTTTGCTTGGCACGGCATTTCCCTTCTGATTTTTTAATTGAATTATTGTCAAATAGGAGTATTAAAAGAATTTATCAGAGGTATGATTAAAATGTCCAATCGCACAATACCCATGTTGATTCAAACAGAGTTAATTTTGGAAAAGTGTCTCGTGACAAAACATATTATTTTCTTGACAAATTAACTTTTTTCCTGCAAATTAGATTCCATCGTCTTGAGAAAGTATGAAAAGCAAATCCATTAACTGGTGGTACGCAATCATACCCAAGCCTTGAGAAGATAAGCCTGCAGTCTAACTCAAACAGGAACTTCATGGGATTGGCAGAAAGTTTTTGCCATCTAAAGATGATGACGCCGATATCCATATCCACCATGCGTGTGCAATGTTTATATATATGGGATCATAAATTCAAAATCGTTAATAGAAAAAAAATGATGATTAGCCCATTAATTTTATTGTTTTTATTAACCCTATTTTTTGCTTCATCTTCATCACAAGTCTTTGCGTTTTCATCCTTATTTAGACATGCCAGCCCAAACTTATAACATCAAGAAAGAGTGGAGTAGAGCCTCTTTTATCTGTAGTTTGCCTTGTATCTTTCTCTTATTTCTTTTCATATTCCAAGCCTCCCTTTTCTTTTTTCCTTGTTTTGCTATACTTTATTCCCAGACTATACAAAAACAATTCCAACAACTACCACTATATAGTTCATCCCTATTGTCATCACAATGGTTTTTTCCTGCTCACGCGCAGCCATTCCTAGAAAGAGGAGATGAGACATGGGAAAGAGATTCTTATAATTGTAAAATTACAATTATAATTGTTAAAAGTCATCATCTAATATTAAGATCATTAGAAAAACCCAATAGTTTGCGAGAATTTGAATAAGAAAACTTGTTGTGTAAGAGAAAGATGTATCCCTTCCAATGCACTCTCCCTAAAGTAAACACACAGTATCACATTTCCCCTAAAATTCTTCCAAGAAACCTAACCTAATTCTCATAAAAATAATAATGCAATTTAACAATAAAGTCAAGAATTGATATAAACATATAAAAAACACCATACCAAGGAAGATTTAAAATCTCAATGACTTGTGAAATCACTACCTCCTCCTTTTTTTTCCCTGTTGCCGCTACCAGTAGCCCCAATATTTTTTCCCTTCAATTTCTTCGCCTTATAATACTCTAAATTCTTATGTTTTTTATGTTTAAATTTTTTGATAACACTTAATCTCTCTTTTAATTTGACATTCTTCTTAAATTGGGTAAAAAAAGGAGTCAAAATCTCCCTTCCTTTCTTCCCCCACTCTACTGAATATAAGAGAAAAGAGAGGTATTTATACATCTCAGCCCCCCATTTTCTTCAAATATTTTCTATTTACCCCATATCTTTTCTTCTTATAACTAATTCTACTTTGTACATTTCTTTCAATTCTACCCTCTCAGACTATTTTATTTTTCTTTTCATTTATTTCTTTAATTTAAAACTAACTCTAATTAATTTTGAGTTAAGAACTATAATATCTCGAATATTTTATCTAGATATTATATCCAATTTTTTTGAGTTTTTATTTTATTAAATTTTTTTTGTGGATTTTCCACTTTTATTTTCTTCATTTCTTTAGTTTATATTATACACCTATATTTATTTCCCAGGATTTACATACTTGGTTACTTAAATTAAACTCAAGGGGTGTTTTTCGGTTGTCAAAATAGATTTTCTATTCATCCTAGGTTGACTTCATTCAATCTTTGATTATCTATGTATTTTATATGGTTAATTGCACTAATGCAACCTTGATCAATTTCGTGTTACCTACCTTTTCCTAGCAAACTAGTTTTTTACACTTTCTATAATATGAAGCTTTATATAACATTATTCCTATAGTAACTTGACATATTGGTAAATAATGCTCGACCTTTACTTGTTGATATACTCCATGTTTGACCATATATTCAATTATTTTCTTTTCGTATTAGGCCACCAATGAAACTCTTTTAAATGTTTTAGTGCTTTTAAGGTGTATAATAAGTCTAGAATCATGGGCCTCTTGTATCATCTTTTCTTTCATAACTTTATTTTAAAACAAATATATATGTCCTCTTATTTCTACCATCCAACCCTTCAAGTCTTCATACATTACTATAAATCATAAATCTTTCAGTTTGTGAAGAAAGTGTTATCATCGGGGCATTTGTAAGCATTCTTTTCAATTCTTGAAAGTTCATTTTCACACCTCTTAACCTATTCTTATTTGATTTCTTTTCAAGTTAATCATGTTATTCAAATAATTATAGTGAAAAATCCTTAAATAAAACTTTAATAATATCTTGTTATTTTGAGAAAACTATAATGTCAATTATTTTTGTAGGTCTTTCTCACTTTAATATTGCCTCAAACATTTTAGAATCCATCAATACCTTCTTAATATATATAACATGCCTTAGAAAAATCACTTTGTGTTGCTAAAATTCATATCTACTCAGTTTGGCATATATTCGATGCTCTTTTAAAGTATGCAACACATGACTCAAATATTGTTCATATTCCAAATATAAGCCTAAATATACCAAAATATATCTATAAACATTACCAAAAATTTATCCAAATACCGCCAAAAACTTTTATCTATTAAGTCTATGAACACTATGCATTTGTTAATCCAAATGACATTACAAAAAAATAATAATGTTTATATAAAGTCCTAAATACAATTTTCACCATATTCTACTCATTTTTGAATTGATATCTATTACACTCACTCTAGTAGCTTCCTTATTTACACTTCAGTAATTTTGTTCAATTCTAACAATCAAGGCAATCTATTTTTGATTTTAGGTGATTTAATGTATTTTTTTTATGATTGCTATTAGATTGTGATCATATAATTTTAGGTAATTGTAAGGTGTGATGATAAATTAATGAAAAAGAATGTATATGTGTGATGCATGATTTTATTTTCTTTACATGTAAGGACAAATAAAAAACAAAACACTAAAGAAAATAAACTTTGACTTAATTTTCATCATGGCCAAGCCTTTTTTTTAAAAATAAAAAACATAACAAAGGTTTTTCTTGTGCATAATTTATCATTTTTTATTACCATGTTTAACATAAAAAATCAAAAATCAATTTTATTAATTTAGCATTATTTTAAAATATGTATTATTTTTGCATGCATTTTAAGGCTTGACAACAAGTTTATGAAGCCTATTAAAAGCCTTGCCAATATAAATTGGCCCACTGGGATTGCATACTAAAAACAAAATCCATTTTTTCCCAAAAAATCCATTCATTTTCAAAAGTAAAAATAAAAATAAACAATGATTAAAATTCTCTATTTACATAAAATCTATCTTTTCTACTTTTATGGGTTCATAGGTCAACTTTTACACCCATTTTTATAATAATAAATAGGTTTATCTTTCATTGGAAATTATGTATTGTACGATTGTTGTTCTTTCTTTAAGCATGATTAACCCATTATTTGAATATGTAGAACCAATATATATTTTAGAATCCTTATTTTCTTTTAATTACCAAGTGATGTATTAAGTGAATATCTCTGTAATCATAATGGGCAAATATTTTGTTAAAATATTCTGCCATCATTCTTTGCTGTAAATGTGCAATTAGTTATAAATTAGGGCATGTGTTTTGAAGTTGCATGAGAATAATGCACTTCTTCATGTATATATTTATTGGCTCTCTGTACGAATAAAATAAACTTTGAAATCCAAATCTTTTCTTCTCATGGTATCAAAGCAATACCTTCCCATATAAAATATTTTTCTCATCTATTGCAATGGCTAGTGAAGAAGGCATAAATAAAGATGGCGAAACAACCATCTTGAGAAAAACCATCTCCCCCTATGACATAACTTCCAATGATAATCTTGGAAGTATGCTGAAACATGTGCAGTTGAAGGGAGAAAATTATGATAAATGGGCTCGTGCTCTTAGAATTGCATTGAGAACAAGGAAAAAGTTTGGCTTTGTGGACGGATCTATTCAATGTCCAGATGAGGGATCACCAAATCTTGAATACTGGTGGACAAATAATTATGTACTAGTGTTTTGGATAATAAACACTATTGAATCAACTATATCATATATGGAGGTGGCACAAGATCTTTGGGAAGACATAAAGAATGATTTTCCATGGTAAATGGACCACACATATAACAACTAAGGGCTGAGCTTACTAAATGCAAACAAAGAGGATCAACAATTGTTTCCTACTATGGAAAACTTAAGAAAATATAGGAAGAATCATAAAACTATGAACAAATACGATGCGCAAATATGAATTGTGTACCTGTAATCTTGTATCAGTTTTGGAGAAGAAGCATGAGGAAGAGAAAGCTTATTGGTTTCACATGGGACTTGATGAAATAGTCTATGGAACTGTAAGATCAAATCTATTAGCTCAAGACCCATTGCCAAATTTGAATAGACTTTACTCAACATTAATTCAAGAAGCACGTGTCAGAATTATATTTCATGAAAAGGAAGAGCGCAATGAGGTGATGAGTTTTGCAGTGTAAGCTGATTTCAAATCACACTATAAAACTTAAAAAAGGGAGAAAAATATAGTGTGCAGTCATTATAATTGCTTGGGATATGAAACTGATAGTTGGTGTTAGTTAATCGGCTACCCAGATTGGTAAGGGGATCATGCTCTTGAAACCAGAAAAGGAAATGGACAAGGAAAGGGAGAATATAAAGACATAACTTCTTTTGACAGAGGACGTGGAGGATTGGTCAAGGTTAATGAAACTCAAATCTCTAAGCCAAGAAAAAACATAAATTTTGTAGTTTTATATATCGATAAAGGTGATGCCAATAGCCTTAGCGGTGAACAATGACAAACATTACTAAACATCTTGAGTAATACACAAATAAGGGCAAATAAGGAACTGGTAAGTGCTCCTTTATACAATGGATTATCGATACGGGTGCTGCCCATCACATGACAGGAAGGCTAGATTGCTTATCTCATGTACAAAACATGATAGAATGTCCTTTCGGGTTTCTGAACGAGAACAAACATTTGCTATAAAAGAAGAAAAAGTGATGCTGAGTGGTAAGTTGAAATTGGCTAATGTTTCATATGTACCAAGTTTGCAATGCAATCTTATTTTTATATCTCAGTTAATTGATGAATTTGATTGCATTATTTACTTTATAAAGAAATTTTATGTTATATAGAACCATAATTTGAGGATGGAGATTGGTGCGAGTGAATGACGAGAGGGCTTACTACTTGCGAGGAAAGGCAACTATGACAACAATGCAAACTGACATAGAAAAAATCTTCAATTTATGGCACAAGCGGATGAGACATCCATCGTTTAAAGTTCTAGAACTAGTTCTAAAAGTTGGTGTTGGTACAATCAGTAATTCACGTAATCAAGCCTATGATATTTGTTTTAGAGCAAAACAAACAAGGGATAAATTTTTTATGAGTGATAATAAAACTTCTGAAAGTTTTCAGCTAATTCATTTTGATTTATAGGTCCCCATCATACCATTGCACTTTGTGGTGTGAGGTATTTTTTAATCATCATTGATGATTTATTCATGAGCAACATAGATATACTTGCTGCTTGACAAGAAAGAAGTCTTAGTGATATGTGCAGTTTTATTGCTTTGGTGGAACGCCAATTTAACAAACAAGTGAAAATAGTATACAGTGACAATGATACTAAATTTATCTGCCTTGGGAATTATTTTCATAAACATGGTATTATGCATGAAACTCCTTGTATACACACTCCACAATAAAATGGACATGTGGAACAAAAGCATAGACATATATTTAATGTGGCCCGAGCTTTGCGATTCCAAGCAAATCTTCTAATTGAATTTTGAGGGCAATGTATTTTCATTGTTAGATACTTGATAAATCAGACTTCATCTCTTATTCTACAAGGGAAAAAAACACCATATGAAGTCTGATATGGGAAGTCACCTCAACTTGCACATCTGCATGTGTTCAGATGTTTATGCTATGTTCATAACTAAGAGCATGAAGGAGATAAATTTGCTAGTTGCAGTCGAACATTTTTTTTCAGGGGTTATTTATGGCAAGAAAGGATGGTGGGTTTATGACCTTGAATCAAGAGTATTTTTTATTTCACGAGATGTCGTGTTCAATAAGGAAAACTTTCCTTATCTCACTAATAACCAACCAAATCTATTATATTCACAAGATAAATTTGCCTTGGGTCCTATGACAAATTGGGTGGTATAGATGATGATGAATGACCATGCATTGCTCTATAAAAACATTTGAATACCAACTATACTCCTCCCGTAAGACAAGAAATCAGTGGGGTAGATGAGAGACACGAACATCTAGAAAATAGTGCATCGGCTATTCTTCCCTCTGATACAATAGTTGTTCATGACAACAACCATGTGCCTATGCATGATACAAAAGGTTCCAATCAAGCCAGTAGCCATGAGCCCATGCATGATACAGAAGGTTCCAATCAAGCCAGTAGCCATGAGCCCATGCATGATAAAAGGGAGTTCTAATATTGTTATTAATGAAGAATATCTAGGTAAAGGTCAATATGCTAAGAAACCTTCCACTCGTCTGCGTGATTTTGTGACAAACACTATTTGTAAGCTAAGCCCCTTGACGAGTTCAATCTACTCATCACAAGTCTCAGGTACACCCTACCTTATAACTCATTATATCAACTGTAATAACTTCTTTGCCAAATACAAAGTTTTCTTGGCAGCCATCACTATATGAACATAACCTCAATCATTTGTTAAGGCCATGCAAGATGAAAGATGGAAACAAGCCATAAAACATGAAATAGAAGCTCTAGAACATAATTGTATTTGGACTATGGAACCTCTTCCTCCCAGTAAGAAAGCCATAGGATTCAAATGAGTTTATCGAATCAAGTAAAATTTTGATAGCCCCATTTAAAGATTCAAATCAAGACTTATGATATTGGAAAACAATCAAGTCGAAAGGCTTGGCTATAATGAAACGTTTGCTCCTGTAGCCAAATGGTAATTGTCCATACCTTTATTGCTGTTGCTGCTGCCTATAGTTGTGAGCTTCACCAAATTGATGTTTACAATGCTTTCTTGCATGATAAGCTTGAAGAAGAGATATATATGAAGATGCCCTCTAGAATTCAATCTCCTAATTCACACCATGTCTGTCATCTTCAAAAGTTTCTCTACAGCTTGAAACAAGCTCCCAAATGTTGTTTGCTAAATTGGTATGTACTTTGAAACAATATGGGTTCATGCAATCTCAGTATGATCACTCCTTGTTTATTCTACATTAAGGTACCCTATAACTCCATGTATTGGTCTATATTGATGATCTGATCATTTCCGGGAATAATAGTGCTACCATTCACACCTTCAAATAATACTTAAGTAAATGCTTTCATATGAAAGACCTAGATTCGTTGAATTATTTTTTAGGCATTGAAGTTGCTCGCAACTCTATTAGTCTTTTTCTTTGTTAAAGGAAATATGCTTTTAACATCATCTCTGAAGTTGGCATGTTAGGAGTCAAGTCTATTGGTTTTCCTTTGGACTAGAATCATCGTCTTCCTTTGGCTGATGGATCTTTTCTTTCAAACCCAAAACAATATCATCTCTTAGTAGGATGATTAATCTATTTATCTGTTACAAGACCAACGCTTTTCTAATGTGTGCCTAAGCTTGCACATTTCATGCAACATCCATGTTAGGAACATTACAATGCAACTTTTCGTGTCATCTAGTACCTGAAAGGTAATCCAGGTAAAGGACTTTTGCTGCATGCTGATTGTGATCTGTAACTCTATGCTTGGTGTGACTCTGATTAGGAAAGTTGCCTTTTAACTAGACGCCCCATCATAGGATTGTCTGTCTTTCTTGGTAATTCATCTATTTCTTCGAAAACTAAGAAACAACACACTATCTCTCGCTCTTCAGCTGAAGTTGAGTATCAATCTATGACTTCCACCACCTGTGAACTCCTATGGCTTAAAGCCTTGCTTATGTCTCTCGGAGTTGTTCATTCACATCCTATGAAACTCTACTATAATAATCAAACAACTCTTCACATTACTGCCTATCCAATTTTTCATGAGTGCACAAAATATATAGAAATTGATTGTCATTTTATTCGCAATGCAATTCTCAACGACAACATCTCTACTAAGTAAGTGCCCACTCAAGCTCAACTGGCAGATATCTTCACCAAAGCATTGGCAAGAAGTAGTTTGAATTCTTTCTTTGCAAGTTAGGCATTCACAATCTGTCTACTCCATCTTAAGGAGGGGTATTAGGCGAATATCTTTGAAATCATAATTGGAAAATATTCCATTAAAATATTCTTCCATCATTCTCAGCTGTAAATGCACAATTAGTTGTAAATTAGGGCATGTGTTTAGGAAGCTATGTTTGGAAGTTGCATGAGAATAATGCACTTCTTCATGTGTATATGTATTGACTCTCTGCATGAATAAAACAAACTTTGAAATCCAAATCTTTTCTTCTCATGATGACTTAATTTTTCTTAATATATGCATTTAGAAACTTGCGATGTCCACGAAGACGTGACATATGGAATGTTAATTTTCTATGCCATGTTCTATATGTAATTATGATTTTCTCTCATGTTTGAATTTAATTTTGTTCTCTTTTAAAAGTAAACAAAACTATAGATGAAGTGTATTCTGATATGACCTTCTTTATTTTATAGAATTGTTGAAACTTGAGATTCACAAAAGTTACTCAATATTGTGAACAATTAAAAACTAGGAATTCATGATGGAAAGATACGAAACAAGAGGTAAATTTTTTTTCCTCTCATGATGAATCGATGCTTGTCTTTAGTCTTTTATTTTTCCATTGTGCTGTCGGGTCTCTAAATCTTTTCTACTGTAATTATATTATTAGCGTATGTTTTATTCTAAGAGACTTATTGTTAAGAATAGGTGTTATTAAAAGAGATGATTGTCTGAATCTTCCGCGAATGAATTTAGGCCAAGCAACTGTCAAATTTCCTAGCGTTGTTGATGATCAAGCTCGTGTTCCTTTGCTCATGCCTAGCATCACATTTTATCGGCAGCAACAGCAGCCCTTTATCGTGGAGAGAAAATGCCAACAATCAAGAAAATGAGTTGTAATTATCAAAACCCATATAGCTAAATGAGTTGTATGCATGTAATGATAATTAATTCAAAATGTCAAAAAAGGAAGAAAAAGAAGAAAATTTGGTGGGCTTTAGGCTGCATTTAATATTTTGGAGTAATTAGAGTTGTTTTTAGTATAATCATAATTAGTTTTTTTATCATTAAAACCTTTTTTTTAAACTATATATAATAAAAACTTGAGTTAGAGAAAATATTTTTTAAAAAAAACACTAGAAAACAACAACGGTATCAAACATACACTTAAAGGTCAGAAATATTGATTATTACTTGATGAGAGAGGCTGGTTTCAGATTTTACGGAGGCATAGACAAAACTCTGACCAGGGTAAACAAAAAACTGTGATTTTCCATATTCTTATAGTGCCTAGGGTTCCCATAAATAGTCCCTTTAATTGATTGATGGTACTTGTAATATTGTAATATTCAATATATACACACACACACACACAAGACACACCACAGAAACAAGTCTTACAATCTCTTGACAGCTATGTATATTTGTCTACATTGAAGTTTACAAACTATAATGAACACTCGAGCAAACCCTATAAAGCAAAAACATTTCTAGGAATAGTAATGATTACAGATAAGGAATAAATAACCTTAAATCTCTTGTTTTCATATTAGTGTTTAGAAACACAATGATGAAATTTAATCAGTAAAATAAGAAGACGGAGAAGAATCAATCAAATGTCAAAATCAGTAGGATAAAAGCTGAACAGAAGAGAAAGAAATTATGACAAGTAATTGAAACTTGCTGAATTAATATTACCTCTTGCATGCATCTCACGTATCTTGAGCTAGCTAGCATGGAGGTTTTGTCCAGTCGTTTTGCAAGGCTCTTAGCATTTTCTTTTCCTTTTGAACAACCAGAGCTAGCTAGCATGGAGACCCTGCCTAGTCGATTTCGGATGATGCCCTTGCTCTGTAAAGATTTCGGATTCCAACCTCTCGTTTCTCAAGGAAAAAAAAAGCTTGGTAATTTTCACTCACAACAAAAAAATTTCATTATTTATCCTAATTGGTTACACATCAAGCAATTTCTTTCTATTAACTGTCAAGACTTGCTGCTATCGTGGGGTCTCTTGTAAGTGTATGACAAATTGACAAATGATAGTTCAAGCGATGCACATCTAGGGGCCGGGTTCAGGCAAACAAACATGCCTCCTCGCTGTTGTGACATGGGATTTGTGACATCAAGGTTCACGGGCCAAAATATAGATGGTAGTCCTTCAAATGTGGTAAGGTGTTTAAAAATCATTTTAATTTGGAGGGTATAAGTGTTGTTCAACATCCAATTAGAACGAATAGGGATAAAGTTCAGAATAATTCATTTGCCATAAGTTATTTTCAGATAAAATTCAAATTCAATAAAGCAACGTACCAAAATGTAGAAAGTAATATATAAACTCATTAAACTTCATCTCAAAACTTAAAATTTTGTATTAAGATTTTTTATACATAAATAAACCATCAATATAGTAAAAGTTATATGATTTGAATCATAGTTTTTGAACCTTGCTCCATGGTTGACCTGACACAATGATCAGATTACTAGTTGAGAGAGTTTATTTGAATCAACTCTTAACATCAGAGAAAACACATTATATATCCAAGAAAACAATCTCTTTGAAGTGTAAGGCCAACTTTAAAAGAAAGAGGCACTCGATGGTGATGGTGGCTTTGAAAAGTCACATTTCAAGTCATCTTTAGATCCTAGAAAATAATAGAACATGAATTTTCTAGTTTAAAATAGTTGTTGGTCATTATATCTTGGAAAAAATGATGAGCCAATCTGATTGAAAGTAGGCACTACTTTTGCAAATTTCAGCAACTCTTTGATTTGTTGCACACAAAATTTGAAATAAAAGGCAGGTTGGGTGTAAAAGACGAGCAAGAAGGAATGCTTATTATCTTCTTCTTGTGGCCTTTTATGTTGGAAATTAAAGATGACTTGGTCATTTCCAACTCTGGTTTTTTACTTTGGAAAATTCAGCCAAGACTTTAGGTCATCTAAGTCTCGGATCAACCCATCAGGCAGAGCCGGGATTTACTCCTATGGTTCAGATTACTTGAAAATCCTCAAAGAATAAGTTGTGAATAAACGTAATTATTAGAACACCAAATATATATTGAAAAAATAATAATATAAGAATATTATACTTTTAGCAAAATATTAACATTATAATTTTCCTCAAAATTAATATGTAATCTTACCCACCATTTAAATAATATGGACAAATATTGATTCCTATAAGATAGTCTAATCTAGAGTTTTTTCAAATTTATATCTATTTAATAGTATAAAAATATTAAATAACATAGAATAAGCTTCTTAAGTCATTCCAAATCAATAACGTAACTTATTCACATTTTATTTTGACTGTCAAAACTAAAAAGAAATATATATTTTCAAATAAAAAATATTAAGATTTAAAATTATATAATTTTATAAATTATTATATCGGAGTCTCAATTTCTTTGTTGGATGTCCGTGATTGTTTTTTAGTAACCTTCAATTTCTCATAATAAAAAAAATCTGGAAAAAAATGTTGCTATTTTTTGGAAAATTATAATATTAAAAATAATTCATTTAAGGATTTAAAAAAAAACAATGCATGCATATTACATCAATTCATATTTAATTTCATTATGATATAAATAAAATCTAGAAAAAAAACAAATTCATAAATAACTTAAGGTAGTCAAAGCTTTATATCGACCAAAAACATAAACTACTATACGACCCTATGAATAATTTTATATTAGTTTTCTAACTCATTGAAAACTTATAATTGTTTAGTTATTAAAATTATAGTATTAAGCACAAAAATCATATTAATTAAAAACTCTAGAAAGAAAGAAAGAAAAACCTTGGAAATACTTGTATATGAACGATTTCAAAATTATAGTTTAGAATTCAATTACCATTGTAAAACTTATTTAGTATTGTGATAACAGTTGTATTTTCAGGTATTTTTAGTTTAAACAATATCAAGATAATTGTTTTTTTTTTGTTTAAATATTTATAATATTAACATATCAAAATAGAATGAAAACACAAAACTTTTTTTTTTCTCTTAATATTCTTAATATGAAAGAAACAAACGGTTCCAAAGCTTTGAAATATCTATCAATTATTGAGTTCAGCAAGTCAATGTCCAATCTCCACAAATGTGGATGTAGCCCATTAAACTCTCCTAGTGTATAAGCATCCAAGCTGCATGATTGCTGCAAATCGTAAAATCCCAATATCATCAGATGTAGGCTCTGCAGCTATCCACTAGACAGCTATGCTGATTAACTAGTACTTTGAACAAAACGCTTAATCGCCCACAAATTAGGAGATCAGAGAGGAAACGAAAGACTTTTCCTTCTCCCTCTGTGTGACAGATACAAGGAAAGAAGGTGACACAACTCCTTCTGTGTGACAGATACAAGGAAAGAAGGTGACACAACTCCTTCTGTGTGACAGATACAAGGAAAGAAGGTGACACAACTCGTCAAGACACATCGCAAGACTATGAATTTGAAGCTAGCACATACTTACATCAAACTCTGTAGGTGAAACGACGTGGTACCAACTAGCGATTAATTTTATGACAAAAAAAAAAAGAGAAGGTGACTTTTGGAGGTTTCTGGCATTTCCATCGAAACATTTTGAAAAGTCGGCAGGGTTGAATATGGTTTTTCAATATTCCAATGATCTGATAAACTAAACTAAATTAGCTGTAACTCCCATGAAAACTGGATGAGGATCCCTTGACAATGCTTGCATGCCTAAGTCATGTTGAATAATGACAGCATGAATGTGTTTTCTTTCCATCTTTAACATAAAAATTGCGAGAAACATGGAGGAAAGGAGAATATTTTCTTAAGTGTTATTTATTTATTTTTGGTTTTTGAGACGTTCTAGGGTTACCCTTTTCCCTAAATCTCATTCATGAACCATAAAGTTTACCTGAGACTTTGAATCAGACGCATATATGCATCTATATTATCTAGTAAACCGATCCATTTTCTTAGAATGAATAGAGTAAATCACTCTTTTATTCAGTAAATTCACTCAACGGCAATCATATACAATTACGTCTTGGTTATACATTTTCCCGTGATCGTGGAAGATGAGCTAAAATGTTCTTATCTGATAATATTATAAAATACTTTGTGAATTGTTCGGCGAAGATGAATAATATTGCCTAACATGGGACAGCAACTTGAATACTCGACCTTTGACAGCATTGGAGAGCTGCATACATGTAAATACGTTTGAATAATTAGTTTCATATAGTGAATTGTTCTGCTTTTTTTTCCTTTTAGTTCCCAACCCTTACTGTATTTGATGAGATGTGGGAAACGACTAATAATTGTTAAAAATTCTTGATTGGATATGCTCCATTCACGCCTTGCATCACTCATGTATTTGATGAACAAGGACATGCGAACAACTCCCTTTCCACCTCTTTGGGAGAGCTTTTAAGCTTCAAAATCTGAAAGAATTCCCGTTGTCCATTTGCGCAGGACGGTATCTTGTCCATCCATTTTGAGGGCTTTCAATGTGTTCGGTGATGCAGTCCATTGCTTTTGTAAAAATATATTGACTCTGAAAATACGTCAATCTAATGTTTTTGATATTTATTATTTACAAAAAAGCCAATATTTTTGGGGTTTCTCGAAGCACATTACTGGAGAAACAAAGAGGAGAGAAGCTAATGGGCTAAAAGACCCAGCGAGAACTAAGAATCTCAAATTGAGAAATCAGAATAAAGAGGCCCAATCTATGGACAGCATTGATATCCATTATTAGCAAAAAAATACATGGCCTTCCAAAGCCCAGCAAGAAATAGACCCTCGGGAAAGGACTTGTCCTGATTATTGTTATGTTCGTAGGCTGTACTATTTTTCTCTAAAAAAAATATTCAGACATGAGTAATATATTTTCTATTATAAATCAAATTGTGTAAAGGTTGGTACTATATGAATTGATCGATTTGGTTGGGCTAAAAAAACCTAGATGATTAATTAAAAAGTAGTTTGAGTACAAAAAAAATTAAAGAAGACATCTTTTAATTAATATTAAAACTACAATGTGTTGGGTTGATTTTGTTCAACTCATGATAATTTATTAAATTTATGACCTAATTTATAAGATCATGATAACCATATATAAAAATAAAATAATAATATGAATCTCAAATTCCTATTCAACCTAATATTAAACGATAAAACTCAAAAGAATACTAATAAAAAAGAATAACATAAATTAACCTACCAAACCGGTCATGAGATTTTGATACTTGGATCACCTTATAAAATTGAAAAGTTTAACTCTTTAGAAAAAAAAATATTAAATGCTAAAATAAATAAAAAATTAATTAAAAAATGACCAAAAGATATGATCGAAATCAATTGAGTTAACCAACAAAAGTCATGTTTTGGATCATAAAACCAACATAATCTCAAAAGAATTATGAAGCTCAATTATTAATCAATCAAATATTAAAAGATGAAACTAAAAATTATTCAATTAAAAAAATCGAGTTAATCTATCAAATTTTTGACATGGGACATGATACTTGGATCACCTTATAAAAAGTAAATAAACAAAAATTGTAAAGTTCAATCTCAAATAAATATAATTTTAAAAAATAATACCAAAAAAAATCAATTAAAAAAATTAGCATTATTCTAATGAGCAATGTGAAGAGAGGAACATTGAATTCTCCTTGTTAATTAGTTTTTGTTACTAGATTATTGGCTTCTATTGTGTCACAAGTCATACCAAACTTTTTCCAAAGCAAAAACAAATGCTTGGGTGATCTAGCTCTTTTAAAGAAATAAAAGAAATTTGAGACTTTGATAATTGACGTGACTGAATTTAATAAGGCTGATTAATGTAGTGATATGATAAGAAATAGGCAACAAAAGAATATAAATAAGTAAAATAGGCTTGAGCTAACATATGTTAACCCATCAAACTCATGACTCAGCATATGAGATAAGATAAGCTTATGAAAAAAAAAATAACAAACCTAATCCCTAACAAACTCAATATTGAAAGTTAGAGTTGAACAAAAAATCAATTACAAGACAGGAGATAAAAAAAGATTTAAGTCATTGAGGCTAACATTTCAAACTCTTGACTCGAGTCCCGGGGGAAGGACAACCTCATAAAAGGCAAACCTGGGATATTAAGTGATGAAATCGAAATAAAAAAATTTACTAAAAAAAGATAAAAACTAACAATTAAAAGAATAAAGAACAAATTAGACATAAAACCTAATTAAATAAACTATTAAGGGATGAAATTAAAAAAAAATCAATTAAAGTATTTATTAAAAAACTAAATGAATGAATTTTGTTTTTCTTTTTAATTTCTAAGGGATGAAATTATTTAGGCTGAAACGACCCATTATTCGAGGGATGGGTTGCACAACCTAAGTGGGACGAAACGGTGTACCATTTTTAGTGGTTGGGCTGGACATTACATCCAGCTCGACAACTACCCATTGTTCACCTGCAGTGAACAGTGAAAGGAGGGAGCAAAGAGAAAAAAGAACAATGAAAATGCAGTTGATGTCGTGTAAAGAAGATCAAATTGGTTTTGTAGGTGGTTGCAACGTCGAGAATGGTAGCAGGTGGTGGCCGCAGGAAGAGAAAGAACAATATTATCAATGCTGCTGTCAATGCATGGAAAGGATGGTGCAGTTGTTAACGATGAGGAAGGCTTAATGTTGATCATCTATGGTGAGCTGTGAGCTAGTTGTCCACGGTGAGCTGCAAGTTGTTGCTGGTGGTCAAATGAGAAGTGTAACAGTTGCTGTCATTGAAGAAGAAGATATTGTCGCTGTTGTTAGGAAACGAAAAGTGCAGTTGTTGCTACCATTGAAAGGGAAAAAGAAGTTGTTGTCAATGGAGAAGTGTAGATGTTGTCGATGGAGCAAAATTTGTTGTTGGTAGATGTTGCTGCTGCTACTACCAGAGATGATGAAGAAGGTGGAGATGCTGCTGGAGGAGAGGAGAGGAAATAATTGGTGGTGCCAAGGGATTACTCACAGTTTCTCCTCTTTTTTGTCTCTCTTTTTCTTCATGTTTCTTTTTGTTTTTTTCTCCTTTTTATCCCTCTGTATTTTTTCTATTCCTTCGTTTTGTTTTTCATTTTATCCCTTCCCTTTTCTTTCCACTGAACAACGCAAATATTTATAGAGATGAAGACGATTATTCATTTGCTTGTTGCGTGCAAATATAGGTTGCCTCTTCCTCTTCTGTGATGACAATGGCGTGCACTGTTACAATGAACAAAACACTATATTGGCTGTCTGCAAATTCTACAGGATGACACAGTACCATTTGGTTTCTCAATTTATAATTTAACCAATTGAAAGTATAATTAAGTCCTTGTACTTAATTAAATTCTTCAATTGAATCTTAAATTAATTCTTAGACATAATTATACTTTAAATTGACTCACAATTAAATCAAATTATCATATAGAAAATATAATTATGCTTTTTGACTTAATTTTTATGTAAATTTATCTGATAATCATTTATTTTAACATTGAATCTGTATTTTCCTTTATCTTTGGGCATAATAGAGGTATGATCGGGCTCGCGAATCTATTTAAAATTTTCAACTTGATTTTTTCACTAACATCAACTCTTTTTATTTTGTTTCGAGTAGATTTTTGGGGAATAACACTGAAATGGGTTATGACATGTTTTACTGTAAATAAAAAAAATATAAAAAGAAGAATAAAGCTGAAGGAGTATTGAAAAAAGAGAGGCATGTCTAAGTCTAAAAGGATGAGTCCATATTATTAGCCAACAATAAATAAAAATAAAAAAAACTTTGTAATGCCTACGCATGGAAAGCCAGACCCACACGCTAAGTTTTGTTTTATTTTTAAAAAACAAATAAATGACATATGTTTTTCATTTTTTCTTAGGTAAAATGGACGACAAAGTCTTCAATCGAATGCTGTCATTCACTGCAAACACCACTAACTATAAACACACAAAAACAGCATCCTAGTAACTTCAATAACCTTATTTTCAACCCCGAAACACTATTTATTTAGTCTAAAACCCAAAATCACTCTAAATCAAAGTAATTTTTTTCAAGTTTTGTTCTATTATTTTATTATTGATAAATAGAAAAACCATGTTTAACAAAATTAGTTGTTTTTTTATGGTTGACTGAAAGGTTTCTCTCCCATGTTTTGTTTTTGGTAATTATTTTCTCTCATCTCTCAATATTTGAGGGCTAAATCACGAGGAAAATAAAATTTAAGGCTAAAAACATAACAATCTATAACTGTATGAGCTAAATTTAAGAAATAAAAATAAAAATATAGAGATTAAACTGTATTTTTACCATGTATAGATCTAAAGTTCAGATGGGTGTTGAGATGCAATAAAAAAACCTCTGGCTATTTTAATTTATCACTAAATTAATTCCTTACAATAAAATATAGTTTATTACCTAATAATTAATTCCTTAACATTTGATTGTTAATTTTAACTCTCGGTTATTCACAGCCTAATTCCTTCCAACTTTTAAGAACACTAGACTATCTTTTCCACTTCATGTATTATGACTCCTCAATAGTGCTAATTTTTCTGAGAATCTAGTGTTGAATCTAGTGAACCTAACTTGATAAATAAAATTAAGAAATTTGTAATTAAAAATCCGATCTGTTTCAAATTAAATTAGTCAGATTGGATTTAATTATGACTTAGCTTACTTGGTCAAATCTGACCTTAAGAAATTTGATAAATAAAAAAATTAAACAATATTATTTTAATAAAATAATTAACCCACATTGATATGTGGTTCAGCACGCTGCTTCAATGATACAACATTGTTTCTAATAATTATTGTCAAACCCTCCAAGGCTTTTGTTCTTAACCCTAACCGGCCCATTCTTATTCAACTTTTTAAATGTAGGCTAGATAAACTTTAGATAGACGCAAGTATATATCTCGGCTAGAAATGCATTTAATAAGGAACTCATGAATCCGATTAGTGACCACACAGAGCCATATATCCTCAATCTAAATTTGGCTGGAAGCTCGAGTCAATCGAAGGCGACGCTGGGTCTGCTTTCACCGTGATCATCCACTCTACAAACTGGACCCATCAGACGCCTATAGCCACTGAGTGGTGCACCTAATCCGTGTTGAATAGAGCACAAAAGAGAAAAAACAATCAGCACGCAAGCAAGGAATAATCAAATTGCTTTGTGCATCTTCATGGAATCAAATTCATTCACACGTCTGTAGTCAAAAAGATGGAAAAGCGTGCAATTTCACTAAAAACAAGAGGTTGTAGATCTCTTAGAAAATGGGATGAGCTGCCAAGGAATTGGAAGCTGGCACACTTTTACTTCTTTTTAGCTGAGTCTTTCTAGAATTGGAATAGTATATTGAAAACTTTTAGGAAAAAAGGGACGCACAAATGTATCAAGCTTATAACAACTAGCTTGTTGTAATTCTAGTTCTATATACTATTCAACTGACTATTTTTTGCTGCCCATTGATTTAAATATAATAAAGCTAATAAGGAATCCTAGCTACTGACTCTTGTATTGTTTTGATAGACGTTTTGACTTTTTTAACTTTGCTATGTCTTAAGAGTATGAAATCTTGAATCTGAATAATCTAACTTCTAGACTAAGTGTTTTAATCATTGAATAGATGTTTTATTGATATTGTTGAAAAATTATTTCATCTAAAAAATGAAGATATCATGTGAATTCTCTAACACATTTTTTGAATTAAAAATCTTTTGATCTTGAAACTTATACACAAGAACTATTTTATTTAAAAGTTTAAACTATCAGACGAGATCTCAGAATAAAATATATATTATTTTCTAGTAGATATATGTTTTAAATCTAAATTAATAATTAGCCACTTTTATAGTTATCACCACCTTAGGCTGCCTCCTAATGTGAAGTAAAAGTATGATTTCATTAGTGAATAGAGGATGGGGAAGCAAATATTCCAAGAAATTGATTAGATTATAAAGGGTTTGGATAACTAGGGCTCCAACGGAATTGTTTATAAAGTGCATTAACCATATTTGATTTTGACGATGCATAATACGTTAGGGATGGAAAGGAAAGTTCTTCTCTAAGAAAAAGAAGAGGTCCATTAATTTGAATGATAAGATATCACATTGAAATTTAATTAATTATTAATTAATAACTAAGATTCCATTCCCATCCTTGCATGAAATACGAACCATTCCACCTAAACAAATCTTTGATTGACAAAATGCAAAATTTTGAATGATGACAAGAGAAGATAGCGGGCGTAGCCAATTAGCATGAGGAGAGGTTACTCTCAGCAAAGCGTGTGGGGCAGCAATCTAGTTGATTGGTTGTCTTGGAAACCTTACCCCCTCGCAAGTCGCCATTCATGGCCTTCTTTAACATTTTCATATCGAAATGTCAATTCAAACAGATTAACAATTCAGGAACCGGCCGGATAGAAACAAACCTGGAGAAATTAACTCAACGGCACTAAAGCATTCTCTAGTGATACTGTGATCCCTTCGGAAATATTTTTCTGATTTTTTTTTAAATTAATATTTTCATATTATCTTGATAATAGTTAAAATAATATTTTAAAAAACAATCTTGATTATGCTCTCAGACTCTAGCATCCTGTATAATACAAACTGTTTTTTTAACAACAGTGCAATATTAATTTTTTAAAATTGATTTTCATACACTAATATTATATTTTTTTTATATAGAATTTTATGTAAAATCATTTATATTTTAATTAATATATTTATTTAATTATAATATAATAATAACAGCAATAATAATATGTGATCTTGGAACTCAAATCGTAAATACCATGATGGATGTCTTAAGGAATATTCGCAAAGCAAATCCACTAAACCACAGCAAGGTACTAGTTTTAAATTCAATGGGCTATCTTCCTTTGCCGAATTTTATAAATCATTGGCGGCGGGGTCTCGTCATAAGAAACACGATGGGTTTTAATCAACCTAATGATGGTGCTGGAATTTTTTTTATGCCTCTTTTTTTTTTTCCTCTTCTCCAGCCTTGCATCTCATGCACAATTATTCACCTCCTATGCATGCATTTTATGTTTATATGTGCCAAGTCAATATAAAAGAAGAGAATGAGTCGGTGATAAAGAAACAAAGTAAGACAGAGAAAAAAGAAAGAAAGATTGGGATGTGGTGTATATATATACAGACACACACGAGTTATTAATCTTGTGTTTTACTTTGTTGCAAGCAAGATTATATATTTTTACGATGTAAAAATCAAAAGAATTAAATTGTTCTCTAATTTATTTTTTTATTTTAATTTTAACTCTCATATTTTAACTACTTGCCCTTACTCTCATGGTCAATTCATGACAATATCATATTCTATCTTGATAAACATAACTCTCACATCTTCATCAAGAAAAAAAAATTGAATATGGAAAAATTCTTTGCCCCCTTTTCTTAACCTTCAAGAACCCGAATCCATGATAACTTCATATTTTTTTCTTAATGATTAAGGTGAAGAGTTATGGTCAATTCATGACAACGTTTTTTTTTTTTAATCTTTGAAATTTTATTATTTTTATATTTATTGACTATGTATCAGAATGTTCTCTCATTTACAAGGAGGAGATTCTTTTTCAAGATTATCACTCGCCAAAAATAAAAACATACAAATCGGTCATATCCCGAAGCAAGCAATCATGACATGCTGTGGCAAATAAGAAACCGCCGAATGACCCATTGTTATGGTACACAAAACTTCGATGAATAACTCATGGAACTTCTGCTCGCTGAGATATTTTGTTGTCAAAACATGACTTTCGGAGCTATCTTCATACGTTTTCTACTCCGAGATGATTACTATGAATAAAAATTACTAGTATTTCTTAAATGATGTCTTTACTTAATTGGTGTTTTGCTTGGTCATACATATTAGATGTCTAATTTCCGGGATTATTAGTCCACGGGCAAATGATTCATTTCGTTAGAAATGTTGGAGCATAAAGGTGACCTAATCTTGCCTAACTTTCAGTCAAATATATTTTTTATGAAAGTTATTTTAGAAATTATATGCATGGGGATAGTGAATGACAGACAATTGTTGATTTTTTCGTTATTATCCTCAACCCCCGCCCCTAACTCTCGTATTAAATGAGGCTTAAGGGATGGACGCGTTCTAGTTGACTATATGAAAGTAGCATTAATTCATTGATTGATTATTATTTAATTCATGCTTTCAACAATTCAATCTAGAGTAAGTTTGAATGATTCTAAGAATCAGATTTTTCAGAGCTGAAATGGCATCTTAGCACTATTATTGACTATAAAGATTAATATTAATGGGTTAAAGTTGCATAGAATTGGTTTGTAAGTTAAGTTTTATACTCAGAATTTAGTTTTGAACACGAGATAAAAGAACAATTATGAAATTGAAAACCCTCCAATAAACCCATTTCAACCCCCAAGATATCCTATAATCAATGTCAAAAACAAAAAATGATCTGCTATTTTCCTTAAAGGTTATGAAGAAACACCATATTCATTACACTTCTCTTGTGAAGATGAAGTACCAATTGGCACGAAGCTTGGGATTTTGTTTTTTACACCTGCAATTTGGTCATCCTAGCGTTTTCTTTTCTTCAAAAACTTTTCTTGTGAACTTGTTTCAATACACAAAAATTGAAACAAAAAAAAAACCCAGTTTGGTATGAAAATGTGAATTGCATAATAATAGGAAAAAAATGATAGGATAATTGAAAATCTAGGGGTTAAACTAAAGTTTTTTGTTCCATGTAGCTATGATAGGTTGATTCTTGGTAAAACTATGATAGGAAAGAAGTTTAAATCGGGCATTTTTTGTTCTTTGTAAAACTTGATTCTTGGTCTTTTAAATCTCAATTTTCAATCCTAATAAAATATAGATTTTATAAAATTAGAGCATGATTGGTCATTTAATATCTAATTCAACATATGCTATAAGGCCATGCAAATTGAAATAAATGAAAACCATGTTATTCTAAGTTTGTGGATGAGATTGAAGAAATCAAAGATGTAACAATGAAAAAAGAAAAGTGTGATATATTTCTTTTAAGTACTAAAACAACAATATATTATATCAACTTGAATTAACTCGATATTAAATTTGTTAATTAGGTCATAAGACCTTAAATAACAATATATTAATACAGATTTCTAATTTCTGTAAAAAAAAAACCCTATAGAATGCAACATAATTCTCAATCAATCCAATATGAAAAATAAAATAATAAATTAAGTCAACCTCAATTAACTCGTCAAACCAAGTGAGGAAATTAGAATAACATCATAATAAAAAAATAAATAGTTGAAAGTGAAACAAAATTCATTTGAAAAATAAAAAAACAAGTAAACTTGGCTAACTCGCAAAACTCGTGACATGAGTCATAAGACTATAATAGCTCATAGAAATTAAATGTAGTCATAGGACCAAAATAATCTCGTGGAAAATAGATTAAATTAAATTTTAATTAAATTTTATATATATGTGTGTGTGTACAATTACTTCTATCTCATTTGAGAAATACAAAAATTCTAGGACAAAATAATAAAAATATCATTGTACCCAATGCCAAGAAATTTTAATTTTAAAGGTTGTTAAGTCATTATATTGCGTGAAAAAAAGTGAAATTCCAAAAAGTTCTTTGACCGAAGTTTAATGTCAATACAAATATAAAAATAATAGTCAACTATGTTTATTTTTGTAATAAAGTACCATATACGATACTTTCTTAACACTAAAAGAAAGTTAAATGAGTTTGAGTCTCAATAAACAAATATAATAAAATATAAGTGCATGCAAAGTAAAATGTCAAGCAATCTTAGTTTTTTTTCTTTGTAATATAAACGTAATAAAAGATTATTGGACTCATGAGAGCCAAGACCCTATGAAGATTCAATTTCGTCTGTGCATGGATCGGACATGTTTATCTCTTTATTGGTTTAACAAAAGCATGTTTTTTTTGTTAATAGCATGGGCTATTATAGTGAGGGAGGGTGAAGAAGATAGAAGGGAGGGTGACAGAAGGGTCGATGGTGAGATAATAAATTTAAAAAAAAATTGTCAATAGCATTATCGATTAAATGTATCCATTGGTTAATTTTTTGGTAACAATGATGTGCTTTTTAGATTTTCTAAATATCGATGTGGTTCTCGCACTATATTTATATAAAAATCACAAGTTATCTTTCGTTATTATTTTATTTTATTTTTCCATTGTAATTATGTTAGAATATAAAAAGATAATATTTTAATCGGTGTTTACCGAGGGATAAGGAGATGGAAACTAATCTTCGGTAAAACTCTCAACAAATTTATTGATATTTCCGTATGTATTTGCTGAACTTATAGTTGTGCACGTAAACTTCATATAAAGTATATATATATTTATAAAGTAGATGAATTTTAATTTATATGGAGAATATAATTATTATTTTTTTCAATGAAGTTAGATTTCAAACAATTTAACTTTTAGTTGTTCAAGACGGAGGCCTTTTTTCCCATACGCGTTTTGCTGAAAAGATAGAATAAGTGTTGGAAGATTCATACATGAATACGACAGTATATATTATAATGCATTGAAAATGACCAGCACTACAAGGTCACCAACCTCAGCTAAGAGGAAAATGCATATGGCCAATTTCCTCCGATAATTTATCTTATAATTAATTAGGGCTCCTTTCGCGACAATAAAACTTTTACATCCAAACATTGTTTTATACTTGTAATCAGGTCAATAAACCTCTCAATAAATTAATTTAAACCATTCATAGGTTCAATGATTAAATAGTTATAAGTTTTAATCTTACATCTTTTATTTTTTAGATTTAAATTGAAATAGTTATTTAATATAAATATAATAATTTACTCTAAAGGGGACGGGAATAATTCACTACAAAAATCACCAGCAGTAATTGGGGATTAAATCTGTACTTCAATTGGTGTTGCATGTGGAAGCCTCCAAACATTTCTACAATATACAAGTGGATGTTAGGTTGTAATTATCCTCCTAGAAGATCGAGGCTATGTTTGAATGATTAAAAGGAGAATACATTTATACAAGTTTGGATTATATTAGCTAGTTTCGCTGCTATCACTTTCTTATATATAAACATCACTTTATTTGAGTTAGATATTTTTTTATATAATATAAAGTTGAATAATTAATCATTATATGTATATATAAACTCAGATATTTAATTGATTGTATTAGTTTTGGCTCCCCTTGAAAATTTCTCCATACTCAGCCTGGATCAATTGGCATCGGCTATATAATAATAAATCTAGTCTTCCATCAATCAATATACTAAAGGGGGTGTTTGGCATTTATGGTTAAGCCCCCTCTTTTTATATAATTTTTTTTTTAAAAAAAATTATCTTAACCTTGTTTAGATTAGAAATGATATTATATTATTCTTTAATATACTTTTTCTTGTAAAATTAACACAAACTTATACTATTTTTTACTAATTTGATTTTTAGTTGGAATAAAAGGTAAAAGTGATTTGATTTGAATCATGGGTGTTTAATCATTAGAACCCTAATACTGCATCAATTCAAAATTTTAAACTCTTAAATGAATTCATGAGATTGTATTGTATTATACTATACTCTAACAAAACTAAATTATGTAATTTAATTTAAGGCTACCTTATTAAAATGACGATTGTTTTCTTAAAAAAGAAAAAAGCTTCAGCTTTTCAAATCATAAAACTTGCACAAATCAATCATTGTTTTTTGGTGATTTAATTTTAAATTTTAAGAGAATAAAAAATGATAGAATTTCAAATTAAAACTCTAAAATCATATTAAATAATTATCGTAACAAAAATCAAGACTTTTAGATAACATCTAGAAATAATATTAAATTATTTTGTAGGAAAAATAAATGTTATAGTTTAATTTAAGGCTGTCCCATTAAAACGGAGAATGTGTTTAATAATATAATAATATTGTTTACTTTTCCATATTTATATGTAATTAGTTATATAAAATCAATCTCCTACCTTAGATAATATCTGATACCCTTTCTTTTTCAACATTGACTAAAATCATTTGTACCCAATGCAAAACATTTGGCGAGGTTGACTCAACCACTACAATTTACTATATATATACACATCCTTTAGAAGCTGAACACAGCACGGAGCACAAGCCTCAACCTTAATTGAATTTCCTGTTTTTCTAGTAGAGATCACTCTACTCATGGCTTCTTTTAAATCTTCCTCGTCATCTCTCACTACCTTCAAATTCCATTTGGGGACATTTCTGCTTCTTGCTGGTTTTGCTTCTGCTCAATTATCTACCAACTTCTATGGAACATCTTGCCCTAATGTCCTTTCGGTCATTAAATCAGCTGTTGGCTCGGCAGTGTCAAATGAGGCTCGCATGGGGGCATCCTTGCTTCGTCTTCATTTCCATGATTGCTTTGTTAATGCAAGTTTTCTGCCATTTTTAACCATCACTTCCGTATTAATCTTATTTTTCTATACTTTATTAAACTATTTTTAAGAATCTTTCCCTTGCTATTTTGCATTCATATATGGCACATAACACAACTCAAGCTACGTAGTTAGCTGCTAGAAATTGATCAGTCTCTCCTAGATCATGGTGGTACGTGGTGATTTAAGGGATTGAATGATGAACTTAATCTTTTTTTGTTACGAACTTAATCGAAGATCAATAACAAAAAAAACAATATCGTTATCTTTATATGGTTCACCTAAGTAATTAGTAAAAATAAAAATTAAAAATAAAAGCACTTTTACTTAGATTACCAATTCCCCCTGCCATTCAATAGTTAAAGAAATAATTCAGCCCGAATTGTTGACTTTCCAGCTAGAGCTAGCTGGTCTTGTCTTGTCCCTTTGTATTTTTGCATGGATTCATCATGTCATGTTTACTTGGCATGCAGAGTTTTTTTCTTCTGATTATGTCATCCTGTTGAATTTTCTCATAATTGGTGGAACAAAATTGTGAAGCAGGGGTGTGATGCGTCAGTGCTTTTGGACGGTGGAGAAAAGACAGCACCTGCAAATGCAAATTCTCTGAGAGGTTTCGATGTTATTGACAATATTAAGACTCAGCTAGAGAGTTCCTGCCCTGGTGTCGTGTCCTGTGCTGACATCTTATCTGTTGCTGCTCGGGACTCGGTTGTTGCTGTAAGAGAAATACCATTTTTCATGGTTTCCTATATATATATATATATATACACACATTTTCTAAAATATTTTGGATCGTTTGGTTTCAGTTGGGTGGACCTAGTTGGCAAGTTCCATTGGGCAGAAGAGACTCAGCCACAGCAGGAAGTGTTAGCGATGTTAATAACAACGTCCCTTCCCCAGCTTTGAATGTTAGTGGCCTCATCTCTGCCTTCTCTAACAAAGGTTTCACAGCTAAAGAAATGGTGGCCCTTTCAGGTATCCTTAAATTCTTCTTCTTCTTTCCTGAACTTCACTGCTAAATAGGTACAGAAAAGCAATCAGCCAATGTTTTGTTTTTCTGAATTCCAGGGTCTCACACAATAGGGCAAGCAAGATGCACCTCATTCCTGAACAGAATCAACAACGAAAACAACATAGATTCCTCGTTTAAAACATCAACACAGGCTCAATGTCAGGACACAAACAATTTTGTTCCGTTGGATGTCACTAGCCCGACATCTTTTGACAATGCTTACTACAGGAACTTATTGAACCAGAAGGGTCTCTTACACTCTGACCAACAACTCTTCAGTGGGGGCTCCACAGATGCTCAGGTTAGAGCCTATAGCTCCAACCAGGCTTCTTTCAGGACAGACTTTGCAAATGCAATGATAAAGATGGGAAACCTCAGTCCACTTACTGGCTCAAATGGTCAAATCAGGACCAATTGCAGGAAGGCCAATTGAAAACTATGCTCCATTTCGCTTGCACCTCTTGTGTTTGAGTAGATCCTCCAAATAAAGGAGGTCTACATGTGTTTTTTTTCTCTCTTGTAAGGTCGTGGAAAAAGTTTGTGCGATCCTATTTACATCTTCAAGACTTGGGAAAAAGTTTCCAAAAAGTCTAATAATGAGAAGTGAGTTGTTAAATCAATGAAACTCGTCTTTATGCTTTTATTCGATGGAATCTAAAGCAATCAAAATAAATATTAACATTTTTTTGGATAGTTTGAAATAAGGATAAAAAAATTATTTCTTTAATCGCAAGCCCCTTTATATTTTTAATTCCCTTTTATATATACATATATACCAGAACTATTTCTTAACAAAAGCTCATCAGTGTCATAAAATATAGTTTTAATAATAAAAAAAATGTTTTGGTGATTTTGACATGAATATATTAAAAAACATAAGAAAAATAATTTATTTGTGTGCTTCCATACGGGACTTCTTGGAGTCAATTTTGTTTTCTATCTAATTATACAATTATAAAAATAGATATTTGTATGAAATACTGAATAAATTATTGAGAAGAAATGAAATTATTTAATCTAAACTCCATTTTTCTTATTAATTTATCTCTTTATTGGTTTAAGTAAAAATCTATAATGGTCTCCAAAGCAAGTTTCAAAAATAATAAACCAAAATCCATTTTCAGTATTTTGTACCTGATTGAAGGGGAAAAAAATAAAATCATGTCAAAAATCTATTACAAAATTTAAGAAAAAAACGTTTTATTTTCATTAAATATTTTCAAGCAAATGTCTTTTCTGTGCATGTTAGGTGCATAATAGTTGAGAAATAAATTGCTAATATTAATGGAATATTTGAATAATAATTTAATATAATATTAATCATTTTTCTATAGTTCATTTAATCAAAATATTTAAAACAACCTTGAAAAAAAACAATAAAAAAGAGGTTAGGTGTTTAGGCCTAGGAGATGGGCCCTTATGTTTGGCCCAAACAAAAGAATGCTTTCGGGCCTGATTTTTTCTTCTTCTCATGGGATGACAAATGATCCATTCTACATACTTGTCTATACACATAGCAGACACATCATTTTCATGTCTATATTTAGGACATTAAAAAGATGGTAAAAAATTAGGCTAGAATTTTTGTAGCCAAAAAAAACCATTTAAAATTTATTTTCATATAAAATCACTTAAAATATCACTATGCTAATTTCTCAAATCAAAACACATGTAATTCAAATATCTTAATAAACCAAAAAGAAATTATTATCACAATAAACAATATTATAAGTGTGGATAAGTAATGGGTTGTATGGTGCTTTTAGCATACAATTAGGAATTTCTTAATTTTTATCATCATCGTCAGCTGGCTAAAAAGCTCGTGGATGCAACAAAGACCCTAAGTAATGCATACCCAACATCATTACAAAACACAGAGTTTCGATTATATTAAGATTTTATGCAATAAGTAAAATACAATATAAGTGGCACACACCACTAAGGGCTAATCTATTTTCTTTCCAAGATAAAAAAAAAAAGATATCAAGACGATTTAAACTTTCTCTAAATAGGTTTAATAAGCCCAATTGAATTAATAATATGATTAGAGAATAATATATTGACAACAAATAAAACAAAACAAAAAAATCAACAACAATTTAATACAAAAGATGAATACTAAACAATATTATAAATATAGATCTTTAAAATATTCTTAAAATATCCTATTGATCTTATTTGTTAACAAATTTGAAATTAGATATGAATAAGATAATTGTATACAAATAAAATATGAATCTCAATTCCCAGCAAATAAAATTTTGAATGATAAAATTATTATTTTTTTAAGTTGAGTCTGTCCAAGTCATCACATAGGTGAATTCATAAAACTACATCCTCCAAAGAAATTAGAAATGATAGTTTTTCATTGCTTAAATCAAGTAGAAATTAAATTTATTCATAGGACCAAAATAATCTCTTGGAAAGTAGATTAAATTAAATTTTTTTATTTAAATCATATATATATATATACACACACAGTTACCTCTATCACATTTGAGAAATATAAAAATTCTAGGATAAAATAATAAAAATATCCTTGTACCCAAAGCCAAAAAATTTTAATTTTAATGGTTGTTAAGTTATTATATTGTGCGAAAAAAAGTGAAATTCCAAAAAGTTCCTTGACCGAAATTTAATGTCAATACAAATACAAAAACAATAATTAACTATGTTTATTTTTGTAATAAAGTTCCATATACAATACTTTCTTAACACTAAACGAAAGTTAAATGAGTTTGAGTCTCAATAAACAAATATAATAAAATATAAGTGCATTCAAAGTAAAATGTCAAGCAATCTTAGTTTTTTTTTTTTCTGTAATATAGACGTAATAAAATATTATTGGACTCATGAGAGCCAAGACCCTATAAAGATTCAATTTCGTCTGTGCATGGATCGGACATGTTTATATATATATATATATATATATATATATATATAAATGATATTTTTATATAAAATAATTAGAATTTTACTTGTTCATCTGAATCTATAAAATAAAAATTTTTAAAATAAAATTTTAGTGCATAAAAAAAATCTCCATGCTTTATTCTATTCCAAATAAAAATAAATAAATCATACCAGTGCTCTTAAATGATGTCTGTCCATGGTTTGGTAACCTAACCTTGTGGTATTAATTAATATATAAAAACATTATCTGCCACAAACAATTGTTGATTTTTTCGTTATTGACTTCCTCTGCCCCCACCCCTAATCACTCTCCTGTTGAAGAAACCTTAAGGGATTGATGCGCTCCCAGTCGACTATATGCCGAAGCTTCTCCTTTTTTCAGTGACAGTAGCATTAATTCATAGATTGATTATTATTTAAACCAATTCAATTATGAGTGTTTTATGCTGTTCATAATCAAATTGTTCAGAGCAGAAATGATATCGTAGCACTAGTTTTGATTGCAAAGATAAATACAATGGATTTCATGGTTTAACGATTTAAATTGAAGAAAAAATATGCATTTTTTAATCTAATCTCTATTTTCTTATTCATGCTTTTTTAATTAGAAGTATAGTTTTTTTAAAAAAAAATTATCAAGATCTGAAAGGAAAATGTTAACAATAACAATAACAATAACAATAATAATAAGAAGAAGAAGAAGAAGAAGAAGGAAACAAATCTTTTCAAATTTATGAAAAACTAAAAAATAAATAATGTGAGAAAACTATATATGAAATATTGACAATAAAAAATAACAACAACATTTCTTATTAAATATTTGTCAAGTTTTTTTTTATATAAAAAAACTCTACATGTTAGATTAATATATAATTGTTTTTATAAAATAATAGTTGGTTTTATCATAAAAACTCTAATTTGAAATGAAGATTATGACAAAACTAGATAATGTTTTAAATATGATTTTAATTCGTTTTTTAATAAGAATAATAAAAAAAAATAGATCCCAACATCTAAAATCAAACCTATTTTTTTATATAAAAATAAAACCTAAAAAATGAACCTCAATAACGAAATCTAAAATCTTAAAAAACCCTCTAATCAACTTAAAAACTCAAAATCAAATTAATTCTAAGAAAATTTTATGATTTTTGATCTAATATTTTTAACATGATTAAAGGATGAAACCACATCATTAAACTCTAATCTATCTTTTATGATGATTTTTTTTTCTCATTGCTCAACTTTCAAGATCTGAAATGCAAAAAAGTATAGTTTAAAATTCAATTGTAAGAGAATAAAAAATTTAAGAATCAAATTGAATTTTTAGAATAAAAATACTGTCACAATCCATTATATTTTGTGAGAAGATACTTAGTAAAAAAAACAGTATTTTTTTTAATTTATATCATAATAATTCAATGATTTGTGGGTGGTAATCATAACGAGTTTGGTTGAATCAGCAATATCACCTTCATAAAATAAGAGGGAAAGGATAAATATCTACTCGAATTATTATCTTATTGTCAATTAAGTCCCCTGAAAAAAAAATATTTCCAATCAAAGACCCTCACAAAGATAAGTTTTTTACCCAAATCAATCCCACCATCCATTTACTTATTATGGTAAATGTTTTTGGAATTAAAAAATTCAGCATTGTTTAACTAGTTTGAAATAAATAATTTATTGCAGGACTTAACTGAGAGTGGGATTTAGTCCGTGGCATATTTTGTCTTTTCCTGAAAATTAATAAATGCAGCTAAACTACAAGAAATGTTTTTAATTTCAATTAGCGAATATTGAATAATATCTCACTTTAATGTTCTGTCTTTTCCGTGACATGTTTACAAGAAATGTTTTAAATATAGTTATTAGGTGAATCGTTGATAAAATCAACACGTACGAGATTCATTTGAACAAGTCTATTTATCGAAAAAGAAATATCTTCAAAGAGAACCCTAGTCATGATTTTAATTAATTAGTAGTTAGGTTGCTTGATGATCACCCTAACATTTGGAATAAATTAACCGTGGGGATTTTCTAATATATTACATGTGTTTCTATTTTTTTTTATTTACGTGGATATCCAGGATAGTTTATATGTATCTCAATTAATTCTATAGGCTGTGAAGTGAACAACCATATAAGTTTTCTATGGCCATCATATTAGCAACTACAGGGTTCGAGTCTAAGAATATATGAGGAGCAAATTTTTTAGTCTTAATCTCTTACCACTAAAACACCTACTAGATGGTTATGTGTTTCTAATTATTACTTTATAATATGGTTGACACATGACATAACTTCTTCTTTTTTAACAAGTAAACCATGCAGGTGCATATATAATCCAAAGACAAAAGAAAATATTAATTCATTAAAATCTCTAATTGTTTTTTAAATATAGTTAACTTTTCTATAAGTTCTTTTCATTAAATATTACACAGTTTAATTCTATTCCAAGGCATGCCCCAACTCCATGTCGTTGGGTTGATAATTTCTTCAAAGAGTATATATAACTGGAGAAGTATACTCTAGCTCTGATCGGATGCACAAAGAGACTTGGTTGTTCATCTCCCCGGTTACGCACAAACTATTCAAGAGTTGACCTTACTGTTGTTCACATTGCATTTAATCTCGAAATAGGTTAGATATTTTATTTTTGGAGATAAGCTAAGAAAATAAATTATTGACAACATAGTTTGAACCTCTAAATTAAATTCAATTCAGCGCTTCTAATTAAACTTCATGTTTAGAATTTTGAAACGAGCTAGAAAAATAAATTACTTGACAACATGTTTGAAAACAAAATGTTTGAAACTCTGAATTGAATTCAATTAAGAGCTTTTAATGAAATTTCATAAATATTAAGAGTTAAATTTCAAATGTAATTCAATCTTTAAATAAATAACATGTCAATCTCTTATATACAATTTCAAAGAGAAATAATAATTTGATGTTAAAACTAGCGTACTTAAAAGACTCATCTATTCTTCTTTTTGAAATAGTTCTTAATTAAGAAACAAAGTGAAAATAATATTAAAAAAAAAAGGATTTCACTTCTTTCAAACATGTAAATTCAATTTATTTATGAACTGAATTCAAACTAAATAAAAAAATTTAGTTTAATTACAATAGAAAATTGATTTCAAATAAACTTTAATAGTACAATAGAAAATAAAAAAATCCCCACGACTTGTTCTACGTGCATATATAGAACTCGTCACAGTTTTGTAGTGCAAGGAACAGACATTAGATAGTAAATTAACTAGTGTTACGACTAAATCAAACAGATGTTCCCCCCCCTAAACATGGCCTTGGCATCTGTGTAAATTTCTCAAAAGTCTGATATTTGGCCAAGTCCTACAATGATAAAAAATAAAATAAAATAAAATAACTCCAACTCTCTAACTCCCCCATGCCCTATAAATAGAAGACAAAAGGCAAGCATAAAAAACAGCGAATCATCAAAATAAACAAAGAACTCTAACTGGAGTGATCGCACAGCTCTAGTACAGACTAAACATGGTTTCTCGTACCATCTTCTGTCTTTCTGCCTTCCTTGTGCTTTCGGTTCTTGTCACTTCTGCTTCTTCAGAAGAAGAACTATCTCCATATTACTATAACCATGTGTGTCCCCAAGCCTTACCAGCTATCAAACGAGTTGTAGAGGCTGCAGTTTACAAAGAAAGACGGATGGGTGCTTCTTTACTACGTCTACACTTCCACGATTGTTTTGTCAATGTATTACACTAATCACATTCTTATTTATCCTAATTACATCGTAATTACGTTTTGCATGCTTGTTCTTATACTAATTGTTTTGATTTTCACTGTATATATATGATATAGGGTTGCGATGCATCGATTCTTTTGGATCCAACATCCACCATTGACAGTGAAAAGAATGCGTTTCCCAATAACAATTCTATTAGAGGATTTGAAGTTATTGACCAAGTTAAGCTGGAGGTGGACAAAGTCTGTGGACGGTCAGTGGTCTCTTGTGCAGATATCGTAGCTGTTGCAGCCCGGGACTCCGTCGTTGCGGTATGTGATCAATTAAAGAGTTGTTTTGTATAGTTTGTGGGTTTTTTTTTTCTTCAAATATTTGAAAAAAAAATCTAATTTGGCAGTCTTTTACTTTAAAACTTTGAATTTACAGGTTAGATATTAATAAATTATCATGCATGCATGCCGGCTATAACATTTAATTAGCATTGCTATCTACATATTTAATCATATAAAAAAATGTGCAGCTAGGAGGACCAACATGGGAGGTGCAGCTAGGAAGGAAGGACTCAACCACAGCTAGCAGAGACAAAGCCAACAGTGACATCCCAGCGCCATTCATGGATCTTCCTGCCCTAATCAACAACTTCAAAAGGCAGGGTTTAGATGAGAGAGACCTCGTAGCTCTCTCCGGAGGCCACACTGTAGGGTTAGCTCAGTGTTTTACGTTCAGAAACAGAATCTACAACGCAACAAATATCGACCCTAAATTTGTTGAACAGCGCAAAGAAACATGTCCACTCAAAGGAGGTGATTCGAACCTTGCTCCTCTAGACCCAACACCTGTACACTTTGATCTTGCGTATTTCGACAGTTTGGTGAAGAAAAGAGGTTTGCTTCCCTCTGATCAAGCCCTCTTCAATGGTGGCTCCACCGATGGATTGGTGAAGGTTTATAGTTCAAATGCTGAGGCTTTTGGGGCAGATTTTGCTAGGTCTATGGTTAAGATGGGGAATATAAAAATTCTGACTGGAGAGCAAGGCCAAGTTCGTTTGAATTGCAGGAAGCCGAATTGAAGTAATCAATTGTTGTTTGGACTGCAAAAATACTTTTACTTTATTTTATCTTTTGATCCATATACAGGGAATCTTCTTCTTTAATTATAATGCTACTGTCAATGTGTGTTTTAATTTATTCACTGTTGTATCACCTCTCTTATTTGGGAGTGAATCTAGACTTGCATGGAAGAGTGAATTGTTTGCATGGTATATTGATTTCAGTTGTATTTATAATGTAAGGTTATCTTGTTGTATTTTCCAATAAAATATATTTTATAGTGGAACATCCAAATTTCAATTTGCATATTCCATTATTTGTTTTATTTATGTATGTTCTTTGATTGAATTAAAGTAAAACAAATTAGGCTCAATTGTTTGTATCTTAAATAGGTTGTGTTAAGCCTGCATTCACAGGCTGGATATTTCTTAAGATTGGTGTTATTAATTTAATTGATGTTACTAATTTATTAAGATTATACTAAGATCAGATACACGTGTGCTGCCCAATGTTTCATAAATCAGCCACATTTTGAGTTGCAACATCTTGCTTCTATGATAAGGTGGTCCACTAAACTATCAAGCCTTCAGCCTTTTTAGGGTTTAGTATATATGATAAACTTTTTAATACCTCTTTATTTATGTTTGTTGTTTAATATAATTTAGGAGGAAGTAAAAAGATTTTGAGTGGGAGGAAGTAACCATTTTTTTTTCAATTTAAACCAACATTTTTTTGTCACTTTCTAGAACACCAAGATATATTTAATGTTTTTATAATTATATTTTTAAATATTATTTTGATTCATAATTCATTATTATTCATAACCTCTTAAAATCTTTCCAAGCGTACGTCTCTGATATTTTTTACACCTTTAACATTCCATTATTAAATTTAACACTAAGAATTTTCTTATAAATCTTACACCTCATAGAAGATGCAATCTTAGTTTCTCTTAAAAAAATTAGGGAAGGATGCACGAATCATTAGAATTTGTCACGCTATAGAGCCTATGCTGCGAGTGGAATTTAATTAGGACATTTTCACATATATCAATCAAATTAAATTTAAAAATTCAGCTGCATAAGACTCAAACTTTAGACGTCCAATTGAATATTTATACCCTTTTCCATTTGTTGTCTGAATTAACTTCCACTCCATAAATACATTGAAGTAATCACAAGATGACACTTGAGATGCAATCCCACTAACGGAAATATGGATGCCTATTATTTAAGTTTGAAATAATTGATTGTGCAATATTCCACTTTCTTGGTCTCGTATTTTCACAGAATCAACACCCTACGGTGATTGACGAACATGATTCATTTGCCAAGATAAAGCTTGGAAAATCAAACCAATTAGAGAAGAGGGAATTTCTCTTGCTGGTACGTAGCAATATATCAAGAACTATTTTTATCAGTAGATAGCTTGGCAACCTTCGTTATTCAAGCATGCAGGCTGTGGGGTTTCAATTTCAGAAATTATCGTTAAATGGCTAGTGATTTTTTCCCCTTGCCCGCCTGTCGAGCATTGCATATAACATTCAATGACAACATTGTCTTACCGAATGCTGTCCCTTTTATTCAAAAATGACACATTATCTCGGACTTGACTTAAAAGAAGGGCTGATTGGCCTTCCCATCCCGACCGCTTCATGCAACTTGTAAATTGAATGGCACACTTTAATTTTCGTTATGATAAATCCTCACTCTATATATTTCGAAAGAGACTTTCTAACAACTTCATCATTTTTTTCCATGGAAGACCCGGTTGATTTCGGGTTACGTGAAGGGGACATCACTTTTCTTATTATATATTAATCAAATAAAATGTAGTCGATCGAATCTACTTCGTTATAAGAAATTACTAAAATTCACAATCATTATCTAGATACACAGTCATTAAACTATATCTATTTATATAATATCCCATCTTATATATAGTGTTAAAAATATATATATAAATTATGTATCGTAACCTCACTTGACAATTTAAGTTCTAGGTTTAGGATGATTATTTGATATAGCATGAGAGTTCTGATAGCTTTAAGTTTTTAAATCAAAATGATTATTTAATATAATATTAATTTTTAGTAATCAAATAGTTACAAACTTGAATTTGAACACTTTCATTCTAATTAAAAAAAATTAAGTACAAGATGTTGTGTATTCAATGGGCTTTTATTTAAAAAAAATATATTAAAAAGTAATATAAATCATATCTTAAAATTTAATTTAAACAATTTAATTTTTTTAGATTTACATGATTATTTGAAATATAAAACACATTTAACTTGATAAACGAAACTTTGTATTCAAGTCTACGAAAATCAGGTTGGAATGATTAGGTGAAGAATAGCTAGGGGATAGTTAACACTTAAAACAATGACTAAATCAAAAAAAAAAAGAAAAAAGAGCACAATATCTATCACTTATTTAGTCATGGCCATGACATTAACAGTTTCGATAATTGTAAGCTTCTCAGAAGTCTCGAACTTAGCCGCCAAGTCCAGAATAATAAACAACACGGCACCAGTTCCCTCCTCCTGTCTATAAATATCGATTTCAAACCAATCAATGGGCATAGAAAACACTTGTTACAAAAGATAATCCCCGCAGGTTTGGAGAGAAAACATGGTTTCATTAGGCATCTTCAGTCTAATTTCTACCTTGTTCCTTGTGCTGGCTGTTCCTGCTACAGCTGCTTCTTCAAAACTGTCTCCAAATTACTATGACCATGTGTGTCCCAAAGCCTTACCAGCTATCAAACGAGCTGTGGAGGCAGCAGTTAACAAAGAAAGACGCATGGGTGCTTCTTTATTACGTCTACACTTCCATGATTGTTTTGTCAATGTATTACACCAACCGGTGCTCTAATTTATTCTTAATTATCACATAATTAGGTCTTACAAGTTTTATATGTACGCAGTAATGGATCTGGCTTTTGTTGGGTATGATACAGGGTTGTGATGCGTCAGTTCTTTTGGACTCAACTTCCGCTTTTGATAGTGAAAAGAAAGCGGGTCCTAACAGCAACTCATTAAGAGGATTTGAAGTTATTGACCGAATCAAGTTGGAGGTGGACAAAGTCTGTGGACGTCCAGTGATCTCTTGTGCAGACATTTTAGCAGTTGCAGCTCGTGATTCCGTGGTTGCGGTATGTTGGTAATTTCTCAATAATTTATAGCTCTCCATATCCAAAGTAGATAAATTGCATGTGTTTTTTTTTTTGTATAAGTAATCCTACAGTAACTTTTGTGTGTGTGTGTGTGTGTGTCAATGTGCAGCTAGGAGGGCCAACATGGGCAGTGCAACTAGGGAGGAGAGACTCGACCACAGCTAGCAAAACCACGGCGAACAAAGACCTCCCAAGTCCGTTTATGAACCTTTCTGACCTAATCAAGAATTTCAAAAAGCATGGTTTAGATGAGAGAGATCTTGTAGCTCTCTCCGGTGGCCACACTATAGGGTTTGCACAGTGTTTTACCTTCAGAAACAGAATCTACAGTGAATCTAACATCGACCCTAAATTTGCTCAAAAACGCAGATTAACCTGCCCGCGCACTGGAGGTAACTCAAGCCTTGCCGCTCTAGACCCATCAAATGCAAACTTTGATGCTAAATACTTCAACAAACTGTTGAAGAAAAGAGGGTTACTTCACTCTGATCAAGAACTCTTCAATGGAGGCTCCACTGATAGCTTGGTAAAGGCTTATAGCTCAGATGTCAAGGTGTTTTGGGCTGACTTCGCTCAGTCTATGGTGAAGATGGGGAATATAAAGCCACTGACTGGAAAGAAAGGACAGGTTCGTTTGAATTGTAGGAAAGCGAACTAAAATGCTTCATCTTCGAATTTCATAATGGAGATATAATATACTAAGGCCCGCGATGCCCCGTGAATCTGTATTTTTATTTTTTTCGTGAAAAAACTTGTTTAGATATCGCAAGTGTATTTTAATGAAATAAAAAGAAATCAACAACTCGGGTTATAATCTCGACTTATCAAGATAATTGAGTTGGTTTTATTTTAATTGGAGGAAAGAAAGAACAGAAGAAGCAACCACGATAACTTGAGAAAAAAGAACAAATTTTCAAGATGTTTAATTTCTAGCCAATAAATCAATAATGAAAACAAGCCAAAAAGGGGATTTCACCTCATTAACTTTTTAAATTTGTGACCAAGATATTTAAATATAAAGCACCATATATATATATACCATGAAAATTCAATCTTAACAATTTATACATTGGATGAAATAAAAAAAATATCGCAACCACACAAAAATATCCAAAATAAATAAATAAATCCAAAAGGAGTAAAAAAAATAAATAAAAATCAAAAGAATAAAGATAAGAATCAAAATAAAAAATAAATAAACTAATGGAAAACAATAAAAATTTTCTTAGAGGAGTAAATTGAAAAGAGAAATAATTTTAAGAAAAGGACAAGAAATAAAAAAAAGGATTAAATTGAAAAAAAAAAAACTATAACTTTAAATTGAATGATGAAACTTAAAATGAATTAAACTTTTATTAAAGACCACGGAAATAAATTAAAAAACAAAAGAATATAGATCAAATTAAAAAAAATAGCATATGAAAAAATGGGATTGAATAATAAAATTAAAAATAAATAATATTTTTACAAAAATATGAATAACAAAATCAGGAATTAAAAGAATAAAATTCAAATATTAATAACAAATTAGAGGATAAAACTAGAATTTTCATGGGAGAAAAAAAAAAAAAGAGAAAAGTCTCACCATAAAGTACCCCACTATCATCAACATGTGTCCTATAATAGTAAAAGGACATGAAGGTCTATCCAACATCATAACAAATTGCTTTCATTTGTGGTCCTTGAAATGCGAGGATGTCTTCCAAAGTCTAAATTTATTTTTAATATAAAACAGAGAGACTTGCTTTAATTGTTTTTCAATTTAGTTATAAATCATTCTCTTAGACTCAAGTCTTTCTTGATCGCGTTACTCTGTTGTATCATCTGTTGTTGCTGGGGCACCATGTCCATATGCTCTATGAAATACTCCAGAGATGCTCTGGAAGACCAACAAAACAGAAGCAACAAATTTGAGATGGGTTTTTCACATCTGAACTGGAGATTTCTTTGATAAAAATACGTAACCCTCTGAAATCATCAATTTAATTCTGTGTTTCTAACTATCCCTTTTCTATGATTTTATCAGAGGTGTTTCTTGACAAGAACATTAACAAGCAACAGAGCACTTAAACAGTGGGATCATGTAGCCCCCTGCTCCAAGAGATCCCATTACTAGAGTCACTGAGGTTTTTCTTGCTGACACTAGTCCCATCAAGATCAATCTTGAAGTGTTAAATATTTGTAATTCCAATACTTATTGATGGTGTTTTCTGTAGTCTTAATTTGGTGGGTATTTTTAGGGAGCTTATAGGGATGATGAGGGAAACCTGTTATCCTTCAATATATTAGCGAGGCTGAGGCCAAGATTACTGGTTGTGACTTCTTGTGAGTTCCATTTGCTTAATTTACTTATTTAGTGTAATTTCATGGTATTCATCAGAATAAGAATACTACCTCTATGTGTTTGTTTGCAATGATATCCTTTAGAAGCTCCAGCTCTAATTAGCAAGAAGAGAGCTTGGCGCTTAACTTACATTTTCTTTTTGTCCTCTGTAATTTGGAAGCTCGTAACTTGCTTTTTCTGTGTAATGATGCTCTTGTTTCTAGCATGAACAGTTCATTTTATGGTCACTATATATCAAGCTTCAAAATGACAGTCTCAACATTTTAAAGCCCTTGATCATGGATGTTCTGAAATGGGAAATATATAGTAATTATAGTGCCATCGAATTGATTTAATTTCGTATTGCAATCTCTGTGTACAAGTAACCTGTTAGTTCTGAAAAGAAGAGACAAAATGAGGATTTGATTCATTCTTGCTGCTCAAATATTTTAGACAAAAGTTACAGAGAAATGGTTAGTCATGCTTCCAAATAAATTCATTCAATTTCCAAAACCATTTGTTGAATGCAAAGTTTTATCCTTCTCTGTACAAACTCCTCTCTGTTACCGATTCTTTTATGGTCTCAACTTTTTAGAGGTATTGGCAGGGAGTCGGTATCTTCTGCTGCGAGTTCAAAACTAGTCGAGGACAATGTCAAATTGGTTCATGGAAAAAAAAATCGGATGCTACAAAAGAAAGAGAGATATTTGCTGGATTTCCAGGCTCTATCAGGAACTTGCTTGTAGCCTCTTTAATGAGTCCCGGAAGCGTTTCTATCCTGAATCGCCATTTTATTTGCCTTATCCAACTTGGTCCAAAGTAGAAGTGTGTTCGATATTGTGTTTTTAATATTTAAAAAAAAATACTGAAATTATATATTTGTTTGAAAAAAATTCTAACATAAATCTATATTTAAAAACACTAAATAAACTTTTTTCAAAAAAAAAAATGTCCAATGATTTTAAAATGAGTGCGTAGAAAGTATTTTTTTAATTTTTAGTTTTTTTAAACAGGTTGAAAATGATGCAAATACATTAAAACTATATATATATATTAGATTTGTTTTTTTTCTATTTTTAGATTTCTTAAATAAAATAAAATTAAAAAAGTCAAAAAACAAGTTATTACCATGATAATGGTGAGATGCCTTAGTTCCAGAGACAGCTTTTCACTACTTCCATCCTGATTCAAAGGGTTTAAATTTTGCTGCTCTTTTGGATGATATCAACTTATAGATCTGAAACACTCGCAGCATCATTCAGTGACAAAGGGCACATGAAACAATGAACAATAAGCAGGCTATCTCTACGTGACTTCTTGTTTAATCGTCAATTCACCTCTGACATTCACCATTCCTAACAACTCTTTCCTTTCTGAATTTGTATACTTTCTGAGAAGAGTGCTAAATGTGCAGCATATTATTCTTTGCAGGGTGTGGAGAGAAGAAAAGTATCAGGTTTCGTTAGTTTTTTTCCGTTTATTGTGTCTTTAGAATGCCCCAGATGGTTCATTTTTCTTACTCCAACCTTGCGCTCACAGCCCAACTGGAGTTGACCCTACTGAGGATCAGGGGAGAGGAATTTACATATCACTTTAAGATAATTATGCCAGAACTGTGTTTATCAACTTTGCTTGTTTTTTAGGTTAAAACGCATTTTACCTTTTTTGACATGGCTTATCAAGGTTTTGCAAGTGGGGATGTTGGTAGGGATGCCCAGTCAATCTAGATTTTTGTTGAAGATGGGCACCTAATTAACAGGTTGCGCTCAATCCTCAGCGAAGAACATGGGATTATATGGAGACCGAGTTGGTTGTCTCAAGCAAGTACACATTCTGGATTACATTTCGTAGTTGTGTGTGTTCATTTCATTTGAAGGGTTGGAGTAGTTAGTTTTATTCATAATTTAATTGAGCAGATAGCTAACTGAGACGCTAGCAAACAAAAACATGAGAATGTTACTGACAAACTCCTAAGCCATTCCCGAGTTATCTTCACTGCCTTGAATGATAGTCAGATAGTTTGATCTAGTTGATGTCCAGATAAAATTGCAGTCCTTACCTCTAAACATCCTTTCTTCTCTTTAGGTTTTAGTTATGATATAGGCTACTTTTGCTTCTTTCAGTGTCCTCTGCGATGATAAAAAGCAAGCAATTGCAATTAAAAGACAACTGCAGCGGATTGCAAGGACAGTGTAGTACAGAAGCCCTCCTGTTCTATTCTTCTCCATGCATGTCTTCTGATCTTACTCTAACAATAAGGTCATGGTAAATCGCTTTCAAAGTCTGCAGACTACTTTGCGGGAAAGCCTTGAGCAATTGGGTTCTTCACTCAGCATTCAACTGCGAACATGTAACTAACCAGGTTGGTTGGTTTTCATTGAAGTTCCATTCATATTCCTTCAAGTCGATGAGTACTTGAAATAAAGAAAAAGAAAACTTAAACTTCAGCATTTAATTTTAAACATTCAACTCACAGGTTACCAAATTGCAGGTTGGGATGTTTTGCTTCTCTGGCTTAACCCCTGAATAGGTTGATCGGCTGGTAATGGAATTTCACATGTACAAGACTTGAAATGGACGTATGAAGTAAATTTTTCTTTGAAAAATGCATAAATCAAATTAATTGAATGAGTGTAGCTGTTTTTACATTTTTTTTTTATATCAACTGAAGGATCTATAGAAGTAACATGAGTTGTCTGCTATGACTGTCCTTGTACTGTGCAGCATGGCAGGCGTTACCACTGGCCATGTGAATTATTTAGCAAATGCAATTCATGAAGTAACAAAGTCTGGCTAGGAAGCGTTGATTCTCTTTAACCGTTTTCATCAGCTTACGCCCGACAGATGCTCAACTACTGTGTTGTTAAAGACTAGTTAAGTGATGACAACCATGAAAGAGTAAAACTTTCAGTCGCGAATCTGTCTTATAATTTGTTCTATTGGAATATCAGTCTACATTTTTTACACAGTATATATCCGCGTAATTGTTCATGTCTATCCCTGATATAAGCTTCTGAGTTCTAACAGAACTACTTTATTATAAATTGTGATGATTTCTTGCTAGTTTTTCATCAATAAACTATCATATAAAGACTCTGAAAGTTGCTTTTAATTTATTAGACTCTCGCTTCTTGTCGATATTGTAGACATTAATTGAGAAACAACAGAAAAGGAATAATGGTTTGCTTCTGAAGCAGTTAAAAGAGCCTAGCTACTGTAATTGGATTAAGCATCAGAAAGTTTTAAGCATGGAAAATCTAGACCAAATTCCATAGAAAATATGGACCTGTGAAACACACTCAAGATGCTACCGGGCTGAACTGCCGACAAGTTGGAAACAGGCAAAGCTTGAGCAACAAGTATCTGCTAGCTGTTGGGTTTCCGTTTCGGAATCTTCTTTCTGCGAGGTTTTTCAGGCTCACATGTTCATCTATATTGGTCACAAGAGAGAACAAAAGGAGAACCTTCAGTACATCTTTCTTTGTTCTTTTTGTTCTCTAGGTTCTTAACAGTACAGATGCTTTTGACCCATAATATTGGCTAATTTAACTTTTTTTAAGAAAGAACTGTTCACGAACCATGGTTATGAAAGAAATTTCCCAGAAATTTGTGCTCCATCTGATTTTGCTTTGTTTATGCTTATCTTTTTGGATTACATGAGCAAGATCTGATAATGTCTTAAGCAGTTGATCAATAATTCATAAACTAGACACGATGAACAGGGATTACACGTGCATGCAACGATTGTGTATTTGATTGAATAATTGTGTGGTGGTTGAAGCAACTCATTGATTGATCTTATTTAGAGAGAGACAGGAGCTTAATTCCTTCTTCTTACAGAACATGACAAGAATACAATACGAGACAGAGAGACAACTCAGAGCCAAGAGATGCTCTGGTGAAATTAAATATCTTGACAGGAAACTGTACCCATCTTTCCTCTGCCTTAAATAAATAACAGGTGGAGAAAAGGACCGACAGAAACCTCTAACGAAAATGTTTTCAGCAGTCAATTACTAATACAATGTAACAAGTATCTACCAGATAACGCTAGTGCTCAACCATTTGTGTTCTTGTGGGCTACAGATCGATGCTCATTAAGGCAATGCTTTATAATATAAATTAATAATGAAATAGAGATATGCCAGATGACCAAGCAAGGCAGCTGATAATTTCACGCACACCACGAAAGTAGAGAGTAATCGGGGGGTTGGGTGTTATTTATCGAGTAAAAATTTAAAAAACTATCCATTGTGTTTGGATATTCAATAGATAGTCATTATTATTTATTAATTAATTAATTAAAAAAATAAAATGATTAATACATACTTTTGAACCGTTTATATCGAATCAGATCGGTATCGAGCAGTTAAATTGTGATTGAAATGTATTTGATTACTTGGTAGAGCTACAGTAATTCTTGTCCTTGCCCCTCAAAATAGAAATGAGATCAACACAACAGTGCAAACTAGAGCATGTTTCTTTTTTCTCTTGACAGCCACACTTTCAACAACTTCAATTTCTTGAAACTTCACTAAATTCAGCCACCGATTTAACTATTTCAACTGTGTTCAGTGCATATTTAGAAGAAGAAGATGATGATGAAGTTTTAACAACTGAGATGCTGAATTAAGTAGTAGCAAAATAAAACTAGCTTTGTTTTTTACAACATTAATTCAAGATACATCTCATTGGTTTTGGTTGTTCATGTCACACGACCGTAGAAAAATTAAGACCAGCTAGCAAAGATTAAAAGCATATAGCATAAACATGTTGGGAATTTCTGGGCAGTCCGTAGCGAGACCAGATCAAACAGTACTGTTGACTAACCATGGATTACCACACACCATAGCATCATCCAAGCCCACCAGCACTAGTTACTTCTTCCACCAATACAGAAGCACAAATTTGAAGTAGGTGATGGTCCCAGATTGTGCGATTCTTCAACCTCGTCAAATGATGATCCACGGCTACGAAACCTGATCCTCTCATGGTACTTTTTCGAAGTGCTCAAAGAAAGAAGAGTGCTCGATGAGCTCGATGATGACCACGATGCAGAAGATGGATTTTTTGACAAATTTGTTGCTGAAGAGGACACATTGGTTTTCCAGAGATTGTTCCCTGGGAACAGCAAGCGTAAGAGATTGGATCTTGGGTGTTTCTTGGTGGGTTTCTTACTAGAATTTGTATAGTAAGAGGGTGGAGGAGTTAAAGGTGGGGGTATTTTTTCACAGAATGTGTGCTTAGGAGTGCCAGGCTGAGACTCCCACACAAATGGGATAGCAACAGATACTCCACCGTGGTACACTCTAAAAGAAGGATTAGCCATGGAGTTTTCTTTGGACATAAGCCTAGAGAAAAACCTGTCATCTAGCTTAATTTGGAGGGCTTTTTGCGGAAGGTCCACTTCTGGAGTAGCACTCCTACGCATCTTGAGTTGATGGGATTGTTGGTTTTCAGAGACTAGACAAGAAGAGTTCAGAAAAGAAACAGAGGGAATGGTTTTCTTGAGCACCTAAGAACTTACAGGTACCAAACTTCCAGATAATTGACTTTATGCACTGCATATATAGAATAGAATAAAATATACACGTTGGTAATTATATTGACCTGAAGATTTTAGTCAAGGTGCATGGTGTCCCACACCAGATCGAGCTTTAATGGCATGAGAAAGCCCTCTGGATATCATACCTACCCTTTTTCTTACCATGATTTCTGGTGCTTGTTTTAACAGTGGTAGATTTGAAGGTTGGTTTGCCCATGCATGCACTTCTTCGTGGTAATGCCATGCTTAAAAACAAACAACTGTGATGCTTTTTTCATTCAAATCACGCGGTCAAACAGACTCGAAATGAAATAACCTTTATATGACCCCCAAACGAAGAGTTCCAGCAGCTTACACGAAGGAAGGGATTCGTTCTTGTGTAATATCAAGATTTTTTTTTTCATTTTTACCATGATATATCTAAATCAAGCTTCATCTTAATAGTTTTTAATTATACAATATGTTAACTAATAATAAAATATTTATGAAAACATTGTTTAAAATGATGGTTCAACCTCAAAATAACTAAAAAAATAAAGTAAATTTAATTACTTATCATTTACATCAATGTCTCAAAAATATATCTAAATGCTCTTCTTTTATTTCAATGATAAAAATATTTTCGACTCAGTTTTTATATACTAAAATTAAGTTCAGCCGATGCTTTCACAAAAAATATTATAAATTGCATTTACGGTACATATTTTAAATATAGCTCCCTAGCGAGGGACATCCTCCTCCATGAATCTGAGCCATCCGCGTTCATGGAGAGCTGCCATTGACTCAGTACGCCCGTGCGATATTTATTTATTTAATAAGAGTATTTTAACTTTTGATTTTTATATGTTAATTGAAATTATGTTTTTTATTTATTTATTTTCAAGGATGCATTCCTCAAGTTATTGTAAAGGGGCATTCTTTCACGGTACAGATGAGTGATGCTTATCTTAACTGGAAAATTGAATTTTATCGATAGATTTATATTTTTTTATTTTAAGAAATTTACTTCTTGAAAAATGTATTTTTATGGGTCCAGATAAATAAATAAATCCCGGTTATTTTAAACTCATATAAAAATATATATTCTGATTTAAATTCAAAACTTGTTATATAAATCTCAATCCCTCTATTATTACATTACACTCCTTGGATAATATTTCGTTGATGACATGCATAAATTCCATCAAATATGATATCATTTGTCGAACTTGTGACGACAAAATTTTGTATTCCATTTTGATTAAAGATTTCATAAAAAAAATATAGTTTTGAAAAAACTTTCCTCGCCTTATAAAATTTTGTTTTATTATTAATTTCTGTCACTTTGCATTAGAATAATATAGAACACACTTATTATTCACATTCTTTTGAATAAATCGAAACAACTATGTAGAAAAATCTACTAATACATTTAAAAAGATATCACAAATATACATGAAATGTATATTTAATAAAATATTTATATCATGATTAAATAGTTAATAGAAATAGGAAATATATCGTCGACATTAATTTCAAGAAAATCATTTTTCATTAATGTCAATATCAATAAATAAAATTAACCAACTAACTCTTTTATTTTAAAAATACCATCACCCACTGATTCCTCAACATTCTCGACTTTTCACATCACTCGTAGATTTAATTTTTATAATTTCTTAAATACTAAGAATGTATATAATAAACTTAGTTGATATTGTTTTGTGTGAACAAAAATATCACTATTAGTAAGTTGTTAGCTGCTTTACATCTTAATCATACTATTAAAATATATAGGAAAAAATATTAAATTACTTAATTTGATTAATAGACTTAGATGTGATATGAAATACTTTTATCCCCACCCCCTAATCCAACTAAAATTGAATTCATAACAAATTCACCCGTAAACCTAAGATTATCCGTCAATCTTTCAATTAAAACACAATTAAGCTTAGAACTTCGAGTTACTATCGAAAAACAAATACTATATAAACACATTTCTTCTAAAATCCCAACTAAACCTAAATTTATAACAAATTAATTACTAACCCTAGAATCAACCATTGATCTATCAATTCAAACACAATTAAGCTTTAAATTTAGAGAGCCCTAATTACTTTTCATAAGTGATGTCATTTTCATAACTGATAGGCCCTTTTTTTAATTCTTTTCTCTCATGGAAATTATGATTTGATCATTTTCGTTGTTGATATTTCAACTTCAGGTTATTATGGAGAGCATATATGAAATATAATAGTCAATATTTGCCAATGGAATGGCCGACGATATTTTACAGCATTTTCATAAAGAATTAAAGTGGATTTGTATGTTAGGGTTTATATGTAATTGGGAAAATGCTGAGTTTTTTTTTTTGTAATTTAATTAAACTGGTTTTGATTTTGTAACTTAGCTATGTTATACTGGGAAAAAAATGAGTTATTTAATGAGTAATAATCATATTTTGTTTTGGGGAAAATAATTTTTTTGTGAAATTGATAACAATTAAATGGTAGTAATTTAAATTAAATAAGTGTGGATTGAACAAATCATAAATAATTAGTTGGGTATGGATAACTTGTTGTTAATTTAATTTATTTAGTTAATATTTTGACGCATTTCATTATATTTTTTGTTCAAAAACAATGAATAGTTATCAGATTGTGAATTCATTCTCTTCTCTGTTCTTGTCTTTTTTCTCTGGGGAGTTTAATTTTTCTTGGATTTTGAGCTATATTACAGATAGTCTTCTCCAACTATATAATAACAAATAAATTAGAGTGAATACAACCTGAACCCACTTCACTAAAATAAAGAATGCCGGAAACACAACCACTGTTTTGCGCTGGTTGTATGTATAATCACTATCTCTTGTTCATCAACAATCCAGGAACAACAGTTGACTAAAGCTTAAGCCGCAGACCTGTAACCCAAGTCAACAGAGAAACTGAAACGTTGTGCTTCAGATTAATGTGAGTCCTCTGACCAGGACATTAGCTTCTCTCTGCTCAGAGATAAGAAGCAAGAAAGCATGGCAAATGGCTTTTTGTTAGGGTTGAGTAGCTGGTAGGATGTCGTGCATGATGCCACATTTCAGCAGCCCATGTTTCAGGCCTTATCGTCCTGCAGAAAGTATAATAATTTATTGTTTTCTGTATGTTCATGCGATTGTCAAAGCCTTTAAATCCCACTGTCGATGTCGTATTAAGAATGTATTTTACATCTTTGAAATCTTCAAATCGACCCTTGAAATTAATCTATTGCTAGTGCTAGATTATTTCGTCATGAGATGTACACTTGATATACGAGTCGGTGTCAATCCAGAAATAAATAAATAAAACTCTAAAATTTATTTTTATATTTAGTGGAACAATTCTAGTTTTATAAGAGTTGAACAAAGTTATTTTATTATTGGAAAAATAGAATATAATTTTCTGAGTTGAAGAATACTTTTCTGGAGCGTAGTGAGAGAGTGATTTTCTATTCATTCTACTAGTTTTAATTAAGATCTATGATGTCAAATTAATAATATAAATAAAAGGTCTTCCACAGCCATTATTGTTGGCATTTTCCATCAAACAGCATTCTGTGGACTTCAATTGTGACATTTGCTAGGTTTCATACCAAAGAAACCCTAAAAATTCTTGTAATTTTTGGGCCAAGAAGAGAAGAATGATATGGGTGGGCTGGGAAAATAGTGTTTGGACGCCACCATCTTTTATGGCTGCATCATCGGAATGTTGTCCTATCATATCAACCGATAGACTTGGAGAGAACAATAAGGTAATTCTATTATTAAATGAGTACAAGATATTATATTTCTCGGAATCATAATTGTATACCTAGGTTGAAATATCATTTAATAAAAAAAAAATCGGATAATTAGGTTGTTAGATCAACCCATATATTATCAAGTTATTTTCTTACATCAAAATAACATCATTTTATTTTTTTCAATTTTTTTATTTTAACCCGAACAAGTATAGAATTGAATTTGATAAAGTCAACTAAGTTTAGTTACTCAATTTTTAAATCAAGAGTTTAATGAATCAACTCACAAGCTAGTATGGTTTAATAACAATATAGTAATATTAGATCATGAGATTTGAATATAAAAGAATTTTAGTTCAAATTTGGAATTCACGTGTAAATTTTGAAAAAATGGTGAATTTACATAGCAACAAAAAAAAAAGGTGAAATTGAATTTTTTTTGATGTTGTAATACAAAATTGTGACATTTAATTTATTTAGGCTCGTGATATGTCAACATAACTTATCTATATATTTATATCTACATCAGTTACTGGATGATGTGTGCTCATTAATAGTATGAATGGATCTAACTCCTACCCCTGGCTTGAGTGGTCTCATTTTCTACCATAACATCATCAAAAGTTAACCATTCTTCAAGGATATCAAGTTCATTTCGATGAAAATTGAACCACTAAAACACATAAATGTACCCTTCATTTTTTTTCATTGATATTATGAAATACAAATGTGACCTCTCAACCCTCCAATGACAATAAGTTAACTAAATATTAATAAAATATTAATGCTGAATTATAACATCAATAACTAAGATTCGATATTTAACGTATAGTAATTATAAAAAGATTTGATTACTTATAATAACATTTTAATTTGTTGGGCATGTTGCTTGTATTGCATGTATCCAAATGGAGGAACATGTTTCGAATCTAGAGTAATATCCAAGTTTTAATGTTATAGCTCATGTCATTGCATAAACCACGCCTACAATATGCATAACACTCTTGCATCCATATTGATATGCAAACTTATAGATATTCATCCATCACACCTGAACTTTCATCTTAATGAATCTATTTCAACTCAAGCTCTAATTTAATCAATTCATTATAACTCGTTGGGTAATGGATAGAATGAAATACCATATGATGATATTTAGATTTGAACCATGTAATGATCATTAAGAGATTGTGTAATGTTTAAGTGATTCTTGGAATAATTTACAGGAACATGTAAACATATATGTTAAAATATTTATCATTTACCACGCGTGTGTGTTCTATCATTTAATATGATTGTTCATCAAATATTTTTTTTATAACACTTGATTTAATAGAGAAGTCAACCTAAAACACTCGTTGTTTAGAGTCAAATAACATTACAGTGTTATCTTTTTATCTATTTCTAATCATTACCAATTAAACTTGAATTCGAATTTATAAGGGGGTTATTCATCATTGAATAAAATAATTTCCTTCATGTCTTCATTTTACATAATAATTATTATGCTTTCAAAAATATCAATCGCACTAAAACTGAAATACACATAATAAGAGTATCTTTCAAAAACATAGTTAAATTATTTTAAAAGATTAGTTGTCATGTTACCATGTTAGTGTATTGGGTCCAACTTATAAATTATTTCATACCACATATAAATTTTGTTCCTTAAAGTTTCATAACACATCTTTATAAAATCTTTTTCTAGGTCTTTTAGTTTATGATTGAAGTTGCTAAAAAAATATCAAGCATAATAACTTTATAGGTATATGACAAACTTTCATAAATGTATCTTTTATCCCTGTTTATCTCTCTCTTTCTCACACACACACATATCTATCTCTAATAACATGTCTATATATGCAGACAAAAAAATTATTTGTAATTGTAATTATTTTCTTTATCAACAATTGTAAAAGCAACAAGAGTATCCTATTATTTGCGTAAAAACAATTACAACTATTATTTGCATAAAAACAATTACAATCAATAACTTCTCTCATATCACTCATGCTAATAGGTGTCATTAAAACTAATAAATGGTCTATAAAGCATGAAGCCTTTAATGCAAGCTTCAAGTGATAAAATCTCTAAACCAGACGCTCTATGCATACATTCATGATTAAGTTTTCAATCATGAGAAACAACAAACATGAACTCATAAGCATCTACAAATTCAAGAACAAAAGGTATTATCTTAACATTAACATTTATACAACATTCAAGTCTAACATCTCATCATTTTTATTATCACTAGATTCAAAATAATCAAATCTATATTGATAAGCAAATGAATTCTTAAACATAATATCATTACGATTCAACTTAAATCTCTCTAATTTAGATAAAAAAAATCGATGATTGTTTTAAAATCGACATCACATATAATCAGTAAATGATAATACTGATATTCATCAATTTAACACCTTCAAGTTATTTTAACATCAATATAATTAATATTCAACCTAAACCCATGACAAGTTTTTATATTTTTTATTTCTAATATGACATACCTAACTTATCATTTACCAAGAAATTCTCCACCTAGTGTATCCTTTTTCTAAAAGGTCATAATTTTATTAAATATAAATGATCTAACCAACCACCAATGCCATCATTATGGTGACTCTTAATTCCTTGAAATGTTCATTACGCTAGTAAAGTGAATAACTTTTACTTGTAGTTCAGTTCCACGTAGCTTTCCATTCAACGGTCACCTCGTAGTGTTTTAGTAGTGAAACGGAAAGCAAAGCTGAGCTTTATTATTAATAAATAAATAAATAAATACCATAAAAATAATAGAAAATATAGGACGAAAGGGAAGGGAGCCCCACACGGCATTCAAGAAAACTAGCTAGGTTGCTAGCTGCAATTACGGCTCGAGTTTATCAAGAAAACTAGGCTCTTACGTTGCTTGCTTGAACATAAACTAGGATTTGTCTTTTATTACTTCACAATTTACACACCATTTGTTTTCTTATAAGACTGTATTTATTTAGGTTTTCAAAGGTTTAGGAGGTATTTGGTAGTGTGATTGTGGTTATTTTTAAAAGTATTTTTTTATTTAAAAATACATTAAAATAATATATTTTTTTATTTTTAAAAATTATTTTTGATATCAGCACATCAAAATGATCTAAAAACATCACAAAATTTTTATTTAAAATAAAAAAATGAATTTTGGCTAAACAACAGTTATACCAAAAAGCCAAACAGACACTGATTTCCATAGTTGTAAAATCCGTTCTGGTTTTTTGTTTGGAACGGAACGTTCCGATTTCGGTGTATTCCGGCGTTCCGTTCCGGTTTTGTACTGTTCATATTTATTTAATTATATATATGAAAAAAAAATAAAATATTAATTTAACAAGTATAATTTAAATTCAAGATAAATGAAATTTAAATTATAAAATACAAACATAATCTCAAAATTAGAAACATCTGTAAAATTCCAAAATATTATGAAAGTAAAATGTTCTAGAATAAAAGAAATATAAATCAAACATCTTCTACATTATTAATATAAAAATATTAGAATTTCTTATTATGCATCCCAAAAAAATAGTAAATACCATAATAAGATAATTACAAAGAGAATAGTAATGAAAATCATATGTTCAAAAAGAAAAGAAAAAAACAGATTTTGAAAAAAATAAATAAGTAAAATTTGGACACAATATGATATAAATAAAAAATCATAAAATCGTAAGTAAAATATTTCTGAATACAATACAACATAATTATGGCTATAAAACTTCATTAGTTAAGGTTCATATATAATTCAAAATAATTTAAAAATACATTACAAAACAATTATGTTCATAGAATTTTATTAGGTAAAAACTAACAAATTTAAAATAGATATTTTGATGATATGCTATATAAATTAAAATCAGTCTCATGCCCGTCATTTTCCTCGTTATTTTTAATACATTTATCAAAAGTATTATTATTGAAAGGATTATCAATACTAATACTGGTGTCAACACTCAACATTGATATTACTAGTACTAGCTCCAACTCCAACAAATTATTTCGACATCAGGATATGAAAATGATTTAAAAACATCAAAAAAATTTAATTTAAAAAAAAAAATTAAGTATAAATTTTAAAGTTAATATTACTGATTTTCAAGAGTGATTCCATGATATATATATATATATATATATATATATATATATATATATATATATATATATATAATCAACACAACAATTTCATTTGTTTATAATATATATTTTTTATAATTTTTTTAAATATATATTAAAAAAATTATATATATGTATATGTATATATAGAATTTGTCCAGCAGAATGCTGAACAAATTCAATTTGAATTTGTTCAAAATAGTTTCTCAATTCTTCTCCCTTAAATACTTTCCCTCCAATCTGTACTCTCTTTGTCCCACACCGGTGAAATATATTTTTTTCTCAATTTTTCTCCATTAAATACTCTCGAGTCTCCACGCCAATCTCCACTCTTCAGACTTCAGAGTCTAGTCTTCGGAACGGAACGTCCGGAACAAAACCGGGACGTTCTGGCCGGAATTGGACCGAAATTTCCGGATCGAACTGGAATTAAAACCGGGATAAAAACGATGCCGTTTTGTTCCGGTTTTATGAACAGAATGGGATGTTCCGTCCGTTCCGGCCGGAACAGAACGGATTTAATAACTTTGATCTTATCTAATATTTTTTGAAATAGATACACGTGTATCCAATAATCCAGAAGTGCGTGGCTAAATATATAAATAAATAAATACTATACATAATATTTATTCAATAAGATAAATTGGCTCTAGCCCCGGGGGAGCTTAGCTTATTGAAATGAATAACGATGGTAAACTTAAATGCACCATGGTGGGATGTCTCCTTTCATTAATTTACATAATAAGTCAAGTCAAAATTTGAATTCAACCAATACATGGAGAAGATTCCTGTGCAACTATAAACACCCAGAATTAACCGCTTCAATTTAAAAATTATTTAGTATCATAATAGTTTGTTCGACTGGTAATATAGAAAAATTAAATGTAATAAAAAATAATATTTACGTATTAAAAAAATAAATGCAAAATGATTTGTTAAACTTTAAAAAATTTATATTTCCTTCATTATTTTTTAGATTTAAGTGTTACCATCGATATTTAGAAAAAAAATTAAATAACAATTCATCTTCAAGACTTTTTTTTTTTTAAAAAAAAAAACTAGTCTTGACACACATTAATTTATCTATAAAATATCAATTATCATGGATAAATAAAAATATCTAAAAACCAAAATTTTAATATGCTTTGGGAAAACAAAAACAGTTTTTTATATATATAAAAAATGTGTTTAGATAATTTTGATTTACTGATATTAAAAATAAATTTTAAAAATTAAAAAATATTAATTTAATATACTTTTGAATAAAAAATATAAATAAATATAATGCTAATTCATGGAATTTGGTGCTACTTAACCAGATTTTTAGCCACTTGATTAGTTTATAATCAACGTACACGAGTGTCTCCAGATTCCAAGTCCATTGATGATGATGATAGTTCAAGTTTCAAAGCTATAGAAATCCGTTGATATTGTGACGGGTCCACCATTTTCAAAATCAAGAACCGCCTCGTCACAAAATTAAAACAAAGACAATAGCAGAATATCCCTCCCCCCTTTCCCAGCACAACGAGGTAAAATACAGAAAAGCCCCTTGGGCCTTTTAATTAATTGATCGAAACTTTTGAAAAACATAAAATAATGATTTTTTATATTAAAAATATTTCGGAAAAACACTTTTAATTACATTATTAAACACACGTTGAGTTTTATAAAAAAATTATTTAAATTTCTTTTAAAATTATTTAAAGATCACACATTTTTGAAGATACCACGACAATGTTTTTTTAATGATATATTTTCACCCATTTTCATGAACTTAAATGAACTTTCATCTTCATATAATATTAAGGAAATCAAACAAATTTATATTATTATATTATACAAATATATATTTAGTGCAATATCTTTGTTTCATATTAAAATAATATTTAAAATAAATTTATATTTTTGATGGATTGCTTCAAAAAATAGAGGAATTAAAATAAATAAAAAGTGAAAAGAAACTTATAGGAATATAGATCTTTTTTCTAGAAAATGCTAATCAACAGAAATCTTTAGGACCTTGGAAATGAGTAAATAAATATCCTAATAAAACTGTTACTATTACCAAGGGTGTTTCAGTAAATGCAACACGAAAGAAACTCTAACGTATACCTTACCAATCTTTTTAGTTCCTTTCCCTCCCCCGTCTCTCCCCCACTGTCTCTACTGTCTTAAAACCCTGTACATTTACTGTCTACTTACAAACAGCATCATTTTCTCCTAAGCTTCTATCTGAATCTCGGAGCTGAAAAACTAACAGTGACCGAATTTTGTGGGTTTTTGAAAATTGAAGTGATGGAGACCGAAATGAGCGAATCGGGTTCGGGCTCGAAAATTCTGGGCCAAGAAAAAGGGTCGGGTTCTGGGAGTATGAGGGCGGAGATTGATACATCAGCTCCGTTTGAGTCAGTTAAAGAAGCAGTGAGTCGATTCGGTGGAATTGGGTACTGGAAACCCTCCCAACAAAAACCAGAGGTTCCTCTCTCTCTCTCTCTCTCCATGAAATTGGGGTTTTGTTTTTCTTGCTAAATTTGTGCTGCCCTTTTTTTTAAAGTATTCTTTTTTATATAATTTTATAAAGGAAATGTGTGTTTTGGATGTTAAGAGTTTGAATTTTGATAATTTAGGCATTTATTTGTGTCATAATTGTTGGAGTTTTAAATTTGTGGGACAAATTTAAATGTTATTTTGTTGTTTAGAAGGCCGTGTACTAGCAATTTTAGCAACAAAAGATGATCTTCTGGATTCTGAATTTTCGTCCGATGGCTTTAGATTTTTATTTTTTAGTTATAGAGATACTTTGTTGTTGCATTTACCATGAAATCTGCCAGGTTATGGATCAGCTCAATTTGCTACTTAAGGGAGGTAGTTAGTCGTTGCGGGTGAGAAAATCTGAGTGCTCATGTTCTTTAGGTTGTCGCTGAGAAGTTTGGTGAAGGGGATTAAGTTAAACATCGATGCATGATGGGGGATCTATCAATGGTGAAATACATTCACGCATGTAGATATTGTATATCTATGATATATTATTCATCCTGGAACCGCTAGTTGTGTATGCATTAACACCGAACAAGAGACATTAGGTGTGCTTACTTTGTTTTTGGATGCTCTTTTTTTTTTTCTGTGGTGCTTGATTTCTTTCTAAGGAGATTTGCTTCTTTTTTTTTTGTTGTTGTTGTTTTTTCCTGTTCAATAATGGCAGGACATGGAAAATATTGGCATTGCAAAGGTGGAAGAACAAGCAGCGCTTCTGGAGAAAGACCTGTTTGTGAAAGAAAGGGAAACACTGGATGTTTTAAAAGAACTAGAATCTACAAAAGCGATTGTCGAAGAGCTTAAGTTAAAGCTACAGCAACAAGAAGCTGAAGTTAACGCGACCATGGAGTCAAGTGCAGATGCTAGAAATGAGACTTCTAATTCTGATGATGAAGAGAAGGATAACCTTGAAAATTCCAAGGGAGGAGAGCTCAAGTTAAAGGTACGGCAACAAGCAGATGAAGTTAAGGCCACCCTGGAGTCAAGTGCAGATGCTAGAAACGAGACTTTTAACTTTGATGAAGAAAGGAAGGATAACCTTGAGAATCCCAAGGGGGGTCATCAGAATTTGATAGGAGGTTTGAGCCCATTGCCCTCTTCAGCCCCTGGCTTAATTTTACTGGAACTCAAACAGGCCAAGTTGAACCTTTCTAGGACTACTAATGATCTTGCAGACACTCGAACATCTGTCGAGCTACTTAACAAGAAATTAGAGAAGGAAAGAGTTTCACTTGAAAAGACTCGTGAGAGGTTGACCACGAATTCCTCAAAGATATCATCTCTTGAGGAAGATCTGAATCAGACAAGAAAAAAGCTTCAACGGGCAAAAGATGCTGAAATGAACGGTGGTTCTGATAATCCTGTGGATATTTCAAGGGAGCTCCAGCGACTGAGTTCTGAGGCAGAGCAGTTCAAGAAAATGGGCAATGCAGCGAAATCTGAAGTTTTGAGAACATTATCTGAGATTGAACAAACAAAAGGTAAGATAAAAACAGCGGAGATCAGGTTGATTGCTGCAAGAAAAATGAAGGAAGCAGCTAGAGCAGTAGAAGCTGTTGCTCTTGCAGAGATCAAGGCTTTGTCAAGCCATGAGAACTCATCTGCGAAGTGCTCACAAAAACCTGAGGGGGTAACTCTTACGTTTGAAGAGTACTCGTCTCTAACCTGCAAAGCTAGAGAAGCTGAGGAACTTTCCAAGAATAGAGTAGTAGATGCCATGCTTCAAGTTGATGAAGCAAATGTTTCAAAGATGGAAGTTTTGAAGAAAGTAGAGGAAGCTACAGAAGAAATCAAAACCAGCAAAAAGGCCTTGGAGGAAGCACTAAACAGAGTTGAAGCTGCAAATAAGGGAAAGCTGGCAGTTGAAGAGGCTCTGCGCAATTGGAGATCTGAGCATGGGCAGAAAAGGCGTTCCATTCACAACTCTGCTAAGTTTAAAAACCCCCACTTATCTCACCATAGGAGGGATTCCCGCTTGCTTGATGTGAATGGGCTGAACCTAGTAAGTGATGGGTCTGCACCTGTTTTGAAGCCGACCCTATCAATAGGGCAAATACTTAGCAGGAAACTACTTCTGCCTGAAGAGTTTGAGACAGAGACAATGGCAGAAAATGGTGCTGTAAAGCGAAAGGTGTCGTTGGGTCAAATGCTTGGTAAACCAAACGTTGATGGACCCCCAAGCTGGAAGGCGGCTGATAAGGAGAATTGTCAGAAGCAGTTTTCTGGAAAGAGAAAGAAGTTTGGATTTGCTCGGTTCTCGCTTCTATTGACAAAGCAAAGTAAGAAGAAGAAGAAGCCAACTCCAAACTTGAGGTAATCCAGTGGTCTTGGTTTGCATCGGCACTAACTTCTAATTTCGTCGCTCTTATTGCAATTACTCCCACTTCCGCCCTCCTGTTTCTTAGTGTTCCTGGTGTTCTCATGCAGTTGTTTATGTTAGGTATTTGTCATTAATATGGTTGCTGTAAGATGTTATGATATGCATCTTTTCTTGTACCTTTTAAGTGATGTGTTTGATATTGTAGTGTAATGTGTTTTTTTACAGTATATTTTTCACTTGAAAATATATTAAAATAATTTTTTTATATATATATATTTTTGTCATTTTTACATTAACATATCAAAATCATTAAAAAAACAAGTATTTCAAGTGAAATGTTTTTTTAAAAAGTACCAAAAGCAGAAGCTACCTAACTCCCATGTATAGCAGCCAGCTAGCCGGTTGCCATGCTTAAATGTTTCTGCGTGCTAATTGATGCCATCCCCTTAAAATGGTTGACTGGTGGATATGAAGCTAAATCGGATCCAGAACCTAATAGGTCTTGATGTTCAAAATCCTCTCATATTATCTTCGTGCAGCAATATGATTCTTGCGCAAGGTAATGACTTGGAGCCCCTTGATCAAGGAATGCGGTCAGATTTTTGACCTCACTGTTTCGAGATTAGAATGGAGCACCAAAATCTTTGTGAGTTTTTGCTTAAAAACAAATGGATTGGGACGAAAGGTACGTCAATTTTTAGACCAGCAATCACTATGGAACTACATAGCAGTGAGAAATAAAACCAGAAAACTAATCAAATTGAGAAAATAAAAAAAAATAACTAAGAAAAACTGAAACATTAAAAAAAATTGATTAAGCTGATTGGTTTGGTTTTATTTTCCGGTTCAGTTTAAATTTTATGGTCTGGTTTTATTTTGGTAAAATAGGAAAAGGGAAAGATTTTGTTAAAGTAAAAAACAAAGTCTAAAAAACTCAAATTATTTTTTTATTTTTTTAGCAAAAAAAAGGAACTAAAACCGGTTTGATCAAATGAGTTCAAATCAGTTTTATTTTTTTTAATGATAATTTTGATTTGATTGTTTGTATAAATAAAAACCAAACTACACCAAAAATGCCCCCTAACTACACGTTGAATAGTTCTCCATCTAGCTCTAAGAGTGTATTTTGTATTGCTTTTCCTTTTGTGATTGAGTTTTAAAAAAAAAAATTTCATGAAAAGTACTTTTAGTTGTGATTCATAATTAAAATTGAAGTGTTTGGTTAAAATTGTGATTGAGTTTGAGGTTGAAAAAAAAACAGTTTCGTGTGTTTAGTTATCATGCTTTTTATATTCCTGTCAAATTGTGAAATTACTTTAACGGACACATATAATATATATATTGTTTTTAAAATTTTATAAATTAATAATCATAACAATAAAATATAATTAATAATTCATTAAAAAAGCAAATATTTGTTTTTATTCTCTTTTCAAACTACTTATAATTTCATCACGAACTAAATCGATACGTTAATGCCTTTGCAATCCCTTGCTATTTAATCGAGGAACAACATCTGATAACAATATCATTAATAACACCATTTGCAATTCAGTTGTAGAGATAAAATTCTAAGGCCAAATGCATTTGCAAGTTTTTGATACATAATCAATTGAAAAACAACAGGGTTTTGGAGTGAAACGAAATCACGCGTCTTTCCCTTTCATCAAAACTAATTTTTATCTATATATTTTTTTTAAAATATGATTTTTATTGGAAAAAAAAGGTTCAGGCCTGGCCCAACTAAATGGGTCGGCCCAGCTAAGTTGGGCTAAAAGACCTAACTCTGTCGGACTTGGGATGGGCTGAGAGGAGGTCCAGCCCAAGTCCAACTTTAAAACACGCATGGAGTGAAACGGTGCATTGCATTGTTCATGTCTTCTTAAAATGTGAATAGTAGCGTCCGACCGACCACGACGAGAGCTTCAACGATCAATGCTGATAGGTAAAGAAGGCCGATGTGATTTTTCTTATGGTGATGACATAAAAAATGGTGGCCTGTGGTGGCTGGTAGGAGCATTAGAAACTTGGTGGTGCCGCTGCTGTTTCGACGTCGAGGTTCTTGCTCTCGCTGAAGGTGGTCAAGGCGGATCTTCTAGAGTGGAGGAGAAGTTATCGATGATAGGGGGATGATTGTGGTGTCTCCAAGAGCTACCCCGACCATGGAGAGAGAGAGAGAGAGAGAGAGCTACCGTGTGGAGAGAGAGAAAGTTGTTGTCATGGAGAGAGAGATGCCAATGTGGAGGGGGAGAGAGAGAGAGAGAGAGAGAGAGAGAGAGATTGTCCGTGATGTTCCTGAGAAAGAGAGCGATTAGTTTTCTCCCTAAGAGACAGACCGTCGTTGTTGTTTACAGGTCTTTCTCTCTTCGGTGACTATGTGCTTGGTTCTTATATTATTATAGTCTGTGTTTTTGTCATGCATAAGATTTGAATCATAGTAAAAGCATGAAGGTTTGATTCGCAGTAAAATTCTGAAGTTCTGCTTCTTAAAAAAAGCAGATTGGATCAATTTTTGTAGTGGGTCCCACAACAAATTAAACTGTTTTTTCATGTTACCAAACGCCTGTGAACCTACTTTTAATTGAATCACCGTTTCAATCACAATACCAAACGGACACTAATTTTGGCATCCACCATGATCACAATTTTTTTTTTTTTATTGTTGTTGGTCTTATAAGAGAATTGAACCCTAGTTTACGGTAGGTTGTGGTAAATTGTACGTGGATTAAAAAAATCTTATTAATATTGGTACAAAGAAATAAAATTTAGTAAAAGCACATGAAAATAATATATATATATATATATATATATATATATATATATATATATTAAAGCAAACGAAAAATATGAAGATTTTTTTAATTTTTTCAAAAACTGTTTTTACATTAAAAACAAGTTTTTAATTTTATAGATCAAGTACTATTCAAATCCAGAATATATTTGACAATTTGAATTCTGAAGATTAACATTAAGTTGGTGATTTATTGATTTGTATCATGTTTTATTTAAACCAAGTTTATTTTTAATTAAAAAAATAATGTATTCTAATTAAAATTGGGGTTGTGATTCTTTCAATCATGATACAAAAACTCATTTGATTAATTTTTTATACGTGATTTGGCAATAGAATAAAACCTATATTTTGAATCGTGTTTTCTTTTTATTTTAAAAAATAATAAACTTTAATTTAAGTGTTCCATTCCACAGTATTAAGCTCCAAATTATTATTGTTGTTGTTGTTACGTGTTAAATAGAAGGAGTGCAAATTGCAAATAAATTAGTATTTTCACTCAATTATTTTCTTGGCAAAGAAGTTGATTGAAGATTTATTTATCCCTATTTTTCCTTCTTTTTATTTTTTTTTCTAGTCAAGCTTATCTAGAAAAAAAGTAGTCAAGATATCTTCCTTCTCCCATCTAGCATTCAATCAATCTGGATGGAATCTACTTCCACATTGCTTCCTTTCATCAACTACTAACCCAACCATTCTCCAGAAGTCAAAACTTTATCCTCCACTTACATTTCACCACGTCATCGTCATGAACATTTAATCCTCCATTCCCATAGCAACACGTAGGCAGGTGATTAACACATTGAATTTAAATAAGCGAGGGGGCAGCTTGAGAAACCCAACAACAATTCTCCTCCTGCTCGGCTTACCTCACAGGCACTCAAATCAAACCCCAAGAGGAGGAATCAGTTTCCTTTCTGGTTGTTAAGGTAAATAAACGCTCTCGATTTCTATTATATATCTTGTTTGGTTCCTGGTAGTCCATATTTCTGTTTCCGAACAATCTTTTTGTGTTTTATTTTCGTCTATTTCTTCAATTTTTATCAGATGTTTTTCGATTTAATCGATTTCTTTTTATTCAATTAATATTTATTTATTTATTAGTGAAAAATTTTAATTAACGATTTGTTTTTTTCTTAATTGTTCTTATTTTAGCTTTAATTTACTTGTTTGAGCTCTGATTATAAGTTATTGTGAGGTTACAACAAGCGTATTATTAGTAAATTTCCAACCTAACCCTAGCTTTGAAGCAACTAATCTACCGTTAATTATCCATAAAAAGAAGCAAATTAATCAGTTTTATTAAAGAAGAAACAGTTTTTTAGCTAATTGTTAATCGCCACAATGTGAGGGGCAGAGGAATTTATTGATTAGGGTATTGCTATGTAGTGCTGTTGTTGACTCGATCGAAGTGTTGTGTTTAGATGTCTGATGGTGACTTTAAATGCTCGAAGTTGTTGCGAAGGAGAATGCTTGGGGTTGTGAGGATTTTCATTAAGTTAATAGATTATGTTGTGCTGTGTTCATGTAATGCTTGATGATAATAGAAATAGTAATGATTGTTAGTTGGATGGATCGATTGTGGAAGAAAGAATGTGATTTTCCCAGGGAACTTGTAGCTGCGAAAGCAATTTGATATTGGTAGGATATTATAGGACAGATGGAGTTTGGAATAGTAAATGCATATGGATAGGATGTATTTACATGTCATGTAAAACTGACTTCCTGCAATTGTCATGAATCCAGATTTTAAGTAATTATGTTCTTTTGTTTGATGTTTTTTGAATATTTGTTTTTAAATGGCTAGGAAGAATTTGATTGGTTTGAACTTGATGTAAGTTCAGGGTATTATGGACTTGAGGATCGGGTTGTTGTTTCTTCTTGCTCTGGGTGCTGCTGGCTCCATTGCGGCTAGACAAATGGCAGCCACTGAAATTCTTGGTACAACAGCAGAAACCTATGAAATTTCAGGTTATCTATTAACCCTTTCTCTATACTAATTAACAGAGCCTTTGCAATTTCAGGCCTATGGAGCCATTGCAATGGGATGTTTTTAATTTATGCTGCTGCTCACAGCTTCTTTTATTGCTTGCCCAGGAAAATTGATTAAAGTTCCATTTTGTTTAGTCAAATGTTAAACTGTAGCCCAGTGGTATCTGAACTTATTATGTAACAGCTTTATTGCTTGAGCCCTTTAGCAGCTTCATGTTAACACTCTGCGGAGTACACCAATGGAGCATACTTAATTTGGTGATGTCCTGTCTTTGATCTACTTGCGTTTTCTCTGCTTAACTTGTGTTTTTCGTCATCATTGTTTTTGTGCACATTTGGGATTAGTGGGGTGAAGTTTAGATTGTATATTGTGAGTATTAGATTGTTTATTGCACTGTCTCAGAAAGATATGATCAATGTCAATGTCTCATCCCTATTTGGCATTGCAATTCAAAAATGCTTTTGAAAAGAAAAAAAAAATTAGTTTGATTTTTTACTTTAAATTAAATCATTTTCTGGTGTTTTTAGATCATTTTTATGTGTTGATATCAAAAATGATTTTTAAAAAATTAAAAAAAAATTATTTTGATGCATTTCTTAACGAAAAGCATTTAGGAAAACAATCTCAACCACACTTTCAAATAGGCACGGGGTGCTGGCAGTAATTATAGCCATTCTCCTTGCTGTAACCAGGTGTTTTGACTGTAGGCTGGCAGGTCTATTGTGAAACATAAGCACAAAATTATGGTACTTTATCTAAATGTGATAACTTTTTGGGACCTTATTCTCATTCATATGTAGAAACAAAATTGTCTCGTCTTTGAAATCTGGTATTTTCCGAGGTATGTCCTTGGATGATCTCACCCATTTAAAAATGCTTCAAATTTGTGGCTTCCAATCAGCTGTCCTTTCTTAATAAAAAGGAAATTTGCTTTTTATAGAATCGTTGATATGAAGTTTAATTCTGAAAAATGTTTGAAATAATGATGTTGTGTTTCCTTGTTCAGTTGAAATAATTGAAAACCAGGAGCGAGAAAATGAAATTCAAACAACAAACAACGTTAAAAGGAAAGATGAGGTGTGCACATTGTGTGAGGAGTTTGCTTCGCAGGCACTTAATTACCTGGCTGAAAACAAAACACAGACTGAAATTCTTGAAAAGCTTCACAGAACCTGCTCACGATTGACTACTTTCGAGCAAGAGGTACCTTTAGTTTTTCAGCTGGTGATTATTGGTTGTTGTTAAATTGGAAGAAAACTTTGGCCCTTCACCTCTTTCCAGCATAGCAATATTTTGTTTCTGGTTTTCCAATTGAATAATTCTTGCATATTGATCTATATTATGCATCTGAAAATATACAATTCTGAGCCTCCTATTTTGGTGGAATTGATCGGCAGCAATGAGCTGCATTCATTAACATCCAATGAAAAATTTATTGGGGAGATTTTATTTGAAAAGCAGGCTGACCTGAGTAGATTGGTTGAGTGCTATTGCCATTCCCATTTGCTATAAATACAAATGAGGATGTTATCTCTGTCTATGGTAGTTGATTACAAATTGTAGTTACATGAAGTGGATTCCTAAAATGGAAAACCCTATCATTGACATAAGTTCAGAAGGCATTATTGTACTACTGGATAGTTTGTTCAAATGGTCAATGTGCTGGCACAAATGCTAATTGGACAGTTAATGATTGCAGGCATTGTTTTTGTTATGCAATGTGAATAATTATAGTTTAAATGCATGCAGTGCAGACTTCTATTTCTAGGTGTATGCATGATAGTGTCTAAATTGACCCAACCCACCCAATATGGTTGATTCGTGGTGGAACTCTGGCCTTGGAGAAGCGTGTAAACATTCGGTATATCTTAAAATTGTTCAATTCTTAATCAATTCTAATGCTTTATGTTTTGTTTACACAGTGCATCACTTTGGTGGACTACTATTCTTCTATTTTCTTCTCATACGTTTCCTCAGCACAATCTGAAGATTTCTGTCACAAATTCAATCTCTGTCAAGAAGTGCCAATTTTCTCTGCAAAACACCATGATGATAGCTGTGGCATTTGCCAACTTGCTGTTTCAGAAGTTTTAGTCAAGTTGAAAGATCCTGACACACAGGTTTGCTTTTGACTGTTGGCAAATTATAAGCATGATGATTATAAAGGATGTTTTGTAATTACTACTGCTTTAAATGGATGCACTTATTGATCCATCGCTTGTGTTAGATTTGTTTTCTGGATCTATGACCTACCAAATACCAGAAGATACCATTCTAGCAATCCATTTGTCTGACCTACTAGGAATAAATAATTGATTGATTGTTATTGTTAAGGAACCATCTCACCTTAAAGTTTAAACTTGCAGGTAAGGCCCCAAAATATGATTTATATTATTCTCTTACAACCTCCCAAGTGAAAGCTCCTTGGGCTTGAAACTTGCATAAACCCACATTACCTTGTACTTGATTTTTATTAAATAGAATGGGGGTGGTGAGATTTGAACTGGTGACCGTTAGGTCAACTAGGCTCTGATATTATGTTAAGGAACTATCTTACCTTAAAGTTTAAGCTTGTAGGTAAAACCCTAGAATATGATTTATATTATTCTCTTACATTTATATCTTACCCTTATGAAACACCTGTCTAGTCTAGAAGAACATAGAAACTGGAAATGGAATTTTCTTCCTTTTCCTCTTTATATATTTTGGAAACTGTTTTGAGAGATTATTAAAATGTCACCTCATTGTAATTTAGATTTGTGATTAATTATACAATGACATGTCGATATTACACCAGTCTTATTCATATATAGAGTGAATCATCTCTAAATCAATATTTTGAAATTCTCAAGAGTTCTGTGAGGATGGATGTGATGCCATTAGGCATTATGGACTTGAAGACATCCATATACTGTTGTTGAACAGGATAAATTTAAAACTAATATATATATATATCTATTGATTTAATATTTTTCATGTATGATGCATGTTTTGAAGCTCTTTACCAATTAGTCAACCTATTGCATGTTTTGAAGCTCTACACTAATTAGTCAACCTATTGCTTATTCTTGCTTCTTCTCTTTTCTTTCAGCTGGAAGTAATTGAGTTGCTTTTGAAGGCATGTAACTCCATGGAGAAATATGCTCAAAAGGTGAGAACAATACTGGAGTTTTCCTGCGTGTTTGGTGTTATGGTGTAATGTGTTTTTCAAAAATGTCTTTTACCTGAAAATATATCAAAATAATTTATATATATTAACACATTAAAACTATTAAAAAACACTGAAATAAAGCATCATTTTGATGCTTTTTCAAGCAAACGCATTTTTTAAAAAGCATCTAAAAGTGGAAGCTACCACATCCTTAAATGGGTTCGAATATTAAAGTATTGCACTTTAGTTAAATTGTAATTCAGAAGATCACTGTGTAGAGCTATAACTCCACCTTCACCACAATTTAATTAAGTTTTTCTATCCTGTTAATACGACTATTAACAGATAGCCACCTACTTGATTTGTCACCGCACTAAAGTATATGATTGTGGTAATCCTGGTTGATTGATCAAATTACATTCTATACTCGTGCTCAATGGTTTGCATTCTAGGATCGTCATATATAATAAAACTACACGGTGAACTCTTTTAAGCAAATTAATGAAGCCCTAAATTGAAATTTTATTGGCACTTTGCCTGGCTGTTAAAATTCTTGTAAAATTTCTGAGTAAGAGACTGAATTTCTCTTTATACTATTCATGATACATCTCTGTCTTTATATACAGCTTCTAGGAATTAGAATTTGACTCAATAACTACACTAGGAATTAGAGTTTAACTAGGAAACAACTAACTAGGAAACACAATCTTTCCTATTCTGATTTATTTCCAGATTTCCTATTCTGATTTTTACTAAGAATATCTTAGTAAATCCCTAACTTTGAGTTAGATTTCAACAATTCTCGATTAAGTTACATGAAAATTCCACCTTCGATTTCCTGTTGCTACTCCATTTATTTCTCTAACATCTTGTTTGAAATTTTGGCAGTGCAAAAGGATGGTTTTTGAGTATGGTCCCGTGATCCTGACCAATGCAGAGCAATTTCTTGAAACAACAGATCTATGCACAATGTTACATGCCTGCAAAGGGGCAGAAGACAGCAACGAGCAGGCTTGGACAGTGCTAAAGGCTGGTTCATAAGCAGGGCGCAAAAGATAAACTAGAAACAAAATGCTTATGTTCCAGGTGTGCGTATCATTATTATGCTTTTATTGTAATTATAATGCACTGTAATTTCAATATATGATTCAATACATTTCATCCTGTAATATAAATTTCATAGATATTGAAACTCATTTGTCTACTCAGCACAACTCATGGATAATCGAATTGGTTTGGTTTGGGAACTCCAGATCTTTGCAATTTTAAAGTTCAGGTTGCTTTATCATTGAAACTCTGTGCATACTCCATTTAGTAACTTTTTTTCCTTGTCTCATACCCATTTTTGTTTATGGTAAGCCTTTTTTCACCTCCGGTTAAATTTGTTGATTCCAATTCTGGGGATTTTCATCCCCGATCTGGAGTAAGAAGTGTCGCCATAAATTAAACTCTAACCAAGAAGTATGTTTGGTGTTGTGGTCTTTTTCGCTGTTTAAGTTTTTTTTTTTTTAAATACATTCTTAGTTACGGTTTTTTTTTTTTAAATAGATATAATAAATCTTTGCATGCAAAATAAATAAATGGAAGTGTTAATGAATGAAAAGTACATGATTTTAACTAACAAAACTGTATTTGTTTATGGGTAAAAAACTAGAAGTTATTCATTGATCTCAAGCCATGTGTGCAGATTATGTGAGGCTTATAGCGAGTGATTCACAGGGATAGCAAGGGTCTGCAACGGCATGTCTTTAGTAGTGTAGCCTGCACCTTCCTGGAATTTTCCAATGAGCGAGAAATACCAACAGCAAGTTTTCACCTGTGCTGCACGTTTGGCGTTTTTGACATAAATTTGGACGAAGGTGTTGGAATTGACTCGTTATCCTTGAAGTTTCGTAGCGTCTTTGTGCAGGCTGATTGTTAGGTTCCTATTAATAATAATAATTTTTTAAAATATCTTTTTTATTATCAGCACTTCAAAACAATTTAAAATATATATATATATATATATATATATATATATATATAATAGTTTTAAATAAAAGAAATCCAAATTTTCATGAAATGCAATTCCAAACGGCACCTAGATCACAACAAATAGAAGTTGTGGTCAAGAATTTCTTTTTCTCCCTCTACTTTTAGAGTTTAAAGTGAAAACTCTGGTTTTATCATTCAAATAAACTTATTTATATAAATAAGTCAAGTTAATATAAAGCATGTGTCTAAGATCATTACGCTAAAAAAATCGATCTTTGATGCGTAAATTAATCTAAAGATATCCTATGCTATTAATTCAAAATGATTCACGTTTATGCTATTTGTCCACAAACACCATCCAAAAGGGTAGCTTTCAAGAAAATTAAGGGCATCCCAAATGAGGCATGGAAGAATTTCCTACATTAATCAAGCCAAAAATACAATTTTATTCCACCTATTTTGGTTTTACAAATTAGTTCAATGACCCCTCAACTTGTTATATGACTCGAGTTAGGTCTAATATCTATCCGAGTAGAAATCAACTCATTTAACTCAATGATTGAACTTATAATTCGATCAACCTGGTCAAAACCCGAGTGAGACTTGATTTAACATTTAAAAAAAAGTCCTAAAAAACATATTATTTTTTTAAAAAAAATAATCTTAAAAAGAACTTAATTTTGATTTCACCAAGTTCAATCAGTTTCAATTTTCAATTCACCTGGTCCATTCAGTCTCAATCCATACCTCGGATTTTAAGTCAGGTTTTACAAGGATAGAAAAATGTTTTGAAATCAAGTCTCTGTCCAAGTTCTTCCTAATTGTGCATATCAGACATGTGATTGATAGATGCCCTAAAGGCTTGAATTTGGCTCTTACAGAAAAATCCTAACCCAACCCAAGTCCTTGCTCTGCACGTTTCGGGCATGCGAGAAAAGAAGCAACTCAGAGAAGAAGAAGCGTGCGCGTAATCTCCGGAGGCCTAAGCTTTCTTGACTCCAAATCATTGGTCTTTTGCCCTCATGCCAAAAAAAAAAATCCACTTTTCTTAATTCAAAGCATTGTGCACGTTATTAAAAGCTTTCTTAGGGCATCGTGTTATCAAAGGTCTTCGCTCAAAGCATAATCTTTCTTCTCGAATAAATTATTTCTCTCTTTTTTAGGGTGGAAAAAAAAAAGATTTTATTCTTGCGCTTGTCTCCCTTGAAGCCGGTGTGTACGAGAGATTAAGGATTCAATTACTAGTAAATTATATAATTTAATTTTTTATTTCTCATTTATAAAAGTTTGTTCAATCGGCCCTTCATTTTTGCTGTAATAGTCAGATTAATTCTATATCATAGCTAGTATTACGCTCGCTTTTTTCTTTTTCTTTTTCTTTTTCTTTTTCAATCTCATTTCATTAATAATTTAATATCTAGCCATTAATATTTTTTTTTTTCTGAAAACAAATCCTCTCTAAGCCGAGTATCAAGTTGGGAAAACAAATCGTGGCAGCAACCTAGTGTGACCCCTTTTCTTTTCCGTGCATTTTCTTTATTCTTATTCTAATAAATAATATAAATTTTATTTAATAGATGATATCAAGCTGGGAAAACAAATCGTGGCAGCAACCTGAATTTGACCCCTTTTTTCCCGTGCATTTTTTCTATTTTTTTAATAAAAAATAATATAAATTATATTTTAAAATTTTATTTAATAAATTAAATTTTTAAGTGAGATGATTCTTTCATATGGTATCCAAATTTTATTGACTTAGCTATGACAAGTTCAAATCTCACTACCTTTATTCTATTTGATAAAAAAAAATTAATCACAAGATAATATGAGCCTATACAGGTTTCAAATTCAAAAAAAAAATCCATTTAAATAAATATATTAAAAATAATATAAATTATATTATGAAATTTTCTCTAAACTTATAGATAAAATAATTTCTTATTTTGTTTTAAAAAAAAAAACAATTCAAAATAACATTGATTGGATTCATCCAGTTCACTTTGACAACCAATAATTTGAGACTTGAATCAAAATAATTACACAAGAAAATTAGAATAAATTAGATTCGGTTGTATTAGGTAACACGAGTGGATTCGGTTGTCTTAGGTAACATGAGTGGTCCGAATACTAATATAAAACAACTGTGCTAATGATAGTACTCTCCAAAAACTATTCCAAAAGCTCAACTAGGGAAAGAGACAAACCCTAATTTATAATTAAGTCGATGAACTTTGGCATGGTTCTAGCAAGGTAGCCCTTCCCTTGTTGGATCGGGTTATAAAATATCTGAGTCTAATAACTTTGCAAGAAAGTGAGTAAATAAACTGTGTTAGGTAGCATGAGTATAGACTAATCTAAAACAATTAAGCTAATCATACTACTCCATATAAACTATTCGAAGATCTCAACTGGGAAAGAGACAAACCCTAATTTACAATTAAACTAATCAACTTCTGCATGATCTTAGCTAGGCAACCCTTCACTGGTTGGGAACTCCACAGATATATCTTCAGAAATTGTTTTCTTTTCCTATATTCTCTTTGCCTCGAGGCTATATTCTCAATTATTATTGAGAAATAAACACAGAAAAAACCGCGTGACAATGTGTAAACTAGGTCGGGGTACATCTGAGTTGTCTCTATGCAATTACTTGAGCCTGAAATACTTTAAAATGTACAAGAAAATATTGCTTTGATTTTTCAACTAAAAGATGCTTTTCCAAGTAGTGTATGTTCAATGAATTTAAATATTAAATAAATATCCACTTCTTATACTAATATTATCGATTTATTTATTTATTTTAGAATTCAAATGAAAATATGCGAAATTAAGAATCTACGATTAATGGCTGAATTGTCTCTATCTATCAAAAAATAAAATAAATTTGTGAAGTCTCCTCCCTTCTTAGCCATCATTGCTTGGACTTTTCTTTTGTTCTCCTTTCCTCGTGGCATAAGAATATTTTGATGGGCATAATGTAGATTCTTTTTTCTTCTTTTTCTCTATTCTTCTCCATTTTATATAGTATTTTTTTTTCATAAAATATTTTTTTTTAAATAATTTTGTGTAAAATAATTTTTTTAAAAAAATTTATAAACTGAAAAGTTTTATGTATTTATTATTCATAAAAATAATTTAAGAAAGTTGATCAACATAAAAAATTTATGATCCATCTTTAAATTTAGTTTATTTATTTGACAATATTTAGTTTATGAACAATAATAATTCACTTATAATATTATTTCCCTTTTGTCAAACTTTTATCAATTCATGGAGGAGCATAAAAAGGTCAAAAACTCTGATCGAAGAAAACTACTTCATACAAAAAGATCAAGAACGTGAGTTAATTTATAGATGTGATAGTAGCTTCTCTATTAAAGTTGATGTTAATACAAAAGGTATAATACAAATTAACTGGTAGAGGTCAACGAAATTTTGACCCTTTTTATAATACAAAAGGTATTGTAGCTAGATTATTATTTTATTTTATTTTTGCATTTTATATGTTTAAATTATTTCAAATTCTTAGTTTTTACTGTTTATAAATATGTAATTGTGGTGTGTGAGAGTAAAAATATAGCAAAACAAAATGTGTGTTCCTTTATTTTCTTATTTATTTTTTTTTTATTTTCTGCTCAATAAATTATATAAAAAATTATAATTATCATAAAAATAAATTAATTGAATATGGTCAAGTCTTTTAAAAAGATAAAAAAAATCTTATCGTTTAGTATTTTCATATGAAAATTAAAAATAAATATCTGCGTGCATTTTGAGATTTAATAACCATAGTATTGAATCTATGAGAATTTGAATAATATCTCAATAATTCATAATTTTTAATTCATGAGAATTAATAATTAATATGTTGATATAAATATTGAACCTACAAGTAGATTGATATTTAAATATCATGAATTGGCCTGAAAAAATCATATAGTTATTTTAAATATTCAACAATTTTAATTGACAAAAAATTTTAATCACAATGCATAAGTTATGAAAAAATCCATTCCATTTTCCTTCTAGATCTCTTTAATAAAAAATTATTTGGGCGCACAAGCTCCTAATAAATTCAAAAGGCTAGATTTCATCACAAGAATGAATCTTCACATTAAACCATAAATAAACAACTAATTAGGAACTCATCTAAATCCTTAAACCACGTCAAACCACACAATACATCTTGCTTTAGTTTTGGTGCACCATAGAGAATATTATTATCTTATTTAGACACAATGTCTCTTGCCCCTTAAATTTCTGATAAAACCAATATACTTATATTTTTTAGCTATCCAAACCCAAATAACTAGATAGTGACTTCCTCTACGCATGAAACCAATCATTTACGTGCAATAATTAGTATATATTTTGAGTCAGTTTTATAAGTGGATCAATTTAGCTCTCAAATGTATATCTATTAGGGTTCTAATTTTTAAAACTATAAAAACTCTTTGTAAGGATAAAATATTCACACTTGATATTATTATTTCCGCCAAAAAGATTCATTAGTGTGAGAGATATCCTCGTATTATTATTTTCTCTCATGAACTAAATTATTTTATAAAAAATTAGCTAATTTTATATCGTCTTCCTTATAGTTTGTAAAGTGGAGTTCTTAGGGCATAGTTTTTTTATTCCAATATTATTAGTATTTTGGGATAAATTGCATTGTGTCAAGCTCTATTAGACTTGAATCAATTTTCATTATTAATCTTATTGTAGATTGTGTGACAATATAATCACAAATTTTACATCATCACCACATCATCAGTCCACTATCTAACCTCACACTCACCGGATAACCACAACCACCACTATCTTATCAGCATAAATGTTCTGTTTGTTCTCCTTCCACCCTCTTTTTTATATTATTATTTACTAAACATTTTAAAATATATTTATTTATTTTGACAAAACAAACTCAGGAATATTTTAATGATAAAAATAATTATTATTTCTCTCTTTTTATTTAATGACAAGGACAGCAATAAGCTCATGCATTAAGAAGATTAATCTAGAATCTAGTGATGGAGCAGCGGTCCCTCCCCCTGATTTCCCATACATGAAACGAAGCATTTGTCGGCTTGCGTGGCAAGCCACCATGGAAAATGACGGGGACACGTGTATGGTTGATGAAAGAGGTTGACGCCTATCACAAATGCACTGTCGTCACGACGTGCCAAGGAAGGTCACACCTACATGCATTATTTCCATCTCCAAACGTGGCACTCTCCAATTGGCTTGAAGTGATGACTGGGTAAGAACGAAGAAGGTTCAAGTGAAGGTGCAAAGCAATCGGCAATGCAATGCCAAACTTAGAGGCAAAAAAAGGCCGCCTAATTCTTCTACCCCTCAAAAATCAAAATAAAAGGTTGGAAAATGACATAAATAGGTTTTTGCTAACCTATTTCTCGTTAGCAAGCCCTTCCATTCTAGAATCTCAAAAGGCTTAGTTAATAATAATAATGATGTAAAAATAAATAAATCTATATATTATTAAGTGTTGATCTTTTAAGAGCAAGTATTAGTTAAAATATATATTATGATATTGAATAAATTCATATGCATGTAAATACATATAAACATATGTAAATTAAATATTTCTATTTAGTTTTTTTCCCAAGTCAAATATCAAGAACATGAACTCTAACCCATATGATCAAATACAGGATCAATCACTCTTTTTTGACCACGATAAAATCATTATTTATACTAATATTTAAATTTAGAATTTCTACACGTAGGTTTTATATTCAAATTTGATGTAAAGGGTTATTATTTTTATTTTTTATGGAAAGGAGTGGGATGTGATTAATAAAAGAGGAAAAAGCTAACAATGCTTTGCGGGCAGGATCCATTTGACTTGAAAAAGGACATTGTTGGAATTGAATTCTCTACCAAGATTTTGCTTCATTTTAAGTCCATGCTTATCACTATATTTCAAAATAATTTTAATTTTTAAAAATTATTTTTGATATCAACACATATAAATAATTTAAAATAAATAATAAAAATATTTTTAAAACACAATATAAGATATTATTTGCCCTGTCAAATTGACTTAACATGGCCAATCTTAATTTGGAGTTATAAGATAAGATCAATACTTTAGGTTGACATTTTTTAATGACAATTACGTCAAGCAACCGTAAAAAATCAGGGCAATTTTTACTCATCAATATCCTTAAAGTTCCTTAAAAGAAAGTTTTAATTCGATTTTACCAAACAATAACTTGTCAGGTTTCCAATTTAAAATAAATTACATAAATTGCTAAAAATAACGGCTACATAAATATGCTACACATGATGACACAACGCAAGCTTGGGTTTATTTATTTATCTATCTCTTCAAAGTGTTTTCATGAAATAAATACTTATGTTTATTCCCTAAACATTTGTTTGGAAGTTATAATATATTATCAAGCATTGGAAATTTATTTTATTATTCTTAATTTAGATTTTTACTAATTGTACTTAATGAAAAATAGTAAGTTTTAAATTGATGAAGCAATTATGTATGATTTACCATATGGAAATTATTTTCTTAAATGATGTATTTTTAAAGTTCTCAATTCCAAGGGTGTCGAGTTGAGTTATACTATCATACTCATAAATATTTGATCCTAATATGTATTTGAGAATAAAAGGATTAGTTCTAACATCTTGATCGATATACAAACGTTTGAGCAAAATATAAAAGGATTAAGTATGATATTTTATCAAATTTATAGACATTTGGATCCAGTATATAGTCTATTTCAAGAGAGTTAAAACTCACACTCATATGTAGTCGAGTACAAATATAGATGGGTCTCATATTTTAAATTAATTTTGAAATTCATAACCTAAACTTTAAATTGAATTGAATTGTACCAAGTTTTATAATTATAGTTAGGTGCATCTAACTCTAATTATTTGGATAAAAAAAACAGGGGCTTTTCTGTATTACTAAACATTCGCCAATATGGAAATATTTCGGACACCAAATATTGAATGACATTTAAATAATTAAATTAAATCATCAAAATTATTATTTATTTTTTTACGGACACCAAATATTGAATGACATTTAAATAATTAAATTAAATCATCAAAATTATTATTTATTTTTTAAAAAAAGAAAACTATACAAATTGAAGGCCAAGTGGCCCTGGAGGATTTATAAAAGGAAAGCAAAACGTAAGGCCTCAGTGTTTTCAGCCTTTTTCATACCAAAAAATCCTTTTCATCTCTCTCTCTCTCTCTCTCTCTCTCTGAGCAAAGACAACTGCCTGAAACTGCATCTTCTGTTCTTGTCTGTAAAGATTTCTTCTTCTAGTTTTGTGTTTTACAAGGTAGCTTCACTTTTCTTCTTTCTTTTTCTTCATATCTTTAATGGGTTTGCATTGTCTTCTTTTTTCCCTTCAGTTTCTTAGTTGCTTGTGTTTCTTTTTCCCCGGTTAATTTCAAGGTTACATTTTTTTCTCTCCATTTTTTTCCAATCCCTTGTTTATAACTTTTTATGGGTTCGTCGCTTCTTGTAATGTTTTTGTTCTTTCTTTCCTGACCCTGAAGTTGACGATGGAAAATTTGAGACAGCTTAGCCCTTCAGGGAAAAACATAAAAAATAAAATAAATCTTGAAGATTTACATCTACATTTATTTATGCTCATATGTGAAAGTTGCATGGAAAATGTTTTATCCTTATATTATTTCTCAAGTTTATGATTTTTTTCTTCCTGTGCAGAATTGGAGTATTTCCGTTTAATTATTGCCTGCAATGATTCACAAGAATTGTTAAATCATTTGATTATTAGGTTCTTTAATTTTCTTCTCCCTCTCTTTTGTAATGATAAAATTAGCTATAATTATTCAAGAGTTCTGATTCTGACTTGGCTAATGCTAGATTTTCTTACAAGATAAATGGCTTGCTACCGAGATTTTCATTTTTTGATACTACTGATTGATGGGATAGTTTTGCATGATTTTTGTCAAGTTTTATTGATTTTAATTAACATTTTTCTCCTCTTCATTTCAGGTGAATCACTCATACATTTGGTGGTGGATTGAGGGCTTCAACTGATCAGTATTCCCTTGTGTTTCACAATAAATCAGGGAATGCGGAAAGATGTGCTTGAAACTCGAAAGCTCTTTCGCTGAGTTTGGCAAGGCTGTAGCTTCATTTGGGCTACCCTTGGATATCCTTGATGAGAGTGAACATTTAACTCGAGGACTATCTCAGTTCTGTGCTCAAATGCACTGTGTGTGTAGAAATACCAGAGAGCATATCATGTCAAAGCATGATGTCTGTGAAGATGGTTGAGCTTTTCCAGTTTGTGAAAGCTCCTGCCTCGTAATTAACATATAGCATCTACTGCCGTAGAAGGCGTATTTTTGTTTATTTTGTTCGAAGTTTGCAGTTTGAAATGGAGAACAAAGGGAATATGTTGATGCAAAAATATGAGATAGGGAAATTGTTGGGGCAAGGAACTTTTGCCAAGGTCCACCATGCAAGGGATCTCAAAACTGGCATGAGTGTGGCAATCAAGATGATCGACAAGGAGAAGGTATTCAAGGTTGGAATGATGGACCAGATTAAGCGAGAGATTTCTGTCATGAGATTGATTAGGCATCCCAATGTGGTGGAACTTTATGAGGTTATGGCCACCAAAACTAAGATTTACTTTGTTATGGAATACGTTAAAGGTGGTGAGCTGTTCAACAAGGTTGCCAAAGGAAAGCTCAAAGAGGATGTTGCAAGGAAATATTTTCAACAACTGATCAGTGCAGTTGATTACTGTCACAGTAGAGGAGTCTCTCATCGTGATCTGAAACCAGAAAACCTGCTGTTGGATGAGAATGAGAATCTAAAGGTTTCTGATTTTGGATTAAGCGCTCTTGCTGAATCGAAGCGGCAAGATGGTTTACTACATACAACCTGTGGAACCCCTGCATATGTTGCTCCAGAAGTGATTAACAGAAAAGGCTATGATGGAGCCAAAACTGATATTTGGTCATGTGGAGTCATCTTATATGTTCTCCTGGCCGGCTATCTCCCATTCCGTGATCCAAATCTGATGGAGATGTATAGGAAGATTGGGAAGGGTGAATTTAAATGCCCCAATTGGTTTGCACCTGAAGTTCGCAAGCTTCTGTCAAAGATACTGGATCCGAACCCAAACACAAGGATTTCCATGGCCAAAATAATGGAAAATTCTTGGGTTCGGAAGGGTTTGCAATTCAGGCCCTGTGTTCTTGAAGCAGAAGTGAAAGACCCAGCTCCTTCGGACTCTGATGCTGTGTTTGGCATCAATGAGACTAGCTGCGCTGCTGTGGAACCAAAGCAAGAATTGGCAAAGCCGTGCAACTTGAATGCTTTTGATATTATCTCCTTTTCCGCGGGCTTTGACTTGTCTGGCTTATTTGAGGAGAAAGAGCAGAAGAAAGAAGTGCGGTTTACGTCAAACAAGCCTGCCTCCACCATCATTTCTAAGCTCGAAGACATCTCTAAGCGTTTGAGGCTGAAAATAATGAAAAAAGATGGAGGTTTGCTGAAAATAGAAGGATCAAAGGAAGGCCGCAAAGGAGTCATGGGCATCGATGCAGAAATTTTTGAGATCACTCCTTATTTCCATTTGGTGGAGATGAAAAAGTCTAGTGGAGATACCGTGGAGTATCAGAAGGTAGTGAAACAAGACATTCGACCTGCACTCAAGGACATTGTTTGGAGCTGGCAAGGAGAACAGCAAAGGGAACAACAGGAGCTACAGCCTTCTCATGCATCCACAACGCAGGTTGTTTCAAGTCAGAATTAATCGGGACTAAAATGATCTTTCTGTTGAATATATTCTCTAATGGTCTATTTGCTGAGGATGATTATCTTTGTGGCATGGCATTATGTACTAATCTTCTATTTCTCAATGTTTCGTGGAGTTGTTTTTAATACTTTGACAAACTGTTAAGGTACCATTTCAGGTTTTCATCATGTTATTAAAAAACGTAGCCAACAAATGAGCTCCAATGCATGTTTTTCTGCCTGTTCATCATGCCTTCATACTCTTCGTAAGTACTTATTTTCTCCGTTCTGTTTGTTTTTGCATCATCAAAACTCATGAGAACAACTTTTTGGCCAAGTTTATTTTAAAAAAAAAAACTAGGTAAGTACCAGTACTTGCAGATGAGTATATACATGAGATAATTCAAGATAAGTACGATGATTTGCCCACCCACAACTCCTCCCACCTCCAGCAGGGCCACCAGCACCGACAGTTCTTGCATAAAAAATGAGAATGCTGCAACAAACAGGAACAGTATAAGGGACACGGGCTACCATTCGAAGAGGCAATTCAAAGGAGAATTTAACTGAGTACAAAAACCAATGCAGTTGTCCTAAAGCATGCTAGCTGATGCACGCACGAAGGGTTGCAAAAGAAAAACCATGTCAATAGAATATAATCAAAATATAAGAGACCTACAAATTTGTGAGAATAACATGTCAATATCAGAAGTTTAAGAAAGTCAAAACATTTGTTTCGATTCAATCTCGATGGATACAACTATCAGAAGTGAGGAGTAACTTGATCCATTAAAACAAGCTATGTCCATTCAATTAAACAAAAGAGGAGTAAATTTGATACTCGTATTATATATAATATTTGATTACTGTCTTGCAATAAAAAAGACAATAGTTAATATAAGAGAACATGTCTCATTTCTTTTTATATTTTAATAGTGTATGAGAAACAAATTTCTACTTCTTTCTAACCAGAACACACACACACACACACACACACACACATACATATCCACTACATTCACTATTTTATCATAAAATACTAACCAGTTCGCTGTTGCGGTACGTGCTAACCTGCATAGTTGTCAATACCGATCTGTTTTGGCCGAAACGGTCAAAATATTTCATACAAGTTAAAAAAAAACAAGGTAAAATAGTGTTGTTTTTATCTCGGTTTCAATTCAGGGCCGTTCTAGATTTTTTGGCCAAATATCGGCCGAAATATTTCATCCGTTCCGTTTCAACCAAATAATATATATTTTTAAATAATAGATAATTTTATAATACCAATCATATCTTTTAATCCAATCGTTATATTGAGATGAAATTTTATGAGTAGTATCTTGATATTTTGTATATATTATGTTAAAATTTCAAAATAATAAGAGAATATAATGACATTGCAAAATTGATAATGACATTCTCGTAATATTATACATGTTCATAATTTTATTCAAAAATATCATTTTATCAATTTATTGTGTCTTTTTTATATTAAATTGTATATTTCTGAATAATTTTAATTTTAGATTTGAACTAAAAAAAATTGAATTAATGTATATATATTGTTTATGTGTATGTATTAAATTATCTTGAATTTGAATTATATTTATTAAATTAATATTTTAATTTATATATCTATATATCTATATATATATATATATATATATATATATATAAATGAACACTTTAATTTCACTGATCTTATTCAAATGAGTAATTTATAATGTTATTTTCTGCTTCATATTTATATTCACATCACTTTATCTCGTCACTTATTTATCCGATGTGAAATTATTTTGGATGACAAAGTGCTTAACAAAGTGACAAACCGAACCATCCACCAATGGAAACAAATGAAACCGTGTGTGAACCAAAATCAAAACAATAAAAATTAAAAAAAAATCCTATAAAAAAATAAAATAATTGTCAACTCTGATTTATAAAAATAAAAATTATATTTATTTTTTTTTCTTTTTAGGTTTTTTCATGTGTGTGTGTGTGTATAATTAATTAATTAATTATAGAGGAACAGTACAACCCTAAAATAATATGCCAAAACACTCTAAAACCAAAATATTCCATGCCAATAAAAAACAAAATATCATCCAAAACAATATTAACAATCTTTGACGTATGTTTGATTTTTTTATATTTTCATAGGAAACGTTATGTGGAAAAGGAAACATACACGTGATGGTAATCTGGCATTTTGGTTAGCTAGTCACACAACAGCTGCTCATCGAGTGCTTCGCATGTTAAAATGTATGCACCCTTTGCCTGCCACCGATCCCAAGATTTGGGGTAAACATGAAAGCTAGAGCTCCATGATATAATTCTTAATGGGGGTGGGGGGGAGTCGTCTCCCAGGAATATGGAAATGTGAAATCTAACACGAAAATAAGGCCAGAGCCAGATAGCTTTTCATAAGCGAAAGCAGCATGCGTTAGTATCATCTCATTGGCATTCATTCGGATGAAGATCAAGAGATATACAACTATGAGGAGGAATAGCTCCATTCTTTAAAGAACACTTTTTTCCTCAAAAAGGGGACACCCCCCCTCCCCCAGGCGAAACCTAAAAAATTTAGAATTGCAGTAAACCTAGCTGTTACCTCATGCATGTCAAGTGTAATCCTAAAATTCTATGAATGCTTGTAAAGATGAATCTCCCTTTAAAGAACCGATGGAAGATACAATCATGTCCAGTATTCTAAACTTACTCCGAATGGGGCACTTTGCCTCTTCAGAACAGGAAGAGATCTGTCACTCTTTTCCCCCCCTATCTTTCCCTTCTTTTTAATCAAACGACCACTGTACATCTGAGGTGGAGAACAAACCACCAACATTGGGTCTTGTGACAGATGAATTCCCAAAACCTTCTCCTGAACCCTGCACGCCCCATTCATTCCTGCCAGTGGAAAAGAAATGAATAAAAAATTAGCCTAGCACTATCTGTTTCTACAATGTAAGCAAGCAACTGGACAAACCAAAGGGAGTGGAAGAGGGTAGAAAGATGCGGAAGAGGGTAATCAAAATTAGATGATTAAATCAGTGGGTATCGGTTAGCCATGTACAAATTCTATGATATAAGAGACTGAAGGTTGCAGCAAGAAACTTGCATTATAAAAGTTTTTCTGGGTCCCAAGCACTACCAACTGAAGGCAGGAATTGGAGTTCAGCTCAAGAAAAGAAAAGGGTGGCAGCTACAGACATCATATATAAACAAGCAAATTGTGATTGATACCGCAGGGTGGTGTTATTCAGAAATTGAGTGAGGTTAGAGACACGACAGAGAATGGTGAAGCCAGAAAAAAGAAAACGAACCACCACTTGTGCATTTATGATTGCAAGAACCCATATAATAACTGGCAAAACATTGAGTCACATCATTCTTTTATTGTCCATAAATTATTTCCAAGCATCAATCTAACAATGTTCTATCATCTCAGTTATTGTACTTTTAGTCGATATTAGATCGATGATATATGGATGTTCCAACCATGACAAATGTCAGACTAATAGTTTGTCATTTCAGACTCATATATACAATCCAATTCCAGATTAGAGATCTGATAAAAGAGCTGAAATGATGATGCACTCACTTGGAACAATTATGCACTGGAGATGGCCCAAAAGCATTGTTGGTTGCAGCTCCAGTAGGACTCTGATAGATCATTTCACTCTGAGTACTTTCCTCTGGTGGTTTCAGAGAGAAAGGGGTATTGCTGCCTGATAATGGTGGGAAAAAGGTATTCTGTAACCACGGTTCATTTTCACTTGAACCAATGACTGGACTGAATACCCCACTCTGGCCATTGCCAAGAAAAGTCTTCTGCGGAGAATACATACCAGGCAGGATTTGGTCATCTTTTGTAAAGAGTGATGCCATAGTTTTATGAGATGGAGGCGGTATAATATCTTCCTTGATTGATCTGTTCTGTTCTGGGAGTAAAAGCCAGCTTCCAGGGCCACCTACTAAACCTAAACCATCCTGACCAAGAGGAGAGCTGTTCCACATTTGCCATGTTCCCGTCTCATTCACATTCATATCATTCATAGGTAGAGTGTTAAAATCATGGGATATAGGAGTGGTTGGGAACCAATTAGAACCATTATTCTTTTCATCAGCAGTTCGTTGTCGCGACAGTGGGGACTCAATTGGAGATGGCCTGGTCACTTCAGGAGACGCAGACACGTTCTTCATAGCATAAAGTCTTTCCAATCCCATTCCCATGTCTGGTGCAAAACCATTTCCCAGATCTAACTGAAAATTATCAAGTGACTCTGAAACAGGCCCCAGCAATGATACTGGATCAGGAATATAACATGGATCTTCAAAAAGCTCTGGTTCTTCGGGTATAAAATCACAGGACCCTTCCATAGCACGGGAAAATTTTGGTTCAATTGCAGGTGAGAAACCTAAAGTAGTGCTACTGGGTACATTTGGAAATGTAGAAACCGGAAAAGGTGATGGCAATCCAAAATTGATTGGATTATCAAAAGATTGTATTGGTGATGATTGTGGAGGAGACTGTTGTGCTTGACATTCTGCTTGTTTTGAAATTGGTCTACAGATGACATTTGCATTTGAAGATGGATGAGCAGGTGATGAGCGTGTAAATAATTGCTGCCATGTTTTCTTTGGTGCCGTCCTTGGTTGTGATTCAGAGAGCACCTGTTGTGAATAGCAACATCTTAACACCATTTTTCTTATAAATGCATAGCTGATCTACTAACATTCAAAATAAACCATCAACCTCAATTACTGATCCTGCCTGGTTCAATTGGAGGTAAGACCCTAGCAAGCTTCGCAATCAAAGTTTTGAAGAAGCATGGACAGCTAACAGGTGATAGGAGACAAATCTCATCGCAAAGCAAACACAAGCATTTAAAATTGCTAGATCAAATGTGAGTACAAACAACTAAACTAACAAGGATAAACTCAATATAGGATGATAGGAAACAACAATTTCTGCACAACTTACTGATCCTGCCTGCTGTTAAACATAAATAAAAAAAAAGAAATTAATAGGAGACAGTTTCATCAGAAGCCTGGCACGCTTGTCAAACAAAGTTTATAAGAAGCATGGGAAACCAAGAATTAACAGAAATTTGATAACAGAGCTAAAACAAGCATTTTAAAACCTAGCTCAAATTTGTGCACAAATTTAAGGTGACAATCAAATAAGTTGGCTGGCCATTATGTTCATTAAGAGTTGCAAAATTAAGGGCTAGACAATCAAAAAAATTTAAGAATAGACAACAAGAGCAAGCCTTCCATGAAGATAAAATGAATATCAGACAATTAAAAACAAAAATATCTGCATACCTTAATTTTTCCAACCAGTTAGCATGCTAAAATAAATAATGAGAAAACATGCAACAAAACAACTTACAGGGTGATAAATATGCTTGTCATCTCCATATAGACTTGCTTTCCCAGAAAGACGATCAGGTGGATGTATATCTCTCCTATAAGCAGAAACATGAACAGGATCTATAGAACTGATGGGCTTATTTTCTTTAGTAACAGTAGCAGGAGTATAGGCAGCCTTTGCAAAGAAACCACCTCCACTAAAAGCTCTAGAAGAAGACAAAAGTGTTCCCTTCATTCGATCAAAATACCTAGATCCAGCATTGCCCCGATTATAACTGCTTCCAGGTGTATTCTTTATACCATGTGCTGATTCACTGTTCTGACCTTTCACACTTTCCACCCCAGATTTACGATGTTCACGGCGCTCAGATTCACTCTTCTTCTCAACATCCCGCTTTCGATCACTTTCCTTAACAGCTCTCTTTTCCAACTCTTCAGCATCAGAGTTGCTCTTACTAGACCCCTTGTCTTTCTCTTTCCTTCTTTCCTGACGTTTCTTTTCTGCTTCCTTCCGACTATTTTTCTCCCTGGACAGTGGTGACATTCGACTTTGATCTCTTTCAGCCTCCATAATCTCATCCCTCAGCCTCCTACGTTCCTCCACCAATCTTGCAACCTCCTCCCTTTGCATTCTCTCCTCCTCCTCTAAGAGCTCCTTCTCTAACCTAGCCTGTCTCTTCTCTTCAGCTTTCCTGCGTGCTTTGTCTCCTCTACTCTCATGATAATTTTCCCCATTCTCACACCTCTTAGCCAACATGGGCCTATTCCCTGCATCAGAAGAACCATCCTCAGAGGAAGTAATCCTAAAAACCTTCCTCCAGAGCCACCTAATGCTCAAGAAAAAAGATGTCAGCAGCTTACATGAAAAAATTACAACCCCAGAATATGACTTCTCAGCCAAACAGTTCTCATCCCCTCCAAAAACTCCACTCCCATTCTTCCTCCAATAACTAGACTTCCCAGAAATAGATCCACCAGCCCAACTACCATTATCTAACCACTCCTGACTACACTTCCATCCATTATCACTCCACGCCTTTCCATTCAATATCTTCCCACTTTTCCCCACCAAATCCTTGATAATCCCCGGATTCGAAATGCCAATACCTGGAGGCATATCCAAAACAGGCCTTTTTGAAATATGCCCACAATATGAACACATAAACTTCCCCCCACCCGGATTCTGATCCTTGTACGGTGTCAAACAATTCCTACACTTCCTTGTCGCTGTCTTCCTAAGCTTCTGCAACTCAATTGCTTCAGACCTCTTCCTGTCCCTCAACCATGCATTTCTACGCACCCTCCACGCCGACAGCTGTGGCACCAACACCTCATACCAAAACAAGGTAAACAATAGCACAGATACACAAGCCAGTCTTGGCGACGTTATCTCAAACCGAAATGCCGGCGGTAATAGCTGTGACAGTGCCCATAATCCTATCAAAGGAATAACTAACCAAGGTAGCATCGTTGCAACCCGGCGCGACCACTTTTGAATCACACACAGTATACACATTATCCTCCTATTTTCCCCGTCTTGGAAAATTGACCCAACCAAAAGTTCAAACAAACCCTAGAAAACAAAATCCCCAACTCACAATCTATGAACGATACAATTTCGAAACCCTAACTCTAATTTTCTCTGATTCTCCGATACTTCAAGAACCCTAAAAAAATAATTCATAAAATCCCAAATAAATTTAAAATGAACAAAACCTATTCCGAGATTAATTGATTGATTAATAAAGAGAGAGAAAAGATCAGATAGGTGATCAGGGTTTGATAGAACGGCAACGTAAGGAGTTGGAAGCAATGAGAGAGAGATTCGGAGACTTACAGATTGCGAGAGCATGAAGATTGATGCAAATGAGAGGGCAGCAAATGAAAATAGGATTTTTAAATCGGGTCAGGCGGCGGGTTCAGATTTTGGCAATCGGGTCGTCGTTGTGGCTTTTGTGTTTGTTTTTCTGTTTAACAGAGAAGAAAACTTGAGAGGGAAGAGAAAGGGAGAGAGGGAAGAACATGAAATGATATAAGTAAATAAATTCTTTATTATTATTATTATAAATAGGATAAAAGAGAGATTTTGCAGAGAGAGAGAAAAATAATTTAAGGGAATTTATGGAAAGCAAATGGTATGAGCGATTTTTGGGTAAGTTACATTTTAGTCCCTGTAGACTATCATATGTTCCACTTAAGGTTCCATAGTTTAGAAGCTTATCAATTAAGTCTCAAATGTTTCAGCATATTTCAATTTTATCCTTTATTGTGATATATAGCTAAAATGAAAATAGTAATTAACCACGGTCATGCCATGTCCTCACCCAAAAATCACGAGTTAACCATATTGATTAAAATCAATCAAAATATAATGTTATTTTATTTATTTCAGTTAAAATGATGTTTTGCAAACTAATGATAAGATGTTATCTTGTATTTTGATTCAACCTCACCTAGAGGTGGATTAACTCACCGACTTGAGTTTAATAGTAATGAAAATAGTCGGTAAACATATTTATTGTTTTTTTATATTGTAGTCATTTTGAATTCTCATTAATATTTTGTGGAGTAATACAAGAGCATGAGTTTTTGAAGAGAAATGGGAAAGAGGATTGAGAGAGAGAGAAAATTCAGAAAATAAGGGATTATCCATTCTGTTACAAGCTTAACAAAAAAAAAAAAAAAAGGACCATATTGAAGCTTTTGAGAAGATGTAGGATTGATGATAAAAAAGAATTTAAATGCAAGGGCTGGAGTGAAGCCTACTTAACAAATGCTAAAACATAGTTTTGTCTATTCTTCTAGAACATTGAACCGGTTCTTGATCAAGACTAAGAGAGATTAAGGACTGGGAGTTTGCTAGCTTTTTGTAAAATATGAATTTCATCACTAGTCAAGAAAGAATTAGACCAATCAAAATCAATACTCTTAGGTCAAATTCAAAGGCGTTGAATAAATAATTCACCTCATTTTGTGTAATTAAGATAGATAAACCTTTCATGTACGATTTGTCCAATTAATTAAGAATTTGATTGGGTGGGGTTTGTTTATAGAAGAAGTATACGATTGTTACCATGGGAGGTAATTATATTTTTATTTTAAATACTAATTAACAAAGATTTTATGATCGAAATTTCATTGTTAATTAGATGATGATGATGATGATGTATTTTTAGCACTTTAGTTCGATGAGAGCAGCTTCTTTTATCTTTTTATTTTTCAAACTTTTATTATTTTATTTTAAATAAAAGAAATTGAGAATATTAAAAAACAATATTTTGCAAAGCTTTTAAAGATCACATACGTAGCTTATACTTCAAAAAAAATATGGAAAGCAATGACATTAAAAAATATTTCCTTTTATTAACAAACAAAAACAATTTTACAACTAAAAAAAAATACATAGTGTGTGTGTCTATATATATATATATATATGATCTTAAATATTTTAAAGTTAAAAAATATCTATGTTTTCTTGTAACATTTATGTGTTACTCAAAATGAGGATTCATTTAGTTAATTAAAAGAAATTAGCTTAATTTTTATATTTAATTGTAATAATTTGATGTGAATAATTCTACAACACCTCATAACATAACACAACACAAAAGATTTAGTAGGGATCAAACAGGTTTGTAGATTATATTAGCAATTTAAAAAAAGAAGAAGAAATTATTTTACACATGTTTTATAATTAATTTTATCGAGAGAGAAAAGGAGTTAAAATAAATAAAACGATGAGACGTTTTCAACAATAAACTCGGGAGATTTAAAGCTCACTTATCTAAACTCGAGAGATTTAAAGCTCACTTATTTTAAGAGCATATAATTTGGATTTGATGACATGATTGCATGGACACCTCTCCTTCTCAAGTAATTTGCTTCGTCTCTCTAATAAATGGAATTTAATAATAAAATAAATTTTGTTAAATAATATAGTTAAGAGGTGGATTTTTGTTTGCGTGAATGATGAATCACGCATCTTAAACTATTTGTGTACATTTAAAATGGGTATCGTGTTGAAGTTTTTGAGAGGTTATGGAGGCGAAGATTGGAGTTTTAGTTTTACATGGTGAAGTAAAGTCCTCAAAAAAATAAAAATATATACATATATATACATACATATATATATATACATATATATACATACATATATATATATATATACATATATATACATACATATATATATATACATACATACATGATAATTGTGAAACCAATCTGGGATAAGGTCTGAAATCAACCCTAATTCTTTTAAAAAATCAAAATGATGTTGTATTGTGTTTTTTATATTAAAAAAAGAGGTAAAGATAAAAAGAGGTTGAGTTTTATCTGCGTCAATCTCGAATTGATGGGGGTATGTGGATCAACTTGAGTTTTTGAACAGGTTAGATGAAGATTTTAGAAGCTGTTTGGGGTAGCTTTTGCATCGTAGATTTGCTACGGTGTACTATTTTTTTTTTCAATGAGTTTTTGGACAGGTTAGATGAAGATTTTACTCTTTCTTTTCCAACCCAGAGTCTAGTAAGACTTTTGAAACCAGTTGAACAGCCTCGACCCTTAATAATGAATATCGAGATATTGCTTATAATATGGTTTTATGATAATAAATATAAATGATATTTAGTTTTTAAAAAAATGGTGTTCATAATAGTAGCATTTTTTTTCTGTCCCAAGCTATTAAAATTTGCATTTTTTATTTGTTAAAACATGAATTTTATATTGTTCTAATATAAAAAGAGTACAAGTATGAATGTTTGGATAAATATTTTGTGTGTAACAAACTTTTGTGATTACATTTATATAAATATATGTTGTTTGGAGTTCATATCTTTTATATATATATATATATATATATATATATATATATATATATATATACATATGTTATTGAATATTTGAAATATTCTGAACCATTTTATGAATTTATTTTGGTTTTTCCTCTTATTATATAAAAATCAACTAGATATGGCCATAAAAAACAAAACAAAAAAACAAATCCCAAATAAAACTTACTAAGAAAACTGATAGGTTTTACATGTTTTTCTAATTAAGTCTAGTTGTACATATAAAATTTTAGTTTAGTTGGGTTTTTTTATTAAAAACCAAATTGGACCAAAAATATTCATCTTTGTACAAATGTGGAGATAACACAATAAACCAAGATCCTTAAAATGTGTTGAAATGTGTTTATACACATGCATGATTGGGTATATGTCTCTAATAGCCTTGACGTGATGGCAGAGAACTTATACTTTGGATAGCAAGTCTCAAGTTCAAGTAAAAACGTGCATTTCTTATAAAAGTACGAGACAATTAGAATTTTACTCATTCATCTGAACTCATAAAATATGATTTATAAAAGGTAAACTTTCCTTGTATAAAAAAAAATACATGTACACACACATATATGAAGAAGATTCTATTTCTTTCAGCTATTTATGCTATCTTTCATGAAAATAGTCTATTTTTCATGATTAATTCTTATTCAAAAAAAATCCAATATTAATTATCTCCGTGGAGAAACACGAGGTCTTTTACATATGAAATTTCAAGTTTAAAACTATAAAGTATGTTTTTCATAAAGAATGTATAACTATTCGATCATTCAAAGAGGTTATCAATTTTCATCTACTCTTAATTATATAGTTTGGTTTAGTGAACAATAAACTATTTTCCCATCATGTTTTTTTTCATTCCTCATGCCCATATGTGTCATATAAATCGATAGGTAAGTAATTTTCCATTATTTTGCCTTTTCTTTCATCAAAACATAATGATAGCTAAAAATTCATTGTGATGAAATATACAATCAAGTATTTTTTTATTATTATTATCATTATTTGTGTTTTAGTTTATACTAGTTTGATGGCCCGCACTTCGTTGCGGGCAAATAAATTTTTTTTACAATTGTTCAGATTAAAATATAATATTTCTACATGTAAAGTTTGATATAATGAAACAAATCAAAATATCCTATTATAACAATAGTAATATCGAAGTATTAACTTCTAAAATTATCATCACTATTATTGTCAAAACAATAACAATTATTAAACTACCTCGAGAGGAAAAAAAGCAAGTAAAAACAAAAACTCAAATTATTATTATTATTCTTAATATTAATATTATTATTGCGTTAATAACAAAAAAACAAAATTAAACCAAATATTAAAAGAAGTCTAAAAACATTAACAAAAGAGCAAATAAAAAAATAAAAAACATGATAAAACAAAAATAAAAATTATTACTTGAAAAAAAAGCATTTCAGTTGAAAACTAAAAAAATTAACCGCACTACGTTGCGGGTTGAGCAAATAATTTTTATGATTGTTGGGATTAAAGAAATTAATAGGATTTGTTGGTCTAAAATTAAAATATAATATATATACAACATATAATATAATAAAACAAATTACCATGCTCTATTATAAAAATAGCAAAATCAAAGTTTTAACATCTAAAATTATCATTGTTATTACTGCCAAAACAATTAGAATTATCGAATTATTCTGAGAGAAAAAACACTCAAAAATATTAACAAAAGAGTAAGCAAGAAAAATAATTAAATTTATTATTATTATTATTATTATTATTATTATTATTATTATTATTATTATTATTATTATTATTATTATTATTATTATTGTGTTGATAATGAATAAAAAACCAGAAATAAATGAAAGACAAAACAAATCCTAATAACTTTAACAAAAAATCAAATAAAAAAATAAAATCAAAATTATCAAGGCAAAAAAAATTAATCTAACTTAAAAATATAGAAAAAAAATAAAAAACTAAAAGAAAGAGCAAATAAAAAAAACTATAATAGATGATAAAACAAAAATAAAAATTATTAGCTGAAAAAAATCATTTAATTTGAATTTTTTTTAAAAAAATATGTTCTATATTGCGGGCTGAGCAAACAATTTTTATAGAATTTGCTGGATCAAAATTAAAATATAATATTTATATATGTGAAATTTAATATAATAAAATAACTCAAAACACCCTATTATAACAATAGTAAAATCAAAGTTTTAAAATTTAAAATTATCGTTGTTCTTATTATTAAAACAATTAAAATTATCAAATTATCTTGAAAAAAAACACTCAAAAACATTAACAAAAGAGTAAGTAAGAGAAACAATTAAATTATTATTATTATTACTATTATTATTGTTACTATTATTATTACTATTATTATGTTAATAATAAAAGAAACAAAAATAAATGAAAGGCTAAAAAAATCCTAGAAACTTTAACAAAAGATCAAACAAAAAAACAAAATAAAAATAAAAATTATCATTGTTATTACTGTCAAAACAATAAAAATTATCAAATTATCCCAAGAAAAAAAACCTAAAAATCATTAACAAAAGAGTAAGTAAGAAAAATAATTATATTATTATTCTTGTTGTTGTTATTGTTGTTGTTATTATTAGTGTGTTAATAATGAAAGAAAAAAAATGAAAGGCTAAAAAAATGCTAAAAACTTGAACAAAAGTTCAAACAAAAAAATAAAATAAAAATAAAAATTATCATTATTATTACAGTTAAAACAATAAAAATTATTAAATTATCCCGAGAAAAAAAAACCTAAAAAACATTAACAAAAGAGTAAGTAAGAAAAATAATAATAATAATAGTAGTAGTAGTAGTAGTAGTAGTAGTAGTAGTAATAGTAATAATAGTAATAATAATAAATCATAATATGAATTAATAATAATTAAATAAAAGGATTAAAATAAAAAATTAAAAGTATAAGGGCTAAAATGAAAATTAAATATAAGGGGATTAAAATAAACAATTAAAAGTATAAGGGCCGAAATGAAAATCAAATATATTATCAATATAAATCAAAGGATAAAATTGAACAAATTGAAACTTCAGTACCGAATAAATTAATCTTTTTAAACTCAATCCGGAAATTAAAATAAGGAGGACCGAAATGAAACATTAACATTCAATCAATTTCAATCGAAGGACCCAATCGAACTAAATCAAAACTTACATAAAAAAATAAGGACCATAAATAAAATAAAAAGTACAGGGACCGAAGTGAAACGATGTAAAACTCGAGGGACTCTCCTGCACTTACCGCGGAGCCCTTCCACCCGTAAGTGATTTTTTATCTTTTTCGAGGGCTAAAAACGTGATTTCATTATGCAAATAATGATAAAAAAAATTAGAAAACCGGAAAACCAACCGAACCGAACTAACCGAAAACCGAACCGACCCAAAAATACACTATTGAAATCCACAGTGTTTTTAGACACAATACACAGTTAATTCCGGTCCTCTTTTAATTTATGTTATAATAAGATTGGTGATTTGTTCTGTGCTGCTAATTAGGTTAAGATTTTCTCAACATTAAAAAAATATTAAGGCTATGCTAGTGTTTTTTTTTTAAAGAAAAATATAACATTTAAATTATCAACTTAACCAAATTTAATAGTCATTTTAATTTAATAAAATAAAAGGAAAAAAGAAAATAATTAATCATAAAAATTAAGTTATCGATATCATATTCGGGAGAAGGATCATAAAAAACTCACTAGATATCTATCATTGCTCAGTTCTGGACATTGCTCTGTCACCTGGAAAAAAAAACTCATCAAGACAATTGAAATGTCATTGCAAAAGGCTTCATGATGACACCAAAAGACATCGTATATTCTGTCAAAGTAACGATCTATAAAACAAACTAGACAAAATAAATGAGATGAACATGAAATGTTTATATCAAATCAATTAATATGATTCAACTAAGAAAAGCTTTATTCAACAGAGAACAACTAATAAAATGAATCAAAATAACCCCAGTCATTACCAAAATTACTGAGAAATTATATAGAAAACAAGTAAAAAAACAGAGCCCAGACCCAATTAAATAAATATTACGAATAAAACTAAAAAAAAAGAACACGAGTATTTTTTTTTTAAAAAAAAGGCAAGCCCAGGTAAGTTTTTTACTTTTGAGTTAATCTTCCAAACTCTTAACATGAGAAATCTTAAACTCGACTCAATCAAAAAAACATTATTTCCAACAAATTCAATTTAAAAATATATGATCAAGAAAGAAATCAATTTAAAAAAAAGTATGAAAAAAAAGGATATTAAAAGAATGAGGATTAAGTTGGTAGGAAGAAACTAAAAGGATGAACTCACAAAAAAATTAATATTTAAAAATCATATTAGACAAAATGAATAGCAATTAAAAAATTATAATTAAATCTAAAAATTAAAAAAAAATAAAGGGGAATGAAATTGAAAAACAAACTCAATTATACAAATCATCTCAAATAAAAACAAAGAGAAATCAGAATAACATGAACTAAATATAAGGGAAAAACAAATTGAATAATTATTTTTAAATTTTGAAGGGTCAGAGTTGAAATTGAGAAGGAAAGAGGAAAAAAAATTGTGCATGTCAAGTCAAAGGCCCATTTGGCAAACATGTCGTATCAGGACACAAGAAGTCTAAACAATTCGAAAGCCGCACTAGACTTTGCCATTTGGTACTTTGTAATGTTTCATGCGCTGCCCGAAAAACACAACGCCTATGTTGGAACGGGCGTGACATAAGCTAGAATTGTTTTTTAATATTAAATATATATTAATTCAATTGTCCGAGAGCCCCTAATTATTGTAGAAAAAACATGATAAAAGACACAAAAATCCTTGAACATAAATTTTATTTTTTTTTCTTTTAAAGTCAGATGAGTCATTTCATTGTTTGTTTTAAGAGAAAAATATGACCAAACTTCTATAATCTGGTTTAAAAATTTTTACTTTTAAAAGTGATTAGTCCTTGTTTTGAATTTTTTTTTTTTGCTTTTAAATAATATTTTTGATGTGTTTTATATTATTTTAATGTATTGATGTCAAAAATAATTTTTTTAAAATAAAAAATATATTATTTTGATGTATTTTTGAATAAAAAACATATTAAAAATAACTTAAATTACATCCTTGAAATAAATAATTTTCACTAAGCTAAAATATATAAAACGACTATTTTAGCCTTCCTAAACCACAAAAAACAAATGCTGGACCGGGGGTATTTATGCATTTCCCGAAGTGGTTTTTTCTTGGTTACCAGGTGGGTCCAGGGGTGTGTTGGTAATTGTTCATTATTTTAATATTTATTTTCTAAAATACTGCAGGTGCGTCGTACAAACACATTTATAGTGTTTTTGCCGCACGCGCCGTTTGAGCGGTGTGTTGGCCTTCATACAGCGGTCAAAAATCATCTTCTGCCATGTCACATGGTGCGCCCCCATGTCCTGATTCTCCTGATGTGGCACGTGTTCAGTTACGGTGGACAGTTAAGCTCCGGTGGCCGGTTTTATGTGTGCGCTCCCTCTTCTCTCTCTGGCCACGCAGAAATATGTGTCAGTCCTTGATGTTTGAGAAATGTTTATTTTGGCCCCTGATCTTTTGATTTTGTTTTATTATTTTTTTTAAATATATTTTTTATTTTGTTGCAATTGTGCCCTTCAATTGAAACTGATTATATATGTTGAGTTTCCATTCAGTTTTTATTCTTTTGATTTTTGGTTTGGGTCCTTCAATTGAAATTTGTCATATATTGTATTTTTCATTTCGATCCTAATTCTTTTAATTTTGTAAGAACATTATAATATTTTTAAAATGTCTTTATTTATTTCGATCGCAAGGTTTTATTTATTTCAATTTTATCCTTCAATTGAAATTAATTATATAGTTTATTTTAATTTGTTTTGATTGTGTCCTCCAATTGAAATTAGTCATATTTCAACCCCTATTCTTTTAATTTTCTTAAAAAAATTACACTGTAATTTTTTTCAAAAATATATTTATTTGTTTCGGTCTCAGTTTTTTTATTTGTTTCAATTTTGTTGTTCAATTTAAATTAATTATATATTTTATTTTTCATTTTGGTTCTTATTGTTTGAATTTTTTTATTTTCTATTAATTTCTTTAGTTTTTCTTGTCATTTATGGACAACGTTTATTTTTTATCTGTATTTATGTATCTATATTTTAATTTTTTTGTTTTTAATTTTTATATATTTTTATTTTTTATTAGAGATTTATTTTTATTTGGTACAATCCTTAAATTTTAATTTATGTTGATGATCATTTTCAAATTAATATTGCTCCTTTTTTGTCTTTGTTATTTTTTTGTGTTTTCTGTTATTTTTATCTATTCATCTGATATATGATTTTATGATTTTATTGTTTGCACCATAATTATGATAATTTTAGTTATTATTTTTTTTATAAAAATATTCTATTTTTTTTATCTTAACAAAAATTTTACACAGATTTATTATTTCATCTAAATTTATATTATAATAAAAAATTATCACATATTTAAATTTTTATATTGAAAAAAATATTGTACTGCCCACGAGAAAGAGTGGGGGCATAGACTAGTATGCTAGAACGGGCGTGACATATGCTATAATTGTTTACACACACACACACACACACACACACACACACACATATATATTATAACTATAACTAAAAGAGCTCAGTGTTTCACTGTAACTCCTGAGTGAAAACACTGTAAATTTCAACAGTGTCTCTTTTTTTTATTTTATTTTTCGTTTTTTTTTAACAGTGATTTTTTTTTCTTTTTTTATTTATTTTTAACAGTATTTTTTTTTTTAACAGTTTTTTTTTATCTTTTTTTTCCTTTTTTTTTAAGAATGATTTTTAGATTTTTTGAACCATGATTTTTATGGTTTTTTGAACCATGATTTTTATGGTTTTTTGAACAGTGATTTTTATGGTTTTTTTAGTATTTTATTTTTTTTATTATTAACATAATAATAATAATAATTTAATATTTTTTTTCTTGCTCACTCTTTTGTTAATGTTTTTTATATTTTTTTCATCTCGGGATAATTTGATAAAATTTTTTTCTTTTAACAGTTATAACAATGATAATTTTTATTTTCATTTTTTTTTTATGTTTTGTTGAAATTTTTAGGATTTTTTTAGTCTTTCATTTTTTTTCCTTTCATTATTAACACAAAAAATAATAATAATAATTTAATTGTTTTTCTAGCTTACTCCTTTATTAATGTTTTTTAGGTTTTTTCAATGATAATTTGATAATTTTTATTGTTTTGACGGTAATAACAATAATATTTTTTTTTTTGTGATCTTTTGTTGAAGTTTTTACGATTTTTTTAATCTTTCACTTATTTATTTATTCTTTTATAATAATAATGATGATGATGTTTTTTTCTCGGTATAGTTTGATAATTTTTATTATTTTCAAGTGAAATGACTTTTTTCAGGTGATAATTTTTATTTTTATTTTATCTTTTATTTTTTTATTTGCTCTTTTGTTAATGTTTTTAGACTTTTTTTAGGAATTAACTGTATATTGTGAGTTAAAACACTGTGGACTTCAATAATATTTTTTTTTTCTTCATTTTTTTTTCATTTTATTTATTTATTTATTTGAACAGTGATTTTTAGGTTTTTTAAACAGTGCCTTTTTTTTATGGTTTTTTGAACAATGATTTTTATGGTTTTTTGAACAGTGATTTTTATGATTTTTTTAATATTTTATATTTTTCATTATTAACATAATAATAATAATAATAATAATAATAATAATAATAAGTTAATATTTTTTTTCTTGCTCACTCTTTTGTTAATGTTTTTTAAATTTTTTTCATCTCGGGATAATTTGATAATTTTTTTTTTAAACAATAATACCAATGATAATTTTCATTTTCATTTTATTTTTTTGTTTGATCTTTTGTTGAAGTTTCTATGATTTTTTTAGTCTTTCATTTATTTTTTTTCTTTTATTATTAACATAATAATAATAATAATAATAATAATAATAATAATAAATTAATTGTTTCTCTTACTTACTCTTTTGTTAATGTTTTTGAGTATTTTTTTTTCAAGATAATTTGATAATTTTAATTGTTTTAATAATAAGAGCAATGATAATTTTAGATTTTAAAACTTTAATTTTGCTATTGTTATAATAGGGTGTGTTGAGCTATTTTATTATATTAAATTTCACATATATAAATATTATATTTTAATTTTGATTCAGCAAATCCTATAAAAATTATTTGTTTAGCCTGCAATGGAGAACATATATTTTTAAAAATTTTCAAATTAAATGATTTTTTTGATCTAATAATTTTTATTTTTGTTTTGTCATCTATTATATTTTTTTTATTTGCTCTTTCTTTTAGGTTTTTATTGGGTTTTTTTTATTTTTAAGTTAGATTAATTTTTTTTCCTGATAATGTTGATTTTATTTTTTTATCTGGTCTTTTGTTATAGTTATTAGGATTTTTTTTTTCTTTCATTTTTTTCTGGTTTTTTATTCATTATCAACACAGTAATAATAATAATAATAAATTTAATTATTTTTCTTGCTTACTCTTTTGTTAATATTTTTGAGTTTTTTCTCTCTTAGGATAATTTGATAATTCTAATTGTTTTGGCAGTAATAGCAATAATAATTTTAGATGTTAAGATTTTGATTTTGCTATTTTTATAATAGGACGTGGTAATTTGTTTTATTATATTATATTTTGTATATATATTAAATTTTAATTTTAGACCAACAAATCCTATTAATTTCTTTAATCCCAACAATCATAAAATTTGTTTGTTCAACCCGCAACGTAGTGCGGTCAATTTTTTTAATTTTCAACTGAAATGATTTTTTTTCAAGTAATAATTTTTTTTTTATTATATTTATTATTTTTTTATTTGTTCTTTTGTTAATGTTTTTAGACTTCTTTTAATCTTTGATTTAATTTTGTTTTTTATTAACGCAATAATAATATTAACATTAAGAATAATAATAATAATAATTTGAGTTTTTGTTTTTATTCCTCTCGAGGTAGTTTAATAATTGTTATTGTTTTGACAATAATAGTGATGATAATTTTAGAAGTTAACACTTCCATGTTACTATTGTTATAATAAGGTATTTTTATTTGTTTTATTATATCAAACTTACATATAAAAATATTATATTTTAATCTGAACAATTATAAAATTTTTTTGCTCCGCCCGCAACGAAGTGCGGGCCTTCTATAATTGTTTACACACACACACACACACACACACACACACACACACACATATATATATATATATATATATATATATATATATATATATTCAGTTGTCTAGGAGCCCTTCAACCAACCTGATTATTGTAGAAAAAACATGGTAAAATCCTTGAACATAAATTTTAAACATTCTCTTTTGAAAAGAAAAATATGACCAAGCTGCTACAATCTGGTTTTTTTTTTTTTTTCTTTAAACGTGATTACTGCTTGTTTTGAAGATTTTTTTTTTAATTTTTGCTTTCAAGTAATGATTTTTGGTGTTTTCATATTATTTTAATGTATTAGTATAAAAAATAATTTAAAAAAATTAAAAAATATATTATTTTAATATATTTCTGAATAAAAAATATTAAAAAGTAACTTCAATTATATTCTTGACATAAATATTTTTTACTAAGCTAAAATATATAAAACTGTTTTTATATTTGTCCAATTTAAAATGATTTTTCCTGGTATATAATGAGAAAATTGAGCATTTATAGTTTTTTCCGATGATGATAACAACACTAGATTGATGAGTGGAAATTCAAAATTAACTTAGAAAAATCAGAAGAGTAGCGGACCCAATTGAAAATAAAATAAAATTGGCAAACAGAGTGAGAGGAGCCAGGTCAAACGAAGAAACTATCGAAGAAAGAAAGGGTCAAAGCAGTGCTGCTCCATAGAGAGAGAGGGAGAGAGATGAAAGATTAAATTATTCTAGTTCCTTATCATTGACAAGAAATGCTCATTCTCTAATAAAAATAAAAATAAAATAAAGCCCAACTTGGTATGGGCCGTATGGCTGCCATACAAGATTTATTATCAATTTGCATGGGCTTGAGGCCATCGTTTTCTATTTGCCAATTATGTCCAAAACCCTACCTTGAAGGCTTCGAAGGTGATACACATGAAAGGGATGATTGAGAATATGATTGTTGTTGTTTTTTAAAATATTTTTTATATTGAAATATATTAAAATAATATTTTTTTATTTTTTTAAAATTAGTTTTGATATCAACATATCAAAATATCTAAAAATACTAAAATATATTCATTTAAAATAAAAAAAAATAACAAAAACAGCTAAAACAGGTTTGATGGCAGTGCTAAACAGACACGAAATCATGGATGGCGCATTTAAATTTAAATAGAGATGAAAAGTTCACCGTGGATATAGCCTGAACCCACCTGAATATATATGAGATTACTCAACATAATCGGGTTTAGGTAAAAGTTTTGGGTCGAGTACATCCACTGTCTAACCGACAAAAATAAATAAATAAATAAATAATATATCAAATTAATTATATATTAAATAGTTGGAAATTATTTTGAGTTCTAGATTTTGGATGCAGGTCATGAGTGCTTAAAACTCATTCAAGCTGGGAATAATTAGTATCTTAAATTTCAAACGCATGGAAGGATATATAATGGCTCGGGTGAATTTATGGTGCAATATTTTTTGTCTCCTTGGAAAAAAAAAAAATAGCCCCTCTTTGTCTGCCACAAAAAGGGATGAATGACAAGTAGTTAGCAAACCAACACAAAGATGAGAAGATAAATTAATTAGGATTATTAATTCAAATAATTAATTTGTCAAATTAAACCTACTATGTTAGGTTTATTCACGAAGTCAAATTGCTTTCTGCCGACCCAAAAATGAATTATATGTTTTATTGACTTTAATTTTGAACTTTTTGGTGATGATACCACCGTGATGCCCATAACAAAACCTGAAAGTCCAAGTGGTTGATGAAATTGTTTGATAGCCAAAAGTCCAATCAACTTTAATTCTTATTTTCAACAAAAAAGAAAAAAAGAATAGAATCCTTGACTGCATATGGATGGTTTGATATTGGGTTTAAAAAATAGTTTTTTTTTTATATTAAATTATTTTTTAAATATTTTTAGATCATTTTCATGTGATAATATCAAAAATAATTTTTTTAAAATAAAAAAAAATATTATTTAATATATTTATATAAAAAAAACACTTTAAAAACGACACTCTTCTAAACTGAGATGAAAGTGGGAGTGGCAAATTAGCCCTAATTAATCGAGTTTAATTCAAATTAAAAGAACTTGCATGGATTCCTAATGGATTGGATTGCACAAAAGGGATTAAAAAAGAAGTGGCTTGTGGAGTCATTAATGTCATCTTTTTTCTTCTTTTTTTTCTCTCCATGTTAAGATAGTTATTCTTGCTGTTATTATTATATTAAGATTATTCTTTAATCTACGCAGTAATATATCATAGTTATAAAAAAATATTCTTCAATTATCAAATTATTATATTCACTTATTTTTAGTTTCTCATTTAAAACAATGTTTTTCATGATATAGAAACTAAATCAATTCTATTTCACTGGGTTACTCTAATTTAAACTGATAAGTTCTTTAAACCATTCAAAATCGAACTAAACCTATTTAAATATCAGATTAATAAATCATAAATCAAATTCCATTGAAATGTTTGTGTTCGTGCAATGTACTTGTTAATTAATAATGGACCCAAATGAATAGCTTACAATTATAGATAAAACTAATACTCATCATTGTTGTACTTTTTACTGTGGATTGTAGACCCATTAAAATAAGAACATATTTTTAGGGGTAGAAATTATAATTTTATATATTTATCGTATAATATAATTACTCATGCTATATATATAGATATGTATGTATGTATGTATTGTTTTCAATGTCATTTCAGATTTCTTTTTTCAATACCATCTACTCCCATCATTAGATTTTCACATTTTAGTTTATTTGTTTATCAAATTTTTTTTCTGCTTTTAATTTTTTTTATTGGATTTACTATTCAATCCAATCACTAACCACTTGATTTAATTATATTTTTTTGTTGTTGAATTTGATCCCCGTTCTATGAATTCTCTTATTGATTATTTTTGTTTTTAAACAATCTCATCCATTATTGTTTCATTTCATTGAATTTTGATATCATATTTGGTTATTAATTTTTTTTATCATACTTTTCAAATATGACTCATAAGTCGACCCCTATCATGTCTCGAGTTATGGGTTTGATCGAATAATTGAGGTTGTCAAGATTAATAAAAAATTTTATTATGCAAGAAGTAAATATAATATTATTTTTATATAATAAATAAATAAATAATTGTGAAATGATTTGTCCTTTGCTAGTTGCTAAATTTTTTATTCATCTAAAAAATGAAAATGAAATTATTTTGATAGAGAAAAACAATGATGGAAACACTTGGTGATGATCCTGTCTTTTTTATTGATCTTTCTTTGTTTTGGATTTCCCCCCCGTTTCATCCATTTACATTTGATTTTGTTTTGTTTTTTTATATTAGATATGATACTTATTCTTATTATTGTTGCTTTTACCCTTTTCTTGTTTTTGTTTTGTCTTTTCATTTTATCCCTCAACATTATATTTCATATGTTTTTTTTATCCTTTTTCTTATTTTATTTTTTTCATTAAGTCATTTATTATTTCCTTTCATTAGTTTTTATACCATATTTAGCTCTTATTGTTTTGATTACTATTTATTTTCTTTTAATTTTTTTATAGTCAAGAATTTTGTTCAAAATGTTTTTTGGAGCTTCTATATGGTTATCTTGGTCTCATGACTAAAGTTGTTAGTTTTGAAGATTAGGTTATCGACCTTGAACTTTGTATTTTTTTCTCTCTTTCATTCTTTTAGGGCAATCCTGAATAACGAGTTAGTTAAGTTAATATAAGTTCACTTAAGTTATTATTATTTGAATAGCATGGGAAACCGGATTTAGTTATCTCAATACTATATTGGATATTTTAACGTAGGACTATTTTAGCTTCTAATATATGCACTCTTTTCTATTAAAAAAGAAAATAATTGTTGGTCAGCCAAGCGAAGACCCAAAAGCTAGTATATGATGCTATGATATTCTTTAATTAGAAATCACTCATTTTATGTTGAAACAAGAATTATTGTACTTATATTCTGGCGCATATATATATATATATATATATATATATATATATATATATATATATATATATATATATATATATATATATGTATGTATGTAGGTATCTAGTGGTTTGTAAATATGTTGATATAAGCAATAATTATTTGATTTTAACTATGTTTTTCTTTATGCCTGATGAACCTTTAGCTCTTGCTTTACGTTCTTAGCACTTGTTTATGATAGTCTTCATTGTGCCATTGATAAAAACTTTTTCGGGGCTGTTGATAGTTCTTTATGCTTGTTTGACATTGTATTTCAAAAAATAATTTTGAGAATTTTTTATTTTAAATTAAAAATATTTAGTATTTTTGGATTATTTTGATATACCATTGTCAAGAATAATTTTTAAAAATAAAAAAATTATAAATAAAAAAACACTTTGAAAAACAACTTCAACCACACTGTCAAACAAAAACTTTATAGTTTGTAGTAATTAATGTTGCTGCTTATTTCCCCTCTTGTTATTCCAAAATACCCATAAAATACAATAGTGTGGACCCTCAATTCCTATTTCCATTACTTTGTTTATATCTTTACATAATTTCATGTTATATTTTGCATTATATTTTTATTCATACCCCCTTTAATCACAATCAAAGAATGAGAACCTCATATTAATCCTATGATTTATCTTAAGGAACCTTGACTCGTGCAATAAACCATAGGTTGAGATTTTATTAATATAAATCAATGATATATGAGTCAATTTAATTTATTAAAAAAAATCAAGATATAACCAAATATAATTAAATCAAGACATATATAACACATAACCGAAAGAATAATTAAATACTCACAAAAGGAAATTAAATACTCGATAGTGTCCCAAGCCAATTGCATTGCATCTCTCACCACCTCCCATTTACTTTTTGGCACGTCATAGGCCTCACCATCAGATGCCGAATCCGATGAATAGGAATTCGATATATCATCTTTAGACACAGGAGGAAGCTTGCTCCACCATCGGAGGAAGGGACCGGATCCTGATGAAACCACCCTCTATCTTTGGAAGCAAGTTCCTTTTACTCCCAGCTCGCAAATCACTCATTTTTTTGCTCTGTCTCTGTCTTTTTTAAAATTTAAAAAGCGATGGTTTTCTCTCGGTGCGAGGGTCCGATTCTGAACTTGCCGGCATATTCCCAGCCGAGAAACTGGAAAGCGAGACCCTTCACCTACTCCTACTCGAAAGATCGCATGCATTGAAAAACGATTCGACAGACGGACCTGGCCTGGCCTAATATATACATATTCCCTTCTCCTGTATTTTTTCTGCCAGCAGTTTTCTTCCACATTTCTTACACAAAACCATATACTCTTTTTTTTGTCCCTTCATCTCTCTGGATTTGGAAATAAAAAAGGAAGAAAATGATGGACAGATCTTCTTGTTATGAGAAAGAACACACCAGCAAAGGTGCATGGACTACAGAGGAAGATGAACGTCTCATCAATCATATCAAATCTCATGGTGAAGGTTGCTGGAGGTCTCTCCCTGAGGCAGCTGGTAACTTTTTTCTTTCCTTTCTCTTTTCTTCCCACTCTGTGTCATGAAGAAGAAGAAGATGATGACCTTTACGTATCTTTTATTAATTTATGTACATATTAATTAATTTGAATTAGATATAAATTTTAAAACATCAAACTTTTTCAATAAAAATGATTATGTACAAACCGCTATTACAAATAACATTTGTATTCAAACTGCTGCAGTATTTTTCTAAAACTTTTCTTACCCGGCCGATTTTTTTATCGGACTTCGTTAAAATGATAAAAGACACAAGGAATTATGCTTACAAGAAACTAAACAGTAAATACACAATTCTTATCATATCAGCAAAGAAAAATAGCCAGTAAAAGGACAAAATTCCATTTCACTTTGACCTCTCTTTTTCATCAATAGTTCCTCCAAATGGTGAGAGCCCCTCATTTTTTATTTGAAAAAGCTTTTGCAAACGAAATAATGGCAGACAACCATGTTTTAGCTTTGAATATTTAAGTAATTACAGGCCCCACTAAGCTAATCCCATAGAATAAACCTTATTAATCCTAACAGTAATCGAGATAATGTAGGTATCACCAGACCCCAATCAATTTGGCATCTCATATTTTTGTTTTCGTTAATTAGAGCATTAAAAATGGCCTAATGCCACCACATTCCTATGCTTGCTAGCTCACCATATCAAGCACCTCCACCATTCTTCCTCTGTTTTTCTTGTCCTCTTTGATATCAGCTAAAGACACACAAAGCTCTTCAGGATTTGCAATGGCGTCTTCACCACCACCACCCTCATCTCTTCTGACTCGACTAAACGGTTTCATGGCAAAAAGTCGAGTTGGAAAACATTTCAAACTCACGGAGAGGAAAACCACCTTCACGACGGAGGTTCGAGCCGGGACAACCACGTTCCTTACCATGGCCTATATCTTAGCGGTCAACGCCAGCATCCTTGCTGACTCCGGTGGCACATGCAGTGTATTAGATTGCATAACAGTGTGTTCAAATCCCACAATCCCTCTTGCAAATTGCACCACTCCAACTTACCAAATAATCAAACCTGATGAGACCTGTAAATTCGATCCTGTTAACCGTGGCTATGCAGACTGCCTACAAAAAACACGTAAAGATCTTATTGTAGCCACCGTAGCTTCTTCTTTAATAGGATGTCTAATTATGGGTCTATTAGCTAATCTTCCTTTAGCTTTGGCGCCTGGCATGGGCACCAATGCTTATTTCGCCTATACAGTCGTGGGGTTTCATGGGTCAGGCAACTTACCATACAGAAGTGCCTTAGCAGCTATTTTCATTGAAGGGTTAATTTTTCTCTTTATTTCTTCTGTTGGGCTACGTGCAAAGCTAGCTAAACTGGTGCCACAACCGGTCCGGATCAGTAGCTCAGCAGGAATCGGCTTGTTCCTTGCCTTTATTGGACTACAAAATAATCAAGGTATTGGTCTTGTTGGGTATAGTTCATCAACATTGGTTACAATTGGAGCCTGTCCAAGATCTTCTCGTGCAATGCTAGCCCCCGTTGTAGCCGCGGCTAACGGCACTGTTAGTCTGATCCAAAACGGTATCGTATCAGCTGATATTATGTGTCTCAATGGGAGGATGGAGAGTCCAACATTTTGGCTCGGCATTCTTGGCTTTGTGATAATTGCATATTGTCTAGTGAAAAATGTAAAAGGGGCTATGATATATGGTATAGTTATTGTAACGGTGATCTCGTGGTTCCGTAACACAGCAGTTACGACGTTTCCTTACACTGAGGTAGGAAATTCTTCCTATGAATACTTTAAAAAGGTGGTTGATTTGCATGTGATAGAGAAAACAGCTGGGGCCTTGAGTTTTAAGGGTATGAGTAAAGGGAGTTTTTGGGAAGCATTAGTCACATTTTTATATGTCGACATACTTGATACCACTGGGACATTATATTCAATGGCTAAATTTGCTGGGTTCACTAATGTTAATGGAGATTTTGAAGGTCAATACTTTGCATTCATGTCAGATGCTGCATCGATTATAGTAGGATCCCTTCTTGGCACGTCTCCAGTGACGACATTTGTCGAATCATCGACGGGGATCAGAGAAGGAGGACGGACAGGCCTAACAGCTTTGATCGTGGCAGGATATTTTTTTATGGCATTTTTCTTTACGCCATTATTGGCATCTATTCCTGCATGGGCGGTAGGGCCACCGTTGATTTTGGTCGGAGTTTTGATGATGAGATCAGTGGTGGAGATTAAATGGGATGACATGAGACAAGCCATCCCTGCATTTGTTACAATGATAATGATGCCACTGACATATTCTATAGCATATGGTCTTCTAGGAGGTATTGGCACTTACATTATCTTGCATCTTTGGGACTGGGGTGAAGCCTTTTTGGAGAAATTGGGGCTTGTCAAAGGAATGAAAGATCATTTGCTTGATGAAGAAATTAATGAGAATGGTCATGATGGTAAAGTGCTTGAAGCAATAGTTTAGAAGGAAACTTTATAAAGCATATATTGCTTTTTTCAGTTTCAGATTTTGAATTTAGTATTGTGGTACGAGAATATTGTTAGAAATTGTATGTATATTACATGAGTTTTAATCTTAACTCTTAGGCTAAGCTTTGTATTGCGGTGCAACCAGATATGCACCGTAGCAAAAATATGATTTTTCATATTTTTAATGCGGCGCAATTTACATTGCAAATGGTAATCGTTATCCCTTAATTTACCTCAAGAGTCTTGAATTTTTTTATCACATGAGAGTTTCAGTCTCCTACAAAACATTTGATTCCCATTTCTTATTCCATCTTCTCTGTAATTTGGCTAACGTTTCTGGATTTTAGCCATAAACTATGGTTGTTTGACTTTTAACTTGTGGATACATGGTGCAGAACCCCTAGCAGGACTGGCTTTTAAAACGAGGAATCAAGTCCTGAGAAGAAGGGTCAAAGCAAATACTAATAAGAGCTAGTTTAATTTTGGAATCAAATTTTGAAGGATCACATGGAATTACCTGGAGAAGAGATTGCCATAAATTCAAGTTCATGGATATTTCGTAGTTTATGCAATTGCTTAAACATGGATTTGGCCTGTCAAGATTCCCCTTGAGCTGGGATAATCAAAGGCCAAACAGGAGTTCTACTCGCCCAATAATTGATGTTCCATGTTAGGATTAGTGAATTGAGCACCCAAAAAGCAGCAACGAAACTAGGACCCTTTTTTTCCCGCTCTCTGGTAGGGAGGTCTTTAATTAGCTAAATCTTCTTTTGGCGGTGCAATTTCGCAAAGAAAGAAATAAAAAAGTGGCCTTGTGGTGTGGTCCAGTAATTCTCTATGCCCGTGGGACTTACGGGGCCAAGAAGTTTGGTAAAGACTCCATTAACAAGGTGAGTGGAGCAATGCAAGAAAAGGTTGAAGACCATGCTAAAGAGGAGGAGGAGTGTTTTGAGCTCAAACCCTTTTTGTTACCTTGTGACCCACAAAGAGGAGACAACAGAAAAGAAATGAGCATATAAAACAAGCGTAAATGTATTAGTTTAAGGGGCACTCGCTCCTCCCATCTTTAGCTGTCTTCGCACACACCACAGCTAGGCAACTCCTCCTGCTAATGAATCTCTAAACATAACATATAGCCAAAACCTGATATTGTTTGCACTAAAAAGTACAAGAATTTGGATTCTGAACTCCGAACCAAACCCTACCACCATGTATCAAAATTCTCAAACCTTGCCACTTTAGCTAGTCCCACGGGTGATTGTTCTCAAAATCTCACACAGGAGGAGTCGGGACAGCTGATAATACAGCATGGACATATTAGGCTGAAAGTAGTCCATGGCACAAGATCATGGGCACGCATTGCTAAAGGGGTCCCCCCCCCCCCCCCCCCCCATTAAATTCTCCTCTACAAGTTTTTTAAATATATGAAAAACTCGGCCTAGGTTGATCCGGGACCCAATCAGCTTGGGAATGGAACCGGATCATTTTCAGAAGAAGAAAAAAATCAGTCTAGCTCGGCAAGACCCAATTAAAAACTCAATTGTAACTCATTAACTGTTTAATTTTTTATGTATATATACAGAATACACTTGAGATGAACTAGTAAAAAACCAGCGATCCAGGACTTCAACTGGGTTTTATAAACAAATGATTTGATGCCCATATTCAATGGATTGGGGCATAACGCCTGGTTACTATAAAAGACTTGCTGGGGAGATTGTGTTTGTATTTGTTGCTGGACACAATCCTTAACAGCAGATGTGTTTGTTGCTGGACACAATCCTTAACAGCACAAAAACATGTTTTTCATTTATTTATTTTATCAACCGCTCCTCCTCCTCCTCCAAATACATGCCAAGTGATTGCTTGATTGTTTGCGAGTCAGATTAAAATGATTTTTGAAAATTATACATGTTTAGAAGTATATTAAAATATATTTTTTATTTTTTAAAAATTATTTTTGATGTCATTATATTAAAATAATTTAAAAATATAAAAAACTATTTAAAATAAAAAAAATATTTTTGATGTTAAATAACTTCAAAGTAATATTGCTCACGCATTGTTGTAGAGAGTTTTTTGAAATATTTGTTTTACCTAATTACATAACAAGTAAATTTTTGTAGTAAAAACAAAATTATTAAGGAGAGTGTATTTTTTTTCTTCAAGTTGTTTTTAAATCAAAATGATTTTTTTTTATTAACAGCATAATTCATCTAATAAAAAACCAAACAATAAAAAAAACTAAAATGATCGAACAAAAAAAATGAATAATTGGTTAATTTCATGTAAAATCTTGGTAATGCAAGTTAGATGGTGAAGTTGGGTCCACATTAGTGGACCACACAACTCGTACAAACATCGGATAAGTGTTAAACACCTTTAAATATATTATTTGTTTATTTCTATAGTTCTATGAGAAATATATTTTAATTGAAATATAGTGTACATTAGTGAATGCAAAAGAGTGAAAATAATTCCTTATTTGAATGAGCAAGTCGAATTTCTTGGTTGATGGAATAATGTCATGTTGAATGGGCTGGTCAAAGGAATATTTCCTAGTTCATGGAAATAATAACTTGTAAAATTGAGTGTGTCGAAATAATAGTTATTGGTTAATGGAAATAATTTCTTATTAAATTAGGGCATGTCAAGAGATAATTTTTGGGTTGATGAAAATAATGCCCTTTTAAATGGAAGTAGAAAAAAAAATGTTATTTATTATTATTCGGTCCTCGAAACATAATTATAACTTTACTTAGTTTATTAATTGATAATAAATTAAAGTGATAATTGCAATAATAAAGTTCACTCTTTTGTTTCTTATTTAAATTCCTAACAACAATTATAGATTGAGATAAACTAGGAAGTGTGTGTATATATATATCATCTTAAAACAATTCGATAAGCATGAACAAAAATCAACAAATAACTCTAGAAAAAAGAAGATAAATAAGTAATTGAATGTGAATAATTATAAGTATATTCTCCTTTAACAAAAAAAAAATGAAGTTTAGTTCATAGCTGAAAAATCAAGTTCAGTTCAATAAAAAGAATAAAAATTAATTGACAGGCTTGCCTGTGATATCAACTTATCAAACATATTTGAGAGGTATGTTTTTTTCTTTCCGTGATATCTGAGTTTGTCAGACAAATGATCTACGGCATAGACAGTGATATCAAGTATTAAATTGGTTGGTGAATTCTGATTTGTTATCTTGATCATTCAGAATGATAAATGGACTTCTTAAAACTGCTCCGCCTGGTACTGCCACTACGCTGTTGCCACCTCAGGAGGTGACCATAAAACTTGAAGCTATGAAGCCCTTGGTGGCTATTCTGAAATCAATGGGAGACTGGATGAATAAAGAATTGCGCATTCCCGATCCTCATTCTGCCAAGAAACCTGATGCAGCTGAAAACAATCCTGGACCTGGAAGTCTTCCCATGGCAAATGGTAATGGGGATGAGGCTGTTGAAGGATCGGATTCTCATTCTGAAACCTCAACTGAAGCATCAGATGTTTCAACTATTGAGCAACGACGGGCTTACAAGCTGGAATTTCAGGTAACTGATTTTATTTTATATATATATGCTGACAACTGCAAATGGAATCTAATGTAAAATTTGTGGCGCGAAGGTATATCTCTTTTCAATCAGAAGCCTAAGAAAGGAATTGAATTTCTAATCAATGCAAATAAAATGGGGAATTCAGTAGAAGAGATAGTAGGCTTTCTTAAAAACATATCTGGCTTGATCAAGACTCTGATCGGTGATTACCTTGGGGAAAGAGAAGATTTTTCACTGGAAGTAATGCATGCTTATGTAGATTTTTTTTGTTACTTTCAAGGCCTGGATTTCGATGAGGCTATCAGAGTCTTTCTACAGGGCTTTAGGTTACCAGGTAAGGCACAGAAGATTGATCAAATTATGGAGAAATTTGCTGGACGTTACTGCAAATGTAATCCAAAGGTTTGTAGTAGTGCTGACACAGTCTATGTTCTTGCTTACTCTGTGATACTGCTCAACACTGATGCCCATAAACCCATGGTGAAGAATAAGGTTTGTTCCCACCCAGTTTATTCGGTTGGATATTTCATGTAGTATGATTGATAAGTTTGTGCCCTCCTCTCTCACTTATCTCTCTAGCATTTTTTTTTTTTAAATATAGATGTCAGCTGATGACTTTTTAACATCTCTGCATTTTTTTTTCTGTTTGATAATCTTTCTGAAGAACATAGACTGTGAACCCTAAATTGTGCAACCATGTTGAATACCATAAACTCTGGGAACTCGACGGATCCAAAACTGTGGAGAGAATGAAGACGTGGAGGAGGTTGCCAATCACATGATGTTGGTTAAATTGTTCTCGACAGTAGCTTACATGGTAAGGGCAGGTTTAAGTTTCGTTGTGTTTTGTACAAGTATTTTTCTATATAAAATACATCAAAATAATAGTTTTTAGAATATTTTATTTTATTTTTAATATCAAAAAATCATTTTAAAAACATTAATTCAGGTAAGAGAATACTTTGAAAAACAGAAAATACAAAATAATCACTTAATCAATCCTAATAAGAATTTAAATAAAGTTAAATCAATCATGATAAAAAAAATGATTATGAGATATAAATAGATTACGTGAGTATGTAAAAATGAAATGAAATTTCCTTTGGAGCAAATAAAGATAAACTAGTAAGAAAAAACAAAAATCTTGGTTAACTCTTTTTTTTTCGTCATTGAATCTAATGGCTTGATAAATTACTTAGGATGGAGATCCTATCTTCTCATCAAAGTAAACATATAAAAATGACTTGGGTTGAAGAAGCAACCTTGGTGATTTGTACTACACTGATGGGATGAACCGCATAATATATTAAGATTCTTGGAGATTTCATTCTTAAGATTTCTCAGTTTCTCGTGAAAAATGAAATCATACAAAATATTTTCTCGATTTAATTAGTTTTTGAGGGCTATATTCAAGTCATTCATCTTCACAACTCTTAACCTGACTTTGTTTCCATGCAAGTTGGCAGAGTTAGTGGTTGTTGCTTAAAAAAAGAGATCGAAATGAAAGAATATGATTTAGCTCTCCAACAAAAGCAGCCTTTGAATTCAAACAGAGTTTTGGGCTTGGATAGTATCCTGAACATTGTGATCCGCAAGCAGAGTGAAGAAAAACACATGGAGACAAGTGATGATTTTATCAGGCACATGCAGGAACAATTTAAAGAACAAGCTCAAAAATCTGAGTAAGAACCACTGCCTCCTGTTCTCCAAAATCCTTTTGCTTCTCCATACGAAACACTATTGTAACTGATCCCAACCTATCCAGAAATTTGGGTTGTGCACCCTATTGGGCTCTCCAATGAGGACAGGGTGATTATTCTTTCGATCTTCATTCTACCGATGACTGTTTTCATGGTTTAGGTTTGATTCGTGCCTCCTGAACAATAAAGAATCCTTTTTTATATATGTTTTTCCCAAGAAAAATGTAACCACGCTTGTGTCCTGTGATTATGCTCTGGTGAGGTTGATATTTGTAGCTTGAAGGTTACATTTAAATCTCACTGATCAATTGTGGTCTGGCAACTTGTAGGTCAGTTTATTATGCTGCAACAGATGGGGTGATTCTTAGATTCACTGATCAATTTGTAGGGCTGGCAATTTTTCTGCAGGTTGTAATTTAAGAAATCTTGTTGAGAATTGCCATTGCCTTGTGCTATATGGGAGTCTATTTTTTATATTTTAATGGCTTTATGAGGCTCCCTTCAAATTTTAACGTTGCAAAATCTTTAGATGTGAATGATGGGAAGTAACAGTAGGATGGAATTAGATGTGGCTCGTCCTGTCGTCGTGTTTTCCCTCCAATGAAAACTAATAAAACCAGGAAACAAGCCGAGGCGATGTGTTTCATGTTGGATTTATTAGCACATGCCCAACAGGTCCCCCCTGCTCTGTTCTTCGTGACCTCAGCTGAGACCTGCTGTCCACTTTTTTTTTCCTCAGCCAATAAATATGATTGAATCAGATTGAGTTGAAGCCTGAGAATAATTCTCTCACATGATCAATAATTGATGCATAGATTATGGACCCTCCATTTAGTCGAGATAATCACTGGACGATTAAAAGTGGAGGAAACAACGATTTGAAATTAGAACCACGTTTTGTCCCTTGTAATTCCTCCATGAACTCCCAATATTCCCTCCTAGATCCCCCCCCCCCCTTTTTTGTTTGCTCCTCCTCCTCTCCTTCTTGTTGTTATAGAAGAACTTGCGTTCCCTGAAGTTAAATATGCAGGCCTACTCGGACGAGTAGCTCACTTGCTTTTGAACGGGGGGTGGTTCTTTCTAGTTGTTATTATTACTAACCTTGCTGTATTTGTCTTGTTCTTTGTAATTAGAATTTTAATGTATCTATAAATTGTTGTTTTTTTCTCATTATATTTTGTGTATTTATCGTTGAATGCTATATAAACCTATCTCATTAAAACCTTTTTAATGATATTGATGGTGTTGTAATATCATCTTTTTCAAGAACAAAATTATCATATTTCTTTTCGATGGTGTTAATAAACAAAAATGATTTTAATCGGTATTTTTTTGTGGTCGAATCGCCATTCTAGATATGAAGGACAATTGACGTGACATATCAACAAAGCATAATTTGTAAGCATCCAAGGAAGACGACGATTGCTTTGTACTAAAAACAGATTCTTGTCCAAAGAAGAGGGCAGTAAATGGAACTTGGAAGGCAATGAAAGAAGTGTCGTCCTCAACTGTTCAGAATTGATAGATGCCACTAAGTTACCCTAGCATTGCAAGAAAATATGGGGGTCGGTGAAAGGGTACAAATAGCCCCCAAAACCATTAATTGCATGGAAATCATTGAAATGGAAACCGTAACTTCCAATCTATAGTTTTATGGGGATTAAGCAAATGCAAGACACGAATAATTTGGATGAAACGATGATAAATTCCGGGAAAAAAATTCATGAAATTCACAGAACCCGGTAATAGTTTACCCCACCTTGATATTTTACACATAAATAACGAGCGATTAAGAAAGAATTACCCGATTTAGGTAATTAATAATTGCCGGAAACAGCTTGTTCCGGCTGATAAATCAGGCTTCGAATTTGTGGTTTCAGTTTATCTTCCCATGTTTCCTGTCCTGGTCCTGTACTAAATTTCTTTTCCTTCACTTCGATCATAACCAGATGATCCGTTAACCGGTGAACCTCAATGGTCATTATAAAATTGCCATCCCACCCTTCCAATATAGCCCCCCGATTTGTCCTCTTCGACACTTCCAGTCCCTCCTTCTTAGCAGCCTCCTCTATGATCTCCATAACTTTCTCCGGCTTCTCGGACGACACAAACCTCTCGGTTAATATCATCGTATCGGATCCATCGAACAACGTGGACAGATCGAAACCGGACGAGAACGAAATTATATCAAATGCATTCAAGGACTTCTGGCCGTCGTCTTCCTCGCAACCTTTGTCGAAGCCAAAATCATCTAAATACAGATTTTTCTCCTCCTTGAAACCCTTTTTAAACCACGGATCATTGATAATCATATCAATGGTGATCCTAGTCTCTGGATTAACGTCCAAAAGCCGAGACAGCAGACTCTTCAGATCAGGAGACGTCCATTTCGGGAACCGATATTGTCCTTTGTAAATCTTCCGGTACATTGCCATCAAATTAGTGTCATTAAATGGCAAATAACCAGCAATCAGGACAAACAAGACGACACCGCATGACCAAATATCCACCTTAGCTCCATCGTAACCTTTCTTAGCCAAGAGTTCGGGTGCCACGTAAGCAGGAGTGCCGCACAAAGTATGCAACAGCCCGTCGGATCGGACCTGGTCCGTAACCGCACTGAGACCGAAATCCGTGATTTTCAAATTCATGTTCTCATCGAGTAAGAGATTCTCAGGTTTCAAGTCACGGTGGAACACACCCCTCGCGTGACAGTAACCGACGGCTGTGATCAGCTGCTGAAAATACCGACGGCTGAGATCTTCACTGAACCTCCCTTTCGAAATCTTGGTAAACAACTCGCCTCCTTTGGCATACTCCATCACGAAATAAACCTTACCCTTCGTGGCCAACACTTCATGGAGCTTGACTATGTGCGCATGCCGCAACCGGCGCATGATAGATATCTCCCTCTTAACGTGCGCCACGAAGCCCTCTTTCATCACCTTCGCCTTGCTGACTGCTTTTATGGCTACGCTTTGGCCCGTACTCACGTTTCTCGCGTGGTACACCTTAGCAAAAGCGCCGTAACCCAGAAGCTTCCCGAGCTCGTACTTCCCGAACAAGTTAACCTCCCCCGCTGACGCCGGCGGTGTCTCTCCGACCACCTCCATTGTTTGAAGAAACCCTCTGGCTACAAAGACAGGTCAAGGTTTCTGTGTTTCGTTGTGCATGAAAATCGAGAGCAGTATCGTTGAAGGAAAGAAGAAGGGGGTGTTTTGTAACGGGAAGGCATAGATGGTATGCTTGGCAGGTTATGGGTAACCGTGCAAATTGTGAAGTTCGGAATTTTCGAGGTTTTAAGGAAAATCTGTGAGGAGTGAATGTGACGCTGATGCAGCAGAGAGAGAGGGGCGGGGGAACCAGATATGGTAAATGTAAGAGACTAATTATGGGAAAACAAATGGACAGAACAACAAAGGGTGGGGGTTGAGTTTGGATTAGTTTCTAAATTTTAATCAGATGGGATTAAGGATTTGGATTGCCGCCCGTGTCTCCCTCCCAAACTCTATTTATACCACCTGGCTGTTTGTTTCCGAAGGAAAAGAAAAGGTAAGAAAGTGGAAGCGGTTTCGACTTTTTGTACTTCACCTATTTTGTACAATTTCTTAATAAAAAAATGATTTTTATGAGTTTTCCATGTTGGGTATATATATATATATATATATATACATAAAAAAATTTCTAAATATTTTATAAATTTAAATAATGAAGTAAAATCTTGATTATTTCAATTTATTATAAAAAAATAAAATTTGAGTTTAATCCAGGATTAGGGAACATACTTTCTTAATACCTTATCTATTATATTTCAAGTTATTGTTCGGTCCTTTAAAATTGCATTGTATTGCTAAATTTGTGCTTCCATTCATTCGCTAATTGATTATCTTATAATAAAGGAAGGGAAAGTGATTAACTACTTAATCTTAAATCTAAATTCGACCCTAATGATAAGTTAGGTAATGGTACAGGCTGAATAATAATCAAATTAGTAATATATATATATATATATATATAGACAAAGAAATTCACTTCCATTGATCTCACTTATTTATAAAAATTATATAAATACCAAAACATATTAATGTCCATCACAATAAAAAAGAAGAGAGGTCATGACATATGATATCATAATTTTCCTTATTTTTTTCACAAGTTATCAGTAAATAGAAATGGTCAATTTGTAAATTCAAGAATTGACAGCTCTTAAAAGAAAGTGGACCTAAAATGAGTTCTTGACCACCACGTGCCAGCTTTTAGGAGGTAGGTTCACGGCAATAATTTGAGAGTCAAATAAAAAATTAAGCTAAAAAATCAATGATAATATTAAATTAATCTACGTCTACACGTTTTTTAGGGGGATCTTGTGCATCATTTTATGCTTATTGTTTTCAATAATTGAGCTCCACACGATTCATCCACATGATGCTGTGTCAATAATAGTGGCAATCTTTATTGACACGATTTTATGTTATTAAATTGATTTAAAAACACATGAAAATCACTGATTTTATTTCTTTGATTTTAATATTTTACTTATCAACTGTTTTTGATTTCTTTTGATTGTACACATGATTTCCATGTACTTTTAAATCCATTTATTAATGAAAATTAACAGGAACAAACTGTAAACAAAACATGATCACAGTCACAATCGAGATGACTTTTAAGGTGTATATAATATTGTAATAGTTTTTATAGATATTAAATCTATAATTAAAATAAAACACAGAACGCACTACACAATAATTACCACTAAAATATACAGAGTCCTTGAAAAAGAATCAAAGAAAGGAGAAGAATAGTTTGAGAAAGGTTTTTCGAAGCTGTACGCCACCACTAAGACATTATGACAAGTGGATAGGTGAAGGTTTGATGTGTGTAAGAAGAAAACAGAGCTTGATGTGCTCGTGTTCCGGGTGGTTTATCTTTTTATAAGTGGTGGTGATTGACGAGTGATCTCGAACCACAAATTTGGGATGGCGGTGGATAGACCTTCTGAAGATGTTCCGGGACACGTGGCGAGTATATGTCCATTTCTGATATTAATGTGGTTGAAAGTTTAGCTTAATAATTCGTGGATAATGGAATTTATAGTTTTTTTATTATTATTTTTTACACCACTAAAATTAATTAAAAAAGATTGAAGTACAAAAAATCAAATGTTTTCAGGAACAATTTTCATTCAAAAGTTGGGAGAGATTATTCTCACCATCTCTTTTGTATTGCAAACTAAACAGCGTCACCCATTGCTGAAATACATCTTCTTCTGGTGCCCTATAATTAGGCTCAACATTCATTAACCGGCGTAGGAAGCAACTGCAAGAGTAGCTTTCAATCCAAACCGGTTAACCGTCTATTTGACCTGGGCACGCCGCACCCTTGCTTGTGCCTGCGTGTGAGCTGATTAATTATTTTATTTAATATAATAATAAAATAATATATATATTTAAAAAAAAATATTTTTGATGCCATAACTTCAAAAAAATTTACGAATAAAAAAATAATTTAAAATAAAAATAAAAATTTATTTTATTTTTAAAATACAAGAAAAAGTAGTATTGATTTATCGTAAAGAATCAGGAAGTGGAGATTGTTTGGCAACGTGGTGCATTGTACCAAGCAAGCGGCTTGAATTGTTTTTGAAGTAGTTTTCATTAAGTCATGTTCAGCTTGATGGATGGATGTAGAAAACTTACAAATCAAAGTCGATTATGATCAAATTTCAACGAAAAGTTCTTTATTGACCAAACTAAATTTGATTTAGTTCAACACCAATAAGTTAAAATCTCGCAAAAATAAACTGACATTTCATACATCTGTGATTTGTAATTTTAAAATTTATTATTTTTATGAGGAGATTAATTTTTTATTTTATCTGCCGGTAAATTGACTTTGAAACTTAGTAATCTTGGTTCTAGATAAAGCCAATTTCTAATTAAATTGAGAGAATAATATAATAAACCGAACTAATTAATTTCTTTGATCCTTTGCAATTGAGTTTGGGACTATATATTGAGGTGGTAAGGACTTCATGGTCTTTGCAACAATTAACCATGACAGCCTTTTTTAATTCAGTTTTACGTGGAAATCCCATCTAAAGTTTATTTTTATAAGTTAAAAGTATTTTGAAGCTATGAAAGTAATTCTCTCTCATTACAATCATTACTCTATCGATGGATGGGACAATATAATGTCTCTTTGATTTGGAGTGTAATCTCGGTCAAGCATGTTAAAGAATAATATAAATTATATTATAGAATCTCATTTATAAGCTTGAGTTTTTAGATGAGATGGTTCCGTGACATGGTATCAGAGCCTTGTTGACCTAGTGGTCACGAGTTCAAATCTCACCACCTCCATTCTATTTGATAAAAATCAAGCACAAGGTAATATGGGTCTGTGCAAGTTTCAAGCCCAAAGAGCTTTCACTTGAGGGGATGTGTTAGAGAATAATATAAATCATATTATGGGACCTCACTTACGAACTTGAGCTTTTAGGTGAGATGGTTCCGTGACAAAGCCAGTAAAAAAAAAAACACATAATTTTATATATATATATAAAAAAAAGACATTGTTGCTGCCTTTCTGTTTTTTTTTTTTAAAAAAAAAACAATAATTAAACATGTAATCTTGCAATAGTCTTCAGGAACGAAGGTATTTGAAATTAAGGTTGAATTGTTTTTTATTAAACTTGATTTTCTTAAAAAAATAAACTTTTTAGTATGTTTAAATTGTTTTGATAGACTAATATTAAAAATAAAATAAATATATATTATTTTAATACATTTTCAATCAAAAAACAATTTTAAATAACAAATATTATTATATTCCAAAACAATCATAGCTTTTTTTTCATTGAATGAGGTCAAAAGATTAAATAAATTAAATCCCATCATGCTGGATATTAAGTTTAGATATGTTTTTTTAATTATTTTTTAGTATTTTTATTGTTTCAATACATAAATATGAAAAATATTTTTTAAAAATTACAAAACAAATAAACCGTGTGGGATGTTGCACTGTGCTCCCTCTCACAAATCACTGTGGATTGCAACAGTGTAGGGGCGATTTTGGCCTTCATCATCCGGCGTTTTGTATTTTTTTCCTAGGGGTGTTTTTGGTTTTTGGCTCTTTTTTTTTTTCACTTTCCGCTTTTGTACAGTGCATTGACGCCTCTGACCCTCGAAAAAGACAAATTAATGTACAGGGACGAGGGGCTCCGTCGGCTTTTCACAATTTCGGTGCACAGTGCACCGACGAAAACAGCCCTCGATAACGACAAATTAATGCACAGTGAACGGGGACACGGGCGTCCTTTCCTCCTCGGTTCTTTCGTGAATCTTGGTTGGATCAGGGGTGCATTAGCAATTAGCCTATTTTTTTATTATATTTTTGTCTGCACGGCTGGCGCGTCGTCAGGACGCGTAGGAGGCGCGTGCCGTGCCATACGGCGGTCCAAAATTTTCCGCCGACGGTGAATACGGTGCGCCTCCAGGTGCTTTGTCTGCCGTCGCGGCGCGTGTTCATCATAGATGCCGGTGTAAGCGGCGGAGGACGTGTTTTTGTCGGCTGTCCCTTTTCTCTCTCCTGTCGATTCAAATTCATCTCTGGTCCCTCATGTTTATGGAAGATTAATTTCGGTTCCTTCAGTTTTGATTTCGTTTTGTTATTACTGATTTATTTAAATTAAAGTTTTATTGTTTTCAATTGTGCCCTTCAATTAAAATTGATTATATAAGAAGTTTTTAATTCAGTCCTTATACTTTGAATTTTTGATTTATTGTTGATTCCTTCAATTTTTATGGTACAGAAGTTTTTCTTTCTTCAATTTGGTCCTCCAATTGCAATTGGTAATATAAACAAAGTTTGATTTCAGTCCCTCTTCTTCTAATTTTTTTATGGAATGACAGCATTTGATCATTATTTTTTTTTTGTCCTCCAATTATTTTTTTTTCAATTTTATCCTTCAATTGGAATTAATTTTAGATATGATATTTTTCATTTTGGTCCTTATTCTTTTAATTTTCTATTTGATATTAATTCATTTGTTCTTTTTTTAATGTTTATTTTTTATTGGTATTTATGCTTCTATACTTTTAGTTTTTGTCCTCAGTGTAACTTTTGTCCATGTATATATAAGTGTATTTCACACAATAATAATAATAATAATAATATTTTTTCTCTCTTACTCTTTTGTTATTTTTTTCGCTCCCGATAATTTAATAATATTTTTTTTCCAGTAACAACAATGATAAGTTTTTTTTTTTAATCTTTTGTTAAAGTTTCTGAGATATTTTTAGCCTTTCATTTATTTTTGTTTCTTTCATTATTAACATAACAACAACAACAACAACAATAATTTAATTGTTTTTCTTGCTTACTCTTTTGTTAATGTTTTTTTTCCCTCTGAATAATTTGATAATTTTTATTGTTTTAACAATAATAGCAATGATAATTATTTCTTCTTCTTTTTTAATCTTTTGTTAAAGTTTCTAGGATATTTTGAGTGTTTCATTTATTTTTGTTTCTTTCATTATTAACATAATAATAATAATAATAATGATAATAATAATAATAACAATAATAATAATAATTTAATTGTTTCTCTTATTTATTCTTTTGTTAATGTTTTTGAGTTTTTTTTTCCAGGATAATTTAATAATTATTTTGTCGTTTTCGAGGGGTTGATTCGTGATTATACTGTGCACATTGCGGCTAATTAAAAAAAAAAAAGCTAGAAACCGAAAACACCCCCAGAAAAAAAACACAACACGCCTGATCACCAAGCCCATTTTCTTTTGTGATCTTTTATAATGCAGTGTTTTTTTATTGTAAAAAATATTATTTATGCTTGCGCAACAAACTCTACTTAAAAATTGCAACATTTTATCTCCTAATCTATATTTTTTCTTAATTATATCATATATATATATTTTTAATTATGTTAAATTATATATACAAAAATACCCGCGGCAACGCGCGGGCAATATAGCTATTTTTTTTATATACACAAAAATGCCCGCGGCAGCGTTTTTTAATTATGTTAAATTTCTCTCCCTTTGTTCTTTCTTTTACTTCTTTCATTTGTTCCTTTATTTTTATTTTCAAGTCAAATTACTTTTTTTACCAAATAATTTTTTTAATAATTTTTTTGTTGAATCTTTTGCTAAAGTTTTTAAGATTTTTTCAGTCTTTCATTTTTTTTTATTTTTTTCATTATTAACATAATAATAATAATAATAATAATAATAATAGTAATAAAAATAATAATAATAATTTAATTATTTTTCTTACTTCCTCTTTTGTTAATGTTTTTTAGGGTTTTTTCTCTCTTGGAATAATTTGATAATTTTTATTGTTGTGGCAGTAATAACAATGATAATTTTCATTTTTATTTGATTTTTTTGTTTCATCTTTTGTTAAAGTTTTTATTATTTTTTTAGTCTTTCATTTTTTTTCCTTTTATTATTAGCACAAATATAATAATAATATTATTAATAATAATAATTTAATTGTTTTTTATGCTTACTCTTTTGTTAATGCTTTTTAGGTTTTTTTTTTTCTCTCGGAATAATTTTATAATTTTTATTGTTGTTGCATTAATAATAAATTTATTGCATTAAGATAATTTTTATTTTTCTTTTATGTTTTTTGTTTGATCTTTTGTTAAAGTTTTTACGATTTTTTTAGTCTTTCATTTTTTTTTCTTTCATTATTAGCCCAAATATAATAATAATAATAATAATAATAATAATATATTTGTTTTTCTTGCTTACTCTTCTGTTAATGTTTTTTATAGTTTTAACAATAATATTCATAATAATTTTAATTGCTATAATAATGATAATAATAATAATGTGAGAATAGTTTTCAATGTATGTTTTCATGTTTTTTATCAGTAAAAACAATAACTATTTATATTTGTTATTTTATTATTGCAGATTTTTATTTTGTGTTAATTCATTTAGTTTTTTTTTTAATATTCTTCAATGATGTTTATTCTTTACGTCTATATGCATCTATGCTTTTAATTTTTTTTTGGTGTTTTATTTTTAATCTATTCAGGCTTGAAATTCTTATTTATATTGGTAGTCATTTTAAAATTAATTTTACTAAATTTACAATTCACACCATAGATCAACCTCACCAAAATTTTTTAAAATATTTGCTACATTTTCAATTTATTCGCATCAATTTTTGTTCATTTCATTTAATAGTTTATGATGTTTTTTTTAATAGGAGAATTAGCAGGGAGATTAAATGTCTCATTTTAAAGAAAGGTTTTGACTTCGTTCTTCATGTCAACATGCCTCTTTTTTGCAATAATTTGCAAGTTATATTGTTCGCGTTCTTTTGTGATTTTTTATGACGCAGTACCTACATTCTAAAAGATGTAATCTATGCTTGCGCAACAAACTCTACCTAAAAATTTATACATTTTATCAACTAATCTATAATTTTTATTTTATTATATCATAAAAATTTATTATTATGAATTTAATTATATTAAATTATATACACAAAAATACCCGCAGCAATGCGCGGGCACTCTAGCTAGTAGATAAATAAATGTCGAAGTAAAAGTCACCTTCCATATTCCTGCGCACAAGTTCACACGGGCTTCACCCTCAAGAAGCTGAGACCAGCATATTTGTTATTGTGTTTTTTTTTTTAAAATAAAAAACTATATATATATATATATAAAAAAATTAAAAAATTTTAATATTATTTATATATGTTTGTGTAAAAAATAATTTTTAAAAATAAAAAAATATTATTTTAATATATTACCCGGTAACCGTACTACAAAACAGCACCACTGCTATAAAAGGGACTGAAATTAACAGAGATGACAGGCAAGTATCCTTGGATATTTTATATAGGACCACTCTAAGAGTGTCCTTATCTTCATCAATTGACCTCGTCCTCTTGGAGAAAGGGACGTGGATAAAATTTACAAATGTTACGTTCCCTAAGCATGGGATGTTTATTTAATTAATTGCTTGAGAAATGTATGTGATTGACCTTTCTTACGATTAATCTCGTTATAAGAGCTGGTTTTAACATAAATATAGGGTAGAAAACCTTTTTGAAATTTATATAAATGTGAAGGACCTAATTTTATAATATAATAATAAACGTTAGAGTATTATTTATTTATTTAATAAAAATGTGAAGGACATATTTTTGTTCTTTTGCGATTATAGAGGAGACCCAGTATTGAAAGAGAAGTATGTGGAGGGCATTTCTGTGCTGAGAAATCGCATTCAGGAAGACGAGAAAAGCCAATTTTCGAAGGACCCACGCAAGTTTAAAAAACGGGCCACATGTGATGTCCAATAATTCATGGTTTGCAAGTGTAGTTCTGGAATTTTTATGTTGTTTTGTAAAATTATTTTTGATATTAATATATAAAAATAATCTTAAAATCGTAAATAAATTTAATTTCAAGTAAATATTAAAAAAATATTAAAAGTGCTTTTGAAATATAGGCGAAATCATTGCAAAGCTGGTAAAAAATTATGAATGAAAGGAAAAATAAACTTTAAAAATGTTTATTTAATAATAATTGCTACCCGAAGGAAAACTTTTGTTCGATATTATTTTTTAATAGGCTGAAAAAATGATATATCTTTAAATAAAAAAGTATTTTAAGTTGTTGCGCTTCACAATCAAGAGAGGGTGGTAAAACTATGTTATTTAACCAAACGGTGTCATTTCTCAATATCTGAAAATTGATGCTGAACTCGCTTCTAATTATATTGATATTGAAGAGCCACCCTATACAGAAGAACAACGAACATTCATTTTATTTTTGTAATTTTTTATTGTTTTGATGTGATAATATTATAAATAAATTTTTAAAATAGAAAAAAAATATTATTTTAATATATTTTTTAATAAAAATATTTTCAAATATTACCTAATAGCTAAAACAAAATGCTTCGCCACTATTCACGCACACTCATGTGTACTGTGGGCTGGAAATTTGCTCCAGTGCTTTCGCGCATGCATGTTATTTTTTTTTTTTTTGTTTGCATAGGCCTTCTTTTTGTAATTTGTATGGTAGAAATAACAAAAAAAAATAGTAGTGGCCTAGTGGTTGTCTGCACGTTGGTGGACTCGGTGCGCGAGAGTTCGAACCTTAAACAGCGAAGCTGATTTTAGCTTTGTGTTTTTTTTTAAAACCGGTTTTTTTAATATATATAAATTTCCCCGCACTGTTCACCTTTTTTTTTTTTTTTTGGAAACCGGTTTGGTTTTGTTTATATATATATATGTTATTAATAATATTAAAAATTTCATAATAGTTTTTTTTGTTTTGTCATTTATTTTGTTTTTTAATTGCTTTTTTATTAATAATTTTAGGTTTTAAAATTTCTAATTATTATAGATAAGACATTCAAAATAATGATAACGATTATTTGTAAGTTTTTTTTTTCCTTATAAATATGTTAGACTAATTATTATTATTTTGAATTTAAGTTAAATTATAAAATAAATTAATCTTAATACAATGAATTCAATAATTCAAACATCCCAGTTTTCTTACTTTTTTAATGATGATGATAATTTTATGTTGATTATTTTATTGAAATTTACTAAATAGATAAATTTATTTCGATTTAAAATTCATATATTATATAGAAAACTTGCACTTAACAGGAATTTTGCATAAATTTATTATTTTGTCTATATTGATATTAAAATAAAAAAAATCCCATAATTAAATTTTTTCTTTAAAAAAAAAATAATATCACTTGCAATGGGGTGTAAGGTATGGACTAATATATATATAGAGAGAGATATTGAATGTAAATTTTTTCCAAAAAATTCAACAGCAACAAGAATAAAATTGGCTTCTTTGATTTTTTCTCCACTGCGCTCTTTGACGGCTGCCTGCCATATGGTATCTATCGTGTAAAACGTAACATATCTATGGCAACTTCTAGATTTATTATATATGTGTTTTTTCATTTTGAGCCTTATACTTTTAATCTTAGATGTGATTTTAATTCTTTTTTTTTCATCTTGGGCCCTATGGTCTCTTCTATAGTTTCTATTTCTGTCCATGTTTATATATAGATGCTCTTAGTTTTTTTTTTTCAATGTTATTAAGATTTTTTTTATTTACTGTTCAGATTTTAATATGTGCTGGTGGTCATTTGAAATTTAATAATTATTATGATTTCTATTTCTTTTTTCGTTCAAGTCAGATAATTTCTTAAAATCTAATAATTTTTATTTTTATTTTGTTTTTAAATTGCTTTTTTGTTAGTATTGTTAGGTCTTGAATTTTCTAATTATTATAGATAAAACATTCAAAATAATGATTATTTGTTGGTTTAGTTTTCTTTGAAGTATATCAAACTAATTATATATTTGTATATTTATGTAATATTAGCGTCTTAAGATATGTATGTGTGTGTGTGTGTGTGTGTGTGTGTGTGTGTGTAATGTGACATAGATTTTTTTTTTTAAAAAAAAAACTTAACTCAATATCATCGATTGCAGTTTTGCTATCTACCAATGAAATTATTACTAAATTAGTTAAAAAAATCAAATTATTTGGTGCACAGAACAAATCACTCATCTGTGTTAAAATTTAATTACTGTAATTTTACTATTTGCTAATTAAAAAATTCATAAAACAAATAAAACATACATAACAATCAATCAGTATGTTACACGGAGCACGTGACTCATTTCAACAAAAAATTTTTGATTCCAACTGTACAATCTACCGATATAATATTTATCAAAATAGTTTTAACAGTAGCAACATTCATCACTTTTAGAGGGAAAAAAAACCCTTTCTAACATATTCCATTAATTACAATTTTACAAATTAAATATCAAAATAACCAGTTACAACATATATAAAATCATTCAATTTTCTACATAAAAAAAAGCCTACATAAAGCATTCAAAATAATGATAATGATTATTTTTAGGTATTTTTCTTATAAATATGTAAGACTAATTATATATTTTAATATTTATTTAATATTACCGCCTTAAAATATATATAGAGAGAGAAAAAAATGACCTAGGATTTTTTCAAGAAAAAAAATATTAGTATTCTAAAATACTTTTAATATAATAATATGTTGAATAAATCTTATAAAATAAAAAAATATTTTGGCTTTTAATTCGAATTTTATGCTCTTTTGTTTAAGTTTATTTCTTAAAAAAAATTTACTATATTTTTATTTAAAATATTTCATATCTAATATTACTAGGGAAAAAAACTCAAAAAAAAAAAGGTCGACAAATTTACCTAAGTTATTTACAATTAAAACATATACGAATCACTTCCTGTTTTAATCACACTATTCTTTTTAGGTGGAAAAAAATCATTTTTAACATATTTTATGGATTATAATTTTACTAATTAAATATTAAATTAATTAATTATAACACATAAAAAATTAATTAATTTTCTATATAGAAAAAAACTCATCACAACAACACGCAGACAAATCAACTCGTAATTTCTATTACAGAATAAACATTTAATACTGGCCAAGCATGAACCCCCGGTCCGGGTCTGTTTAAACAACATAGTTATTGTTATGGTCTACTTTCGTAGTTATTGTCTGGAATAAGGCTGTGATGGGCTAAAAGGTCTGAATCATGGCAGGTAGCGTAGGGACAACAATCACTTTTGTCGAAGAAGCCGACGGCAAGCATGCCGTGTTCATTGCTTCTGACTTGGGATTTTTGAATGGACCAATTTTTGTTGAATTATTATTAATGTACTTGAGTCGTTTTACTGTGTAAAATTCAATAGCCAATAAATTAATTTTTATTCGACTCGGGCTCGAAACTTTGATTAATATAAACAAATGAAGAAACCAATAGCCTAGTTCTTGGTTTGGGTCCTGTAACTTGTTTCAAGCTCTCCTTTAAATAAAAAAAGTTTGTATAAAGGTTGAAGCGAGCAACAAGGAGTAATGGGAGGAGTGGATCCAATATGACAGCCTCCATAAAATACACAAGGCCCAGGTTTATGCGTGCCTGCCCATGCCCAAAATTCTAATCGTTCCAGCTAAGCCTTGCGAGGGACCTAGCTGGGCTTGTGCTGATTGCATTTTTTTTTTTTTATCTACCTAAATAAACCACTAATGATCTCATTGGTAGTCTTATTAGAGCCCTAAATACACAGGTCCTGAATTTGTACTTGAACCAAAACATCCTTCAAATAAATTAGCTGAATATTTATTATACAATCCCACATCGGAAATCAAGCTGCCTTGGCAAGCTTCCCAGCCAAAACAAAATCCTCCTTCTTCTTCATCATCAGTTCTTCTATCAGACCACATGAAAACAAAATCTACGAAAAGGAAAACTGAAACCTTAAATTCTTAGTGCTGGTGGAACTTCTCCAGTACTTCACTGCTTCCATGATTATAACTTTTTTAGTGGGCAATGATTTGGACAAGAAACAAACTTTTATGGTTTGTCTTCAAGATTGGGATAGGTCCAGGCCTTCTTCTTTGTTTATTTGTTTATTTTTGTTTTGACAAATGCACCTTAACTAACCCTACATATGATTGATCAAAACTTTGGGGCTACGGAACCAATCTTCTGATTGATTAATCAGATCTTTTGTACTGTAATAAGAACATAAACTCATAGTTCAAGTAGTGGAAGCTTATATTATTTTTGGTAGGTAGATGGTGATCAACACAAGGGAGCATATTCGACCTGTTCCGTGTGTCCCTCCCTCGTCTTTCATGGAAGTGGTTGGGTCTAACGGTTTGCAGGGCCAATTTTCGGTTCCACCAGACGAATCTGTCGGCCATCACTCCTTGCATAGTTAAATTGATTTCGTGGCTGCATTCATCGAGATGGTGATGACGATGATGATTCTCAACACACAATGGACGCTGTAGATTTGAAGGCGGTATTTTGTTTTTCTAGGAAGACTGGATCCCTAATTTTCTGCCATGCATGATAGCTAATCATTGCGAGGTGCTGACATTTAGGAAGTAAAAGCTGAGCTTGAAAGTTTAAAGACAATCCCGTTGGTTTGTGCGTTTAGAAGTGAAACTTACGTTTAGAACTCCATCACTTACGTAGTTATTGCGTCCATAGAGGTTAAATGACTGAGTTGTTGAGATTAACATCTGAATTTTCGGTTTAACTTTACTCAAGATAATTCTATAATAATATCCTTTTAAACAGTTTATATATTTTTTAAAAATAAAATTACGTTTTGCTTAAATCTAATCATGCCAATCAAGGCATGAGTTAATTTATCAAGTATAGATGTATTTAAGTTTTTTTTTTTTTTAAAAAAAAAACTCGGGTCAAAATAGACTCTACATGATTAACGTAATTGAATTTAATAATTATATTATATGGTTATTTAATTTTATTGTGTTAGCACCCATGTAAAGAAAATTATAAATATAGAAAAACGTCAAAGTTAGAAAATCTAAAATGACTTAAATACAAATGTTGTGTTATGTATGATTTTGGTAACTTGATTATTTTTTTATAAAATAATAATTTTTACTTGAATCAAAAGTCAGAGGTCAAATCATAAATTTGAATTTAAGTTTTTATTGTATCAATAAAAATATAGCGAAGTATGAAATATTTTTGAAAATATTATCATATTTTATTTTCTTAAAAAAATAAGTTGACAAAGCCTAAATCTATGCATTCACCTGTCATTATTAAGCCCACCGAATCAAGCAGAAGGGATCATGCTCATCGCTCACCCTTTATTTTATTTTATTGCACCTCATCATAATTTATTTCCTAAAACATGGCGACACGCTTACGTGGATTGATAGAGCATAATCGAGCCTTAAGCAACTTTGTAGGTGACGTGTAAAGAAAGAAACTCTGCCTCCGCCTGCAACTAGGCAATTTCATGGCTGGATTAGCCTCAGGAAATGAGTTTGACCAATCATAAGCTCTTTATGAATCAAACAGACGCCTAGAACACCAAGCCACCGCAGCACGTTTCTTTCCTTATTTTCCACAACCTTATCTTCTATATATATATATATATGGCATAATGACGAGCGGAATTTAAGAATAATGGGATATGAAGGATCAAAATTTGGTATCTATAGCATTGAAATAAATTTGTGACAACTAATTTTAGAGCTAATTAACTGGCTTAATTTGATGGGGGCCATTGCATTTTTTTCGTGGTCAAGGATGGTAAACGTGAATCAATTTTCAGTGGAAGTGCTAAGACTAATCCAATAATAATATCATGATTTCTTTTTGAATGCTACGAAACATCACCTCTTGAAAAATATATTTTGTGAATCTAAATAAGTGAATAGAACGCTTACTGATATCATAATTATTCTAGCCTCTTATAAAAAAAAAACATTCTAACTTGAAGGAATAACTTGCTGTGCGACTTAAAAATCTTTTGTCATTATACTATATTACCTGGAGATTGCTAAAATATAAAATAAAAGGGAAAAAATATAAAAGTTATCGTGTTTAGAGGGCTTGATATTGGTGATTAGGTGAGGTGAAATACTGAAATAATTAGTGATTTAAAAAAATATAAATTTTTATATTATCGTTCAACCACCTACTTATATCCAAACAAATCATTAAATGGAATTGTGAAGTGATTAAATAAGAACTTTAAAATTCAAAATTATATAATTATCACAACATGTAATTAACACGAAGTAGCAATACCTATGATATCGTAATAAAGACACCCATTAACGTAACGTATTAATTAATTATTTTTTCTTCTAATTCTAATTAAATCTTTTTCATAGATTAACATGGAATTATTTTTCTTGGCTGAAACTCATGGCTCTCAATAATATTAATTATAAATATAAATATTTATCAATAATTTGACATGGTTTCTATTAAAACATCTCACTCGTAAAATATTTGTTAATAAAAAAAATGATTCATAGCTTTCTTAAACTGCAAAAACTATTACAATATTAAAAACACAATCAACCCAAGATATTTGAGTTATCCGATACACATTCCCTTTTCTCTTAAGACATTTATAATTTATTATATTTAAAAAAGATAAAAAAAAGAGGAAAAGAAATTAAAGAAAAGGGAAAGTGTCTTTAAAAACTCTCTAGCCAGCTATGCATGATAAAGGGTGCATGAATTATTCATTTATGGACACATAGTGGATCGGTGACGGTAGAGATGTAGTCCACAACCACCCCCTCCCCCACCTTGCAATTTTTATACAATTATATAACAACAAATAAGTGCATACCAGTTTGTATACAATAATTATATATACGCAACTACTATTTTGTATTTTGTGTTTAATAAATAATTTATAGTGTTTCTCTTCTTTCTATTTTTAATTTTTTATTATTATGTCATACTTGTTTGTTTTGTATTTATGTTTTTAATTTTAAAAAATTAAATGGGATTTTTCTATTTATGATTTTGATACCAAATATTTAGAACTTTATTTTAATGATTTCGCAATCGAGAAGTAATTTAAAAAATATAAAACATTAAATATCCTAATTAATTATAACGTGAATATAAAGAGAACATCAATTTGAGATTTTCTCAATCCACAGATATTTTAAAAATCAATCTTAAATGCCTTGTAAACACGATATCTCTAATCTTACAAAACTGACGGCTCGCAATTTAAAAAGAAAAATAAAAAATAAAAGTAAAAACCATCGATGTTCGGTCGACTCAATCCGATGAACAGAACATCACACAGCTTCTTTTTATTTTTTATATTTTTAATTAAAAAAAGTTGAATAATTCTTGTTAATTACCGAGTAAACGGCCTCCATGCTCAATTAAACACAAAATTAATCCATTTAAATATTAACAAGAACAAGCAAAAGCAGTCAAAAACCAGCGATAATAACAGATGTATTTGAATCCCAATTCATAGCTGACCTCTCCTTCGCTTTTTCAGCTTATATAAAACAAATGCCAAAAAATAAATTGCTAAATAAAAAAGAAGAAGAAGAAGAAGAAGAGCAGCCCAACATTGTAAGAAACAGCTTGTCCTTAAACTAAGAAAACCAAACAGATAGCTTTCTCCTTCAATCAAAAGCCAAGAAAGCCCTACCATCTTTCACCATCATCATTTCCTCCTGAAATCATTTCTCTTCGTTTCTGAAGAAAACTCCCAGTCATATAACTTCATGGCAATTCCTCCTCAAGTTTTTCCGCCAAGAAAACGGAGGCCGTCAGCCGGAGCATTTCTTCCACCGAAATTTTCTGACCAGAGGCTTCTCCAATCTCTCTTTCTACTATCCCACGAAATATCTTCTCTCAACCCTCTCCAGTTTCTTCTAAAACGTAACTCTTCGTCCATCATACGTAAAACGAAGATCCTCGCATTCTTATTCGAGGAACTTTTGGAAAAACCAATCCTAGTTTTATCTCCAACTCTCTTATGCTTCGAAGAAATGTACTTAGTTCTTCAAAGAATCAAGACTTTGCTTGAAGACTGCGTGAATGGAAGCAAGATGTGGCTATTGATGCAAAGCGAGTCCGTTGCTAATAATTTCCATGAGTTGACGGCAGAATTAGCAACACTTTTGGATATTTTTCCTGTCAAGGAAGTCGAGGTTAGCGAAGAAGTTGAAGAATTGTTTGTACTGTTAAGGAAACAATGCTCTCAGGCAAAAGTCTTTGTCGATAAGAGAGATTCCAGTCTGCGGATCGAGGTGTTAACAATGCTTGATCGGATTCAGAAGGAGATTGTCCCTGACCACTCAAAACTGGCAGAGATTCTTGATTTCTTGGGGTTACCCAATTCTTTGTCTTGCAAAGAAGAAATTGAGAACCTTGAAGAAGAAGTTCAAAATCAACAAGATGAGAAAGCGAAGGCCGACGTCATTGCTCTGATAGGACTCGTTCGGTACGCGAAATGTGTGCTGTTCGAGCCATTGACACCAGGGTCTGATAGCAAGACGAGAAAATCAGCATCGGATGCGAACATTCCGGCAGATTTCCGGTGTCCGATAAGCCTAGATTTAATGCGGGACCCAGTTGTGGTGGCTACAGGTCAGACGTACGATCGAGAGAGTATTAATCTCTGGATTGAATCAGGGCACAGCACGTGCCCGAAGACAGGTCAGGCCCTGGTCCACACCAGCTTGATACCCAATCATGCTTTGAAGAATCTGATAGCCATGTGGTGCCGAGAGCAGAAAATACCGTTTGAAACGGCGGAAGGTAATGACAGAGTTAACGGCGTTATAAAAAACAAGGCAGCACTTGAGGCTACTAAGATGACCGCGTCGTTTTTGGTGAGCAAAATGGCGGCCTCCCAGTCAATGGAAGAGGTTAACGGAGTTATTTATGAGCTTCGTACACTTGCAAAGAGCAATTCGGATTCTCGAGCCTGCATTGCAGAGGCTGGGGCTATCCCCGTGCTCGCGAGATATTTAGGTTCGGATGTCGGTGCGGGGCCTCTGAACTTACAGGTTAACGCCGTTACAGCAATGTTAAATCTTTCCATTCTTGAAGCGAACAAAACAAAGATCATGGAAAACGGCAGGGCTTTGAACGGCGTTATCGAGGTGTTGCGCACGGGAGCCACGTGGGAGGCGAAGGGGAATGCAGCCGCAACTATATTCAGCCTATCTTGTGTGCACTCCCACAGGAAACGACTTGGGAGGAAGACACGTGTCATTAAGGGGTTGATGGATCTAGCCAAAAGTGGGCCCGCTGGTCCCCAGAGGGATGCATTGGTGGCGATTTTGAATCTGGCGGGAGATAGAGAGGCAGTTCGGAGGTTGGTTGAGGAAGGAGTGGTTGCTGTGGTTAAAGAAGTGATCGATGTGCTGCCGGTGGAAGCCACGGCGATACTCGAAATGGTGGTAAGGAGAGGAGGAATAATGGCGGTGGCTGCCGCGCATAATACGATTAAAAAGTTGGGCACAATGATGAGGGAAGGATCGGAGACAGCTCGGGAAAGCGCGGCGGCAACACTCGTCACTATCTGTCGAAAAGGTGGGGCAGAGATGGTGATAGAGCTTGCATCGATAATTGGAATCGAAAGGATTATATGGGAGTTGATGGAATCAGGGACAATGAGAGCAAGAAGAAAGGCCTCTAGTTTGTTGAGGATTGTTAGAAGATGGGCAGCTGGTTTGGATGTCGATTTTTTGGAGGGTCGTAGTGCGGTTGCAACTCCGAGTAGTTCATCGTCAAGAGTGGTGATATCAGTTTAACACATTTCTGTCTGTTATTTGTTTCGAAATTGTAAATAAATCTTAGACATTTGTAAATTTCTGCTCACAGGATTCATTGAAAATTACATGCCCTTCAGTATCTGCTGCCTGATCATTTATAAACAAGCCTTTTTTGCAACTGGTGAAGTAGAAAACAAACAAGTTTGATGCCTTGAATAACTCTGTGAACCAAACCCAGAATATGATCTACAAATTGATTGAATTGCCGAGCCATCTGATGAGAGCAATACTGTTGTTTGAACTTCACAAGCTCGGCATCAGCATGAAGGGACCTCCTGAGAGAGAGACCTGTCCAGTCTTTTTCTGGGACGAATGTGCATAGAGATATGCGCCGACTTGAAGACGTGTTAGATTTGCCTTTTGAATTTTTCCAGTGTCAACGTAACAGATGGCATTCAAAGTGGAAGAACGAGTCTCAAAAGTCAAATGCCCATATCAGAAACACGTTATTGTTTCTACGGAGAACCTTCAAAAGCTGACTTTTCTCCACAAGAGCTTAGAATCTTCAGCAACACGCACAACTCAAAGTCCTTCCTCGCTTTTTGCTACCATTATAGCCTCTTCTTCCTCTTAAACTCTTCGCGTTTTCACAACCCTCTCCCTGCTTCTGTGAGAAGATTCAGCTTTGCAACATGGGTGGATTTAATAAAATCAATGGTGCTGCTATCCTGATGCTCTTGCTTGCCATGGTCATGTCGCAACCTTCCCATGCCAGGCTCTTGGGTGGCTCTCATCTGCGCAATTTTGATGCTACCCAGCAAGGACCAGACCTAGCTTTCTCGGGAGGAAATGATGTCTCAGAAGGGGAGGAAGGTGTTAACAAGTACAGGCCATTGCTGCTTAATCTCCTTCCGAAGGGCCCCTTGCCCCCATCTGGCCCTAGCAAGCGCACCAACAATGTTGGAAACTAATTTTTGTTGATGCCAGTCACTAGATTCTAGCTACTTTTCATATTCCTCTTCTTTCATGTTCATCTTTAATTCTTTCTTTCCTTAATTCAACATGCCTGAAAATTTCTCGGGCTAGCTAGTGTAAGATACAGCTACTAGCAATTGATGAAGAGCAATAGACTTTCTGGACCAAGAAATTGCTGGTATGCCATTGTAAGCGTGAAAATTGCGAGCAAGTTATTCCTTCAGATTTGGTTATTGTTTTGTTCTTTTAATTAGAATAGAATGTTTTAGTTTTAAAATGTTTCTACGTTCTATTTTGAGATTTTGAGGTTGTACTGTGTATGAATATATAATCAAATATATCAATTATTTTTTTATTTCAAATCTAAAAATAAAATTATTTAAAATTATACAATTTAATCTAAAATCAACATAATAACCTGATCACTTGTTTGCTATATACTCGAGTAATTCTCTGCATTGAGCTCTTTAGGGTACGTTTGTAAACCTGGAAAAATAACAAATACCTTGATATTCACAAAATGGGTGAATGAGCTGGTTGGCTGGGCTCATAGGATTGTGTTTGGGTTGCTTAGCCCATGGAGCTAGGCCCATGGTCTCGTCCACAGAGGAAAAAAAAAAATAATACAATATGAATTGCTGGTTTCTAAACAAGCTTCCAGCCGTGAGTCGCAATGGGCTATTTTTTCCATCTTGTTGATTTAATGTAAAAATATCCTTAAATGTCAAGTTTCATGCAGGATAAAATGTCCAGGTTAACACACGTACATTGATGGCTTGTTCTAGCAAATGAGATTCTAACATTTCATTTATTAATGCAGGAAATATTTCTTTGCGGAAGTGAATAAGATTTAGGTTTTGAAATAAATAATTTAATTATGTGAATAGTACGAGTTGATATTTTATTAAATTAGTGTTTTGAAGTCTTCTTTTAGGATTAAAATTAAATAGTACATAAAGTTGTGCACGAATACACTCAGATATATAGCTACAACATTTGGCGTTTTCACTCTCTCTCTCTCTCTCTCTCTCTCTCTCTCTCTCTCTATATATATATATATATATATATATATATAAATGATGTTTTATTGTGGATTAGAGTACAATTTGTTTTTCAAAATTTTCAATTTGATCCTCAAATTTTTTCTTTGTACAATTGAGTTATTTTTAGTTCAAATTAACACCCAATTGCATACTTCTTAAGAGATGGTTAAATCGCATCGAGTCATAGGATTTAGGTGACAAATACAAGTAAATAAGATGATTCCCTTAATTTTATTTGAAAAGTACATTTAAGCCCCTCTAATTCTATAAAAATTAATATCAGTAAAAGAAATTTTATTTTCATTATTTTCCAGTTTTGTTTTAGTGAAAGAAGAGAGAGCAGATCGCCTGGTTCTGGTATAAAGAGAGAGAATTTTCGTAGCCATGATTTTAGCCTATCAAGGTGTTTTGGGTTGAAAATGAGTTTTTTTTTAAAAAAAAGAAAAAGAAAAAGAAAGAAAAACCAGCCACCCCCATTTCTCGACCACATCTTGAAAAAGCTGCCAGTGAAAAGAGAGGTAGGCGTGGTCATTGGAACTCTGGTTGTGCTGAGAAGTTGGAAGCCAGAGTAGAAAAACTAAAGCTTGAAAAACAAGAATCTTGTCCTGTTTTCTCCTACCTTTAAAGTGTCTAAAGTGGAGGTACCCAATGACCATACCATGCCATTCTCTGACCTCTCATCTTCTCCATGTAGTTTCTTATCGAGCTCTGTAAGTTTTCTTCTTCTTCTTCTTCTTCTTCTATATTATGAGTTAAGTTGAGTTATACCTCGAGGAAAGCCATGCTAGCTTTCCTTCGATCTTATTTTGTAGTATAAGTTAGCTGCGGTCTTGCTTAGACAGTGGTGATGAATTTGGTTAGCCTCTGTAATGAAAGTCTTCAGTCTTCATTCACGTTTCCCTTGTAACCATTTTCAGGTTAAACCCTGAAAATCTTCTGTTTGATGGACCTGCATACATATCAAGTGACTGACAAGTGAAGGCATGCAGACTGCTGGCAGCATGGAGAAAAATGCTCTTTTGGAGGTGAAGTTAAGGTCCATGTCAGATCACTAAATTGCTTGCCAAACAATTTCCTGAACGTCGCAGAAAATTCGCTCACCCTCTCATCTTGTTCTTGCTCAAGCTTTCGAATCAATATTCCTGTGTTGTGATTTCTCAAGTTTCAGCCTTTTATTATTAATTATTACAAGTTTTATATGTATTTTCAGTTTGATATGTAGATTCCAGTTGTGTAATAATCATTCTATGCTTTTTTATGTGTATGGGATCTTTTTCGACAAAATTTCATCTTTTTTATGCTTGCAATCTCTCTGCCCGAGTTGAAGCCTTCTACCATTTCTTTTCCAATGTTTCAAAAATATTTTTGAATTTTTTTTTATATTTTAGATTATTTTCAATATCAAAATTATTTTTAAAATCAATCGCAACTAAACGCAAGAATCACATGATATACCTAACCAGCAGCAACCTCCTTGGATGAACATCTCAATTTAGACCACAGACCAGACTCGCATTCATACGTTAGTATAGCTCATTGTCGTGCACTGAGATCAAACAAAATATACTGAATCTCAACATGTTACAGGCAAATTTTATGGTCCCCTGCTCAAAGGAGTAAGAGGATCTGAGTGGGAAACTTCCCGAAAGAAACCAAGTCAAGTCCTTGTCACTTTGTGGTGAAATAATTCAACTACCAAACCATTCCTCTTGATGGCACGTAGATTATGACCTGATTTTTGTCTCTTTTTTTTGCAATTTCTTCTGCATATGATATGGACGGACAGTATTTTTCCTCTAACTACTAAACGTATTTTTAAGATTGTTTTAGCTGTCAAACATCCTACATGAGCCAACATTTCTTGTGGGCTACCATGGAATGTCAGCTCCATTTTAGAGGAAAAAAAGAGCCAACCAATCGACGGTGATTTTTAATGCTTTCGGTAGCTAGAAACCACCCTGATTCTGGAGAGCATCGTGAGAATGTGCTCAATCTATATTTGTTAGGCCCTTGTACACAAATTTGTAGGTCATGTTGCCTTCGAGTTTAGGACCATTTTTTAATGCTTGTTGTGAAGGGGACGGGACAATTCCTTGGTGGAAGAATGCCGGGGAGACGGAGGGACACCTGAGCACAGAAACATACTTTCTGCGTAGTTGAATCCAGCAAACCAGCAATGAAAACTACAGTACAACACAGAAGTCTCTGGTCCCTCCTTTAAACACCGTGCACGTGGCCTGACTAATAATCTAAAAAGTTAAAAATTATTAATGAAATTTGTTTTTTTATATATATTTACTCTCAGTATTTAAAAAAATTACATTTTATATTATTAATAGAAATAAAATAGAGTAAATTGTAAGATGATTAGAGTGTAGATTGTTGTATCCACAATAAATTTAAAATATAAAAAAGAGAGTAAATATAATTCTTCATTTAAAAATCATGCAACAAAGAATAAGACTTGAATTTATACATTGATGATGGGTAGTTATTCAATATATAATTGGGAAGTAGTTTGGGTTTAAGATAAAATATAATTGTTGGTTACGAAACAATATATATTTTTGAAATAATTTTATTCTAATCTCAATTAATTATTTTTCTTCAAATAATATTAAAAATTAATTTCTTATAAGAAATAAAAAAAATATTATAAGCATATATTGGCTTTTGACTTAGAAATGAACATTGAAAACCCGAAGTCCTTTTCATTTCGTCCTCCAAAGTTTTAATGTCTTTTTTTTTGTATTTCAAACTTAGTTTTGTTTTCAACTTCATCTTTTAATATTAGGTTGATTAAGAATTAAGTTTCATAATTATTTTTTGAATTTTCTTCTATAGGGTTATTATGATTCCATGATTCAATTGCAAGTTTTGCAAGTTACTCGGTTGAAAACGTTTTTTAATGTTTATTTTTTAATATAATATTTTTTTTCAATTTCATCATTTGTTATTGAGTTGATTGAAAATTGGAATATATATATGAAGCTATATTCATCTTCTAATCCGAGTTTGATAGGTTAATCTAAGTTTATTCTAATCATATTTTTGTCCTTGTTTTAGTTGAATTTTTTTTAATTTCATCATTCAATATTGAATTGATTGAGAATTGAATTTTATAATTTATTTTGATTTGTATTCTATCAGGTTATCGTCATTTAATGACTCGGGTCATAAGTTTGGTTAGTTAAATTATGTAATTTTTTTTTATCCTTTTTAAATGAGTTTTTGTAATTTTATCCTTAAATGTTGGTTATTGGAAATCAGATTTCATGATTTGTATTAATTATTTTTCTATGATGTTATCCCAATATCATGATTTACGTTTGACAAGTTAACTCAAGTTAACGCGACTCATTTTTAAGGTGATTTTTGTTTCAAGTCTTACCCTTCAACATTAGATTTATTGAAAATTGAGTTTTCTTATTCTTTTTATTTAATTAGAACCGTTTGACTTGGATAATGTATTTGACAAGTTAACCTGAGTTAATCTGAGTCAATCTAATTTGTTGTTATTTCAATATTAATATAAACAAATATCATCTTGATTTTGTTTAATTCAAACTAATTTTTTTTGCCATCCAAATTATTTTTATATCTACCATGTCAACCAAGTTACTAACAAAAAATACATTAACAATACTTGTAAATTTATGGAGTTTGATGAAGTAATTAAAGGTAATGTCATATTTTCGCATTACTCAAAATTTCTCATCAAAGAAAAAAATGGTGTGATTCTTATTAAATTGAAATATGAAAGCTATTAATTTGTTGGTGATTTTTATTATATCCCTTTTATATGAAAGTAATTTTTTGAGCTATGATGATTATTGGAGAAAGGTTATGAAATTAATATGAAAATTTTTATTTTGAAATTAATTGATACATATAGAGTTGCGATCTTAAAGGTAACCATGATAAAGAATAATTTTTTTTTTGCTAAATATAGAGATGAATGCGCCTAAATACTTAAAGGCGTGTGTAAAGGATGAGACTTTACTTTAACATATGAGACTTGACATGTATACTTTAATAGCTTGAAAATGATGGCATAAAAGGATATTTAAAGGTCTACTATCCATTAACATCCAAATCAATTTTGTGAAGGATGTTTAAAGGAAACTAAATTTTACACAAGCTTTTCAAAGGAGTCTATATTAAGAGCAAGTCAACCCCTACAAGAAACACATGTCAATGTTTGTGGTCTTATTAAACCATATTTGTTTGAAAAAAAGTCTATAATTTTTATTTTTTATTGATGATTATAGTTGAAAGACTTAGTATATTTCTTAAAATAAAAATCTAATGTGTTTAGCTTTTTGTAAGAAGTTTTAGACATTAATTGAAAAAGAAGTGGTTGTTTTATAAAATAACCCTGGATGCACATGAGATAGATTTTTTCACAATAATTTTAATAAGTTCTCTACAGATTATGATATGAAAAACTCTTAATTATACCCAGATCTTCACAATAAAATATCATTGTGAAGAGAAAAAAATATAAGGATCTTTAACATAGCAAGAAGAATGCTAAAAATAAAAAAGATGCCTAGAAAGTTTTGGATTGAGACTATAGAATGTGGTGTCTAATTTTCATATAGATGTCCAACTAAAGTTATAAATGACATGCCTTTATAAAAATTACAAAGTTAAATAAAATCAAATGATTTTCTCCCTAAAGTATTTGTAAACATTGACTATGTGTATATAGATAATCAAGTAAAGATCAAGATAGATGAAAAAACAAAAACAAAATAGGAAATATTATTAAAGATTGTTATCTAATAGAGTTGTATCATTATTAGATAAAAATCTAGTTAAAAGAGAAATTCTAGTTAATGTAGGAATCCTTGGTGAATAAAGATATATAATAGACTAATTTATTTTTTAAACTAGAAAATGTTTGGGAGTGTGGTTGTGATTGTTTTTGAAAATATTTTTCATTTAAAAACACATCAAAATTATATTTTTTTTATTTTTTAAAAATTATTTTTGATATCAATATATTAAAATGATCTAAAAATACTAAACAATAGTATTTCTAAAAAATATTTCATTTAAAATGAGATTTTTTTTTTAATTTTGACCAAATAACGATACAATTACAATGTCAAACAGGTTAAAAGCAAATAGGGATTTCTTTGTAAAATAACCGGTGGACGAGATAACTTCATCTCACTTTCTTATATTATATTTAATTCAATTTTTCAAAATATATCAAGGGCTTTTTTCTTGTATCATCTACAATTTTAATGCCAATTAAAAACATTTTATATAAAGGCTAGTTTACCGATCCCAAACCAAAGTATAAACAAAACGAAACAATGGACAAGTGAATAACATCATCACAGGAAAACGGAAAAACATGTTTTTGGCCCAGGAGTGCATGAAATTATATGAAAAGTATTTTATAAAATTATATTTTAATTGAACATATATTAAAATGAGACCTTTTTATATATATTTTTGTGTGTTTAAAATCAGCAAATAAAAACTATAGAAAAGTCATTAAATTAATATTAAAAACACTTTAATTAAGAGCACGAAAACAAACAGTGCTCAACTCTCCGTGGGGTAATTTGCATGCCAGCAAATCGGACAAAAAAGACTGAAAATCATGGAAGACATTGATTGGCATCTGGCAATAAAAAACTCGAGACAGGATAACAAATTGAAGAATGTGGTGGATTTAATAAAGTAATGAAAAACCGTGATGATTACAAGAGACTTAATTTTATGCTTTGCTTAGGTGAATTAGGAGTCATGGCCACAGAAAGTCATTTACGCCTGGCCCCCATCCCCATTTCTGTAGTGCTAACTTTTTCCCTCTTTATGGACCACACCCACTCTCTCTCCAATTCCAATTTGTCCCCTCAGTTATCCTCTCAAGGCTCGTCCAAAGCTCTGGCATCGACGATTCAGGAATAGCCACTATTTTCACTCACAAATACACAGAAAAAGAGGGGGAGGGAAGGGAGGTGTTTTTGATGGGCAACAACAGGTTTAGATTATCAGATATGATGCCTAATGCCTGGTTTTACAAGCTCAGAGACATGGGGAAGACGAGGAACAATAGCACCACCTCTCATTCAACAAAGAAAAAACAAGCTGCATCAGCAGCAGCTGTGGCTGAATCTCAGCAGCCACCGTGCAAGCCAAAACACCCTCACTACAACTCTTATCCGAGAAAATCATACTACAGCACGAGGGAGCTTATCTCGAATGACCAAAAACTACACTCCTCCCCAAGAAACACAAAATCCACAGACACCCTTTTTCCTGACCCACCAAGAAGATCATCGAAACAAAGAGCTAGGAAAAGGACCATCAAGTCCTCCTCTCCTAAGCTTGTCACCTCTTCCGTCTCTGCCGTTTGCAACTGCCGTGCTACTCTACGTGCTAAGTCAAACTCTCCTCCAGACTACTCAGCTTCTCTTTCTGATAGTTCTCTTGATCAGGGGACGGACTTCTCTGACACATTTCCACCGGAATTCAGGTCTGACTGTGCTCTTGCTACTGACTCATTTGATAAAATGCTGTCTTGGTCAAGTTCTAATTGTGACTGCAAACTAGATTCTAACAACTATGATGATATTGTTATCAACGTGGATGAGAAATATACTGCTAGGAGATCAGATGATTTGGATGTGTTTCACAAAATATCCGATCTTGATCTCCCTCCCATCATAACAAAGCCCCCTAAATTTGATGATCAAGTGGAAGATAATCAAGATATCAAGAAGAAAGACACCCTAGAATCAGTCAAGTATAAAAGGAGTTCAGCTAAGTATGAGGAAACAAACGCAAATGCTCCTTTATCTGTTAAGGTTGTCAAAGAAGGGAGGATTGCTACAGAGAAAGAACATAAGAATTATACTACTGTCAGGAAAAATTCTGTCATTTCACCAGGAGTTAGGCTAAGAGTCCATTCTCCAAGAATCTCAAATAGGAAAATCCAGGCATACAATAGTGGTCGAAAGAGTGTGTCATCAACTACAAGTTCATCGTCTCGGTCGCGAAGAAGCCTTTCCGATAGCTTGGCAGTTGTGAAATCTTCTTTTGATCCTCAGAAAGATTTCAGGGAATCAATGATGGAGATGATAGTGGAGAACAATATCAAGGCATCGAAGGATTTAGAAGACCTTCTTGCTTGTTATCTTTCACTCAATTCTGATGAATATCATGACCTTATTATTAAGGTGTTCAAGCAAATCTGGTTTGATCTTTCTGACATCAAGTTGCAGTGAAATCTTTCCATTGTATATTATTACCCTTTTTTTGCCCCCAAGTAACCATCTTATTATTATATAACTTCTTATCATGAACTAGCAGTTCTTCATATCAGCGGAAATAAGTTAATTAGGTCCAATTTATAAACAAGTGTTCTGTAATCCTTAATATACTTAAAGCAAATCTTGGAGAAATTATCAAGCTTTTGTTCTGAAAAAACAGAATATAAGGCTGTTCATAATAATATTAGACTTGGACTATTTTGTTTTTTTTAAGAAAAAAGACAAACAAACAAACAGAAACTTCTGCATTTTGCTAGCTTTGGGAAAGTGCATGAATGCAACGCCATGGTTTTTCTTTATATTAATTTTCTGCTCCTTTAACTTTCCAAAGGAGACAAGAAAGTTAAATGCAAGATTTCCCTGCTAGATCATGCATGCTAGCTAACAGCAACCTCAATCGACTAATTTCCAGCAAACCAACAAGTTAATAGGTGTTACTGTCAGAAAATAAGCCTAATATTGTTCATTTCCTCTTGATTCTGCGTCTTTCCAGCAGATCTTTTACTAAGATTTTGTGCATGTGAAGCTACAGAAAATTAAAGGTAATTAGCATTCTTATTAAGAGTGGCTCAAGGTTTAGGCCTCTTAAATTGTAAATCCCAAAGAATCCTCGTGACGAGAAGTTTTGCTTTCTCAATGCATCCATGGAAAAGAACAACACTGTAAATTATAGGGTATGTAAATGGATACAAGGGACCCCTTTAGATACAATACTGACTCAAACTTCAGTTTTTTCCACCAAAAGAAGATACCCTTTAAGGACAGGATCCAGTTTCCATTGTTTCTTCAAAATCTAGAAGCCCTTTCTCTCTCTCTCTGGGCAGTATGTTCAGCTTTCAGTACACTCCCATTTCTAGAGATGAACACTAAAGAAAGAAAACAAAAGCTGCAAATTCAAAATACTTAAAAGACCATCAGAAATTAATAAAGAAGGAAAGAATAGGGTACTGAATTGAATTCAAATTTCTACACATGGTGTGAAACCAAAACACACTATTACAAGAAGCTTTCAAATTTGTCACAGCTTTGCCTTAAAGTTGAAATTTTTCTCGCTTAAAAAGTTAAAGATGCATGGGAGATGCCAAAAGCTGAATTCACTTTCAATCCCTCAAAGATGTTAGACATCAGGGGTAGAGCATGCGCAAGTCCACAGTCCCAGATGGAAAAAAATAAAAAAAAAACTAGTTTACCATTGCAAAAGGGAAAAATAATAATAATAAATTGTTCATTATTTGATTAGAAAGCACCAAGGCTGAGTGTTGGATCGTTGTGGGACATGGAGTTCATGCTTGATTGACATACCAAACAGAAGGGGATAATAAATAATATTATGTCACTTCAAAATCCGTAGTTAATCCCTAATTTTGCGGATTCAACTGTTTAATTAGAAATAAGCAAGCCATTGACCTTCATGTTTTAATTTTGTCAAAGTGGAGGGTAGATTTGTGTTTGTCTACCACCCCTCTAATCATTAATCTTGCATGCATAACTCCAGAAATTATATGAGAAATTCAAACTGTGATTATTGAATATCGGTATAGAAAAATAAATAAATAAATTCATAAAAAATAAAAATTCTTATTATTTCTTGGTGGGATTATACATGGTTTTCTCCAAACAAGTTTTAATGCTTTGTTCTCTCCAATGCTGCAAGTACCCCGTTACTACAACTTAGCATCATTAAATTTTGTGTGAAGTTATAATGAGAAAATCTTATTTTAATTTTTTTGTCTCATCAATGTACGAGAGAGCGAGGACAAGACTCACAATTCCTAATCCAACTTTCATCACGAAAGAAGTAATTTATCTTTTTGAGTTTTCTTTAGTATAATCAGTCATTACAAACAATTTAGAAGTGTGTTGATATGTAAAGCAAATTAAGGCAAAATGATAAAATAAACTAGTGGGGGTGGTTCAAGCATGGTTACTTTATAGAATTATAAAGTGGGACCTTTTTCACAATAATAAATGGAAATTGACAATTGATGGAGTTGAAATAACACCATCGAAAATAAAAAATAATTTCACTTTGATTAAAAGCTATAACGTTAACATGTAATATAAAAGCTAAGTAAGGAGATTCATGATAAAGTAACTCTAATTATATTTGATGGTATGAGTGGCCAAGGAGTTAAAATTAAATTTTATATTCATGATCTTGAAGAAACAAGTAAGAAAGAGACTACAATCATAATCCTATTGTGATTGGAGTAGTTTAAGATGCATGGACTTTGATGAAAGAAAGGATTAATTATATTTTAGATTCCATAAATTCAACAACTTTCAACTTTAGCCTATATAGTTCAAATTTGAAAAATTAAATTCATAGTTTCTATAATATTTCAATGCATCCCTTAAATAGTTCAAGGAAACAAACTCCTAATGAAGTTTTGAGTAGTTCTTTTAATTTGTTGAATTTTTATGACATACTATCATATATATGTTAATTTAAAGGGAAAATAAAATAAAGATAACCATGAAAAAATAGCAGAAAAATAAGTGATAGAAAGATGCACTTCATTATATTCTATTAGCTATTTAGGCTAGGGGTTAGATTGAAACCTTTCCAAACCTATAAGGATTGAAATGCAAATGTTATTAATCTATGATGAGTAAAATACTCCATATTTTACAAAAAAAAAAGCCTATATCTATTAGCTATCTAGGATAGGATTAGACCAAGACTTTTCCAAACCTATATGAATTGAAATGCAAATGCTGTTAATCCATAAAGTAAAAACTTCATATTTTACCAAAAAAAAAACCCAATGGTTTTATACATCACATTTAATGGCTTGGACTTTAGTCTCTTACTTTGTATTCTTTTAGAACAACTTTCTATAAAGAAACTAGCATCAAATTAAAAACTACTTAATGAACAGTTGTGTCCATGTTTATTTTTTATAAAAATAAAAATAAAAATTTGGATGAATATAATAGCATGACATTGAATACTTGTCTTTGTATGCTTATGGATTAACAAATTCATAACACATTACCTAGCATAAATTGGATTAGTATTTCAACCAATTTTTTTTATATCAACTTAGCATAACGTAGGAGTCCAATGAATTAATCTATAACCCAATAGACATGTCAAGCACAATTTAAAATTGATTGAGTCAAAACCAAGAATTTAATTTTTTTTATAATAAAAAGATGTGTTTTTAACAAAAAATGAAAATGTCATCTTAAAAAAATTAAATGAGATGAGATGAGCTAATAATTTAATAACCAAACTCTTTAATAATTCAGATTCTAGATCACAATCATCTATTTATACATGAAAGACACTTGAACAAAAATCTACTCAAAGGAAATATAATATATATTAAATATTATGCAACATTTGACCTATATTAGTCGGGTAGGTTCAATATTTGAAACTCTTTCACGACAAATGTATTTTATTAAATTGGAACATATATAAGAACATGAACAAGTGTATAAGGAAAAAAAGTACAACATAAGTTTATTTCCCTCATTATAATTGGCTAGACATAATAACTCAATTATTAAATTTTTTACCAATTTTGATCCAAAAACAAAATCATGTAATTATACATTTTACACAACTTATAATATTTAATTGGGTAGGTTTAGGCACTGAAACTTTCCCATAATAAATATGATGAGATCCTAAAATATCAAAGGAGTTTAGCAACAAAGCTTATGTATTGGTAATTGATTAATGTCTTGATTCTAGCAATATGATTCATTCTTTCAAGACAAGATATAAGCTTAGACTTGTTATTTTAGGGCCATGGTTGTAGGGTTTAGGCAGTACCTAGGCTATTTTTTGGGTTTTGGGGGTTATGCCTATTAAATTTAGGTTCACTAGTTAACCCTAAGCTATATGATATTGATATGCAAAGACTTGTAAGAATATCTACTTGCCATGATGATTTCATTGAGTTTTCTTCATATAAGAAGAGTGGTGGAAACCCCGAGTAATAAACTAAAGAGCTTGTGTGTAAGGACATGCACCATGGTTTAAAAATAATTTGTAAGTACGAAGAGAGAAACTATGAAAGAACTCATACCTAGAAAAACATCATCAAGGTATGTTGAAACCATATAGAAATCCATATTAATTTTTTTCTAAGAGGTGGAGGAATACATGGATAAAGAACATTTAATAATAATAAAATCTATAAATTGTTGTAGGAGTCTAAATAGAGCTAACCTATACTTAAAAAAAAAAAATATTTTCTAAGAGGTTAAGAAAAACCCATAAAAGGTGTAGCTTATACGTGAAGAATCTCTTAGTGGCTAGGAATAATTTAAGAAGGGTGGGCTTATACTTAAAAAAATTTTATGTGGTTAAGAGAAACTTAAATAAATAACTCATAAAAATAACTTTTCGACAAATCATATTGGAGGAACTTTTTTTTGAAGGAATTCTCATCAGACGAGCTCCCATCTTTGAACTCATTAATGAAACTAAGCTTTCATTGGAGGAAATTATTGGACAAACCTATTAAATGAACCAATTTAGGATGAAACCTATATTTAGAAAATTATTAAGTGGTTAGGGGAGTCCAATGGAAAACCTCGAGGGAGGAACCCATTGAGCATAGAGCATGTACTAAAAAATTTTCTAAGTGGTTAGGGGAATTCAATGGAGAAATCCAAGGGTGGAACCCATTGAGGCCAAGCAAGGGAAGAATTCATGTCATTAGGGCATAACTATGTTTTGGATCTTACTTTTCCCATACCATTAGGTGTGTAAAAATCTTTCAAGGATCCTCTATATTTTCATTTATATTAATATTGTGTAAGAAATAATACGTAAAAATTCTTTAAATACCTATCATATCTTTATCATTATTACACACATATATTAGTGATATTTTCTCTCATTAATATTTATATGAGAGATATTTCTCATCAATATTAATACAAATATCATACACACACACGTTTAATATTATTAGTGCAATTATACTTTTTAACCCCTCATCTTCATTAAAAAACTCAAGAGTTATAAATAGATCATGAATAATTTAAACAAAAGAACTTAAATTTTTACTATCTATTGAATATTTATTTTCAGAGTATCTCTCTATAAAATTATAGTATTTTTCTCAAAAAAAAAAAAAATTGACTTAATCATCTCAGAATTCTCAACTTCATGAAATAGAACTCTTTGTGGATATTAAGCACCATTCACCCATCACCTTAGCGAGGAACAATGTGACACAAACCTTCCTGCCAAGCTACATTTATTATTTAGAACATCAATTTAACCCGTAAAGAATTATTCAAACTAGTGGCATAGGAAATGGAAAATTACTATGATGAGAGGCTCCTTCTCCTTCAAGCATCGAAAATCTTACCCTTGTTCGGGGAAAAAAAAAAACCACATCTTGGCCAAGCTATGTGACACGTGGGTCAAAATGGACACACAAGCTGTTTGGCTGATGTGGGTCAATCTAGTCGGGAAGTGTGGTTTGGTATCTGTCCAAACCCAGTACATAATTGATCACAGAATGATTGTAAAATACAAAGTATGGGTGTGCAGTTTCAGGAGTGTGTCGGCAAGCCAAGTCAACACAGCAGATATCGATGCAAATAGGAGAGTAATTAAAGGCCAAGCGACCACCATCTATCCGCAGATTCTGGGTTTTGAGCATTTCATATTTGAATATTTGCTTCTTACCCCCCACAAAACTTTTACCCATGACTTCAGATAAGGTATAGCAGGCTAAAGCCTACGGGCTAGCTACTAACCGATATGGATGCCAATTATTTTAAGAGCAATTCACCAGGTTTAACTAAATCTTTGCACGTGTTTTCACCATTTTGTTTCAAGTTCTAGCTAGAGCACTAACATCTGCTTTTGATTTCAATCTTTATCCTATTTCATTTACAACATCGAATCTTTGATGGATTTAGATGTCTGAACCGTCACAATCCATGCGTCAAAGTCCATTTTTGAATCGATTTGATGTAACCTGAAGAAATATGTGCTATAATTTCGAGTGGTAAGGAGTGAAAGAGAGTCACAGAATCTCTTACATGCTACACATTGTTAATACACACACACACACAATTTCTTACAGATTTGAAAAATTGATTCTCGATTCGGTGGGAACTTGTAAACAACTGTCGTGTAGATTGACACACACAAAAGAATAAATAAAAGAAAAGCAGTAAAGAAGAAAGATGTAAAGTTTTGGTCAAATAATGACTTGATTTGTCGTTTATCCTGAATTATAAATTAAGTTTAACAATAAGATAATAAAAACGTATAGCTTTTTATAATTAAGCTCTTGATTTGGTGTGACAAGATTTCTCTCTGAGCTAAGTTCTATCCTATTCGTTTAGTTTATAGCTATTTATATAATCTTTTAATGGCTGATTTTTATTTGACCGTCCAAAATATTCAAACTCTTCTTTGTTAGTTAGAGAATAAACCTCGCTTTCTATTAGAATTAAAACAATCAATCCAGGAGTATTATTTGTTTTCCTGTTGCAACGCTCATCGCCCTCACCTTTAGATCAAGAAATGGGATTAGGGTTAGGGAGAAAGAACGAAAGAGATGGATCGACAGAGATAATCAGGTGCACGAGTGGGAGACAAAAATCATAGGAAAATCTAACATGGTGGGGGAAGCTCTCGGTCTGTATAGTAAAACATGGGCGACTCCCATTCTCATGTGGGCACGCACGATGTCTCTATTCCATTTTTTGTAACCATACATGCACACGTGCCAGCCAAACGCCAAAACCAAAGACAACAAAAACAACATTTGCGTGCATGATTACTCCTCCTCTGACCTTCTTTCTTTCTCAGTTCAGACCAAACACCACCACACGCATGAAAGAGGAAAATCAAATAAAATCGGTGGGCTATACCAAAAAGAAAGCTATAAAATAAATTTATATATTATACACCAAAATTTAATTAAGTAAATATTTATAAGGATTTGATGTTTTGTTTTGTGTTATATATACTGTGACTGCAGAAGTGCATATATTTTTTACCCATGAACATTCTCAGAATCTAATGGAGAGTTTGTTTTTTTTCCCAGGAAAAATATGTTGTTGAGATGAGGATGAGTAGCCTGTCCTAACCCGTTGTAATATTGCAATAATTACTTTTCTTTTTTAGGAAAAAAAAAAACGAAAACTATTTTTGTATATTCATCTTCAATATTTGTTAATTAAGTTTTTTAAATGGTGAAGCTGACATGGCAACAAATTAGAAATTCCAAAGCCGGAATTGTTGACAAGCTATAAAAGAATTACACCTAAAAAAGAATAGGTTTCGGGACATAGAAGCTACTTCCGCTTTTGGAAATGTAAATTATATTGTTGGAGATTGTGAGATGGTGGCTGCGCATGTCCTGCATTAAGGAATGTGCAGAGTTTATTTCTACAATAAATGCATTAAGCAACGGTCTTTTTTTCTTTTTTCCCGTCAGTTGCTGTAATTAGGTTTCTTCTTCCTTTGTATATAAAATGCTGTATTATACATAATAAATCACGAGGTTTATTCCAGTTTCACTATAATTCTGTTTCACTCTAATTTTTGCTGTAACATCAGCACACTATCATTTTCTTCATGGTATCAGAGCTGTGATCTTGCTACCTTTGCTCTGCATTTTTTTTTTTTCTTTCTTGTTGGTTGCTGATAAACATGGATTGTCAAGTGACCGTTGATAATTCTAAAAGAATTGTTGCTGCCTCTACAAGCATCGACAGTGATGCCAACTCTTCTCAAAAAGTGACCTCTGTGTTGCTAAATGAACTTAACTACTTACCATGGTCAAGAGCAGTCACCATTGCTCTTGGAGGCAGATCCCGTCTGGGATTCATCAACGGGAAAGAGAAGGCTCCCGATAGCAGCTCTCCAGAATATGAAAATTGGCTAGCAAAAGACCAGATGGTGATGTGTTGGATTTTGAATTCGATGGAACGAAACCTTGCTGAAATGTTCAGCTATTATCAATCTTCTCTAGAACTTTGGGAAGCTGTTAGAGACATGTATGGCAACCAGAATAATTCAGCTCGTATTTTTCAAATACAACAAGAAATCGCCAGCCTTCATCAAAATGGTCAGCCATTTGTTACTCTGTTAAGCAAGTTTAAAAGCTTGTGGAATGAATTGGAAGTGTATAGACCACATTCAATCGACCCAACTGTCTTGCGCAACCGAAAGGAAGAGGACCAGATTTTTCAGTTACTAGCCAGTCTGGGATCAGACTTTGAAGATTTAAGAAGCCATATTTTGATGAATAATGAGCTTCCATCTTTAAAGGGTGTTTGTGCCACCATCCAACGTGAAGAAATTCGAAGGAAAGTTATGGCCCGTGAACACCCATCAAAAATTGGAGATGCCCGTGCATTTGTTGCCCAGAAATCTACAGAACTGGGCTCATTCAACGCTGCAGAGGCTCGTGCGTATGTTGCCCAACAATCTGCAGAAAAGGGGTTCTTCAAAGGTAAGCGTTCTAACCTTAAATGTGCATACTGTAATTCCATGGGTCACTCCATGGATCGTTGCTGGGGACTTCATCCTGAATTGAAACCAAAAGACATGCAAAATCGACACAGTAGTCACAAACGAACATTCAAACCCAAAGCTAATGTTGCTACTCATATTTCGGAACCTCTATATACTAGTCCCATGTCCTTGCTAAATGAATTTGCTAGTTTTTTACAAGAGAAGCGTAATCAAGGCAGTGAAGGGGCTGCTGCCGATGAATCAAGTGCTTTTTTGAGCAATTTTGCTGGGTTATCAATCGGTGAAAACTCAGAAAAATTTCAAGGTATGTATATTGCCCTTATGACTGCCTTAGAAATCAGTAAATTACATGATATATGGGTTGTAGATTCTGGTGCTAGTGATCATATGACAAATAAATTAACCAAAATCCATGATTTCACCCCTTTTCCGATATCATCATTTGTTTCAATTGCAAATGGATCTACTGCGGCAGTAAAAGGCAAGGGAAAAATTAAAATTGCGTCAAAAACTATTAATTCCGATATATTATATGTGCCTTCATTTCCATTTCAGTTATTATCAGTTCAAAGGTTAACTACTTCTCTTAATTGCGATGTTATATTTACTCCGTTTAAGGTATTTTTTCAGGACCATTACACCAAACAGAAGATTGGTGAAGGATTCCATTTGAATGGGCTTTATTTTTTCTGTGATTCTAAAGTTCCGAAAGGATTACAAGCTATTTATTCTCCTATCAATGATCATCGTTTGTGGCATTTTCGTCTGGCTCATGCATCCGATTTCGTCATCTCAAAAATAAAACCAAATCTGTCAAAAAGAACGTATGATTGTGAGACGTGCCATTATTCCAAATCAAGTAGACTGCCATTTAAATTATCTGTGTCCAAAGTTTCTCAGGTTTTTGAACTTATTCATTCAGATGTATGGGGACCTTTTTCTATCTCAATTGATGGGTTCAAATATTTTGTCACATTTATTGATGATTTTTCAAGAGTTACGTGGATATATTTATTAAAATCAAAAACAGAAGTTTTTCATTGTTTTAAAGATTTTCACAAATTAGTTTCTACCCAATTTTCTACAAATATTAAAATCTTCCGATCTGACAATGGTTCTGAATTTACATCTCATGATATGGAAAATTACTTAATTTCTAATGGAATAATTCATCAAACTAGTTGTGTTAATACTCCCCAACAAAATGGAATTGCTGAACGCAAGAATCGGGATTTATTAGAAAAAACTAGAGCAATAATGCTTCAAATGCATGTTCCCAAAAAATTTTGGTCCTATGGAGTTCTTACTGCTACTTATATTATTAACCGCTTACCCAGCCAAGTACTGGATTTTCAGTGTCCTCTTGAAATATTGCAGGGTAAATCTCCCAATATCTCGCATTTAAAGATTTTTGGATGCCAGTGCTTTGTTCACCTACATTCAAATCAACGTGATAAACTTGACCCTCGAGCTATCAAATGTCTTTTTTTAGGGTATTCACATACCAAGAAAGGGTATAAATGTTACGATGCTACTCGTCAAAAGATGTACGTCAGTAGGGATGTTCGATTCGTCGAAACCAGTCCTTATTTCGCTGCACCCAACCAGGGGGAGTCCCTGGAGGACTTAGTTCCATTACCTAGAACAGAGATTTGTAGCCTCGACTTAGCTAGACCCAATGATCCTCCAATCAATCCTTCCTGTCCCACTGACATTATCCCGGTTAATGAGCCATCATCTGCTGTCGTGCCAACGGAACTGATGATCCCACATTCGTCGGGTGAAGTACCAGCTCCAAGACGCAATCCTCCACGAGCTCGTCTTTGTCCTTCTAAATTTCAAGACTATGCGGCTTTCACAGTCAGGTATCCTGTCTCAAATTATTTGAATTATTCAAAACTCTCACCCGCGTATTCAGCTTTTTTGTCAGGTATATCCAATGATCATGAGCCCAGAAATTTCACTGATGCTCAATCTCAACCAGTGTGGAGAAAAGCTATGGAGGAGGAATTAACGGCTCTAGATGACAATCAAACTTGGAGTCTAGTTCCTCTTCCAAAAGGTAAACATGCCGTTGGTAGTCGGTGGATATACAAGACCAAGTTCAACTCTGATGGATCTGTTAATCGATACAAAGCTCGTCTTGTGGCTCAAGGTTTTACGCAAGAATTTGGTGTTGATTACAAGGAGACATTTGCCCCTGTTGCAAAAATGACCACTGTAAGAGTTCTTTTATCTGTTTCTGTCAATAATGGATGGTTCTTATCTCAAATGGATGTAAAAAACGCCTTTTTACATGGGGATCTTGAAGAAGAAGTTTTTATGAAGCTTCCTCCTGGCCACCCTTTAAGTGTCACCCCCAATTTGGTGTGTAAACTTCATAAATCTATTTACGGGCTAAAGCAAAGTCCGCGTGCTTGGCATGCAAAGCTTAGTGGAGCTCTTGCAACATTAGGCTTTAACAAGAGCTCTGCAGATTCCTCCCTATATGTCCGGTTCAAAAATGATGACAAATTAATGGTTCTCATTTATGTAGATGACTTAATTATCTCCGGAAATAATATTGAATCCATTGCTCAATTAAAGAAAACTCTTCAACAATTATTTCCTATTAAAGATCTTGGCCCTTTAAAATACTTCCTCGGGATTGAAATGGCGTCGTCGAAGAAAGGATTTTTTCTGAATCAGCGTAAGTACACTCTTGATATCCTTCAAGATGCAGGTATGCTCTCAACTAAACCCTCTGCTACTCCTGTTGATAGCAAACTAAAATTATCTCTTGCAGGTACGGCTCTTGACTCGCCTAAATACTATCAACAACTTGTGGGTAAACTTATTTATCTGACAATTACTCGTCCAGATATTACCTACGCTGTAAGCCTTGTCAGCCAGTTCATGCATGCTCCTACTGTTCATCATTTAAGCATGGTTAAACGTATTTTGCGATACTTGAAGGGAACTATTGGTTGCGGAATTGTCATGACCAAAAACAACCATACCAACGTCATGGGATATACAGACTCCGATTGGGCTGGAAATCAACTTGACCGGCGCTCGACTACTGGCTATTGTATGTTTGTTGGAGGAAATCTTGTGTCATGGAAGAGCAAGAAACAACATGTCGTAGCTCGCTCTAGTGCCGAAGCAGAATATCGTGCAATGGCGGCTGCGGCCTGTGAGCTGGTGTGGCTTCGGAGTCTTCTAACAGATATGGGTTGCTTGTCTATCACTCCGATGAGTCTCTTTTGTGATAATCAAGCTGCTATGCATATTGCCAAGAACCCGGTGTTTCACGAAAGAACTAAACACATCGAAGTTGATTGTCACTTTATCCGTCAGCAAGTTCAAGCGAACAACATCACTACTCATTACGTGCGGACCGGTGATCAACTTGCTGATGTATTTACCAAAGCCGTGCCTTCTTCTCAATTTCATCGTCTCTTGTGCAAGCTTGGATCCTTAAACCCTCTTGATCCAGCTTGAGGGGGAGTGTTGGAGATTGTGAGATGGTGGCTGCGCATGTCCTGCATTAAGGAATGTGCAGAGTTTATTTCTACAATAAATGCATTAAGCAACGGTCTTTTTTTCTTTTTTCCCGTCAGTTGCTGTAATTAGGTTTCTTCTTCCTTTGTATATAAACTGCTGTATTATACATAATAAATCACGAGGTTTATTCCAGTTTCACTATAATTCTGTTTCACTCTAATTTTTGCTGTAACATCAGCACACTATCATTTTCTTCATATATATATAACAAAATGTGTTTGATTACAAAAATGAAAATAAATTTATTTTTAAAATAGTTTTAGGATGAGTTTCTCTCATTCAAAAAAATATAAATTAAATCTTACTATCTTCATGCAACAACCGAATATATTATTAATAATATAATTATTCAAGACTTAAACCTCATCCTGTAAAGTTAAGTATTACATCTAACTATCTAAGTAGATAACTCAATAGTAAAAATTTAGGACTAAAAAATTTATTTTTTTTATGATTTCAGATTCGAGTTTTATAGTTGTTAATATGATGACCACTAAAAATTTACATGATTATTAATTTTAAAATTCATAAAATTAATCAAAATATATATAAACTGACTCATACAGTGACAACGTTAATATTTAAAAAAAAATCATCACACCTTATTAAAATTAAGTGTACATGAGCTAAGAAAAAGGTAAGGGGATGGGTGGTGGGGGCTATTGGAATAATTGATGCAACTAGCCAGGTGAAATACAAAGAATAAAGAAAGGGTTCTCCGTATATAACACCAAACGAACATTTATTATACACACTCCTAGCTCACAACCACCTGCACTGTATAACATATAGTTCAACAATAATTGATGATTTTTTTACGGACCGTACCACATGATACTGTCCAAAATATTGATCGAGCTGCGAGACAAATAAAAGCCAGCTAACCACACTTGAATTTCTGACATTAATTTTGGTGGACTTTTTGTATAGTCTTAGTGTTATACAGTGTGAAAGATACGGACAGGTTTGAAATGTGACATGCAAAATCTTCCGTGGATTAGTGGTAGGGTTCTTTCTTTCTATTTCCTTGAGCACAAGGTTCTTCCCCTGCATGCATGGCGTTTGTTTTTGTCCATGATCTTAACCAGGCAATCAAATAAATCTTGAGCTGTTTAATCAATGGATCAATGACGACGGGTCTGATTTATAAAATGGGACATCTCAACGAACCAAAATTTGTACATCCTTGGTGAAGAAACTGTTGATGTACGAGGACACTGTTATGGCAAATGAAACTTCTTATTATATTTGAAATAAATAACTTTGTCAATTACAAATCTTTTAGAAGATAGATACGGATGGTCCCTCGGTAGATTACATATACTGAAGATGGGAGTGCTGTAGAGTGCTTTTTAGGTCACTGTGTGTGTCTCTGTGTGTGTGTCTCTGTGTGTGTGTTGGCTTGGTCTGGGAATGGCAGTTGATTGATCTTCTTTCTTTTCATGCAATAACATCAGTCAATCCACCCTTCCATGTAGAAAAAAAAACAAAGAAGGGAGATGGTTTAGCACCAGAGTCCCATGTTTCTTTTTTACTTCAATTTTGTCTGTTTTTTCACCGGTCATTTCAGTTTTTTTTTTTTTTTTGTACAAGTTAATTAGAATATATTAAGATGAATTTTATATGGTTTAATTTCAGACCCGTTTTAGACAATTAGTTAGGTTGAGATTTTTTTTTTTTGTCATTTTTATCATCATATTTTTTCACTTGTCAACCAGGATGTTTTTAAATCGGCCAAGTCGATTGACTAATGTAAAAAAACTATTGCACAGTTTAATTTTAAATCTGAACCAAATAAAAAATTAAATCAAGAGATTTCTTTCTTGATAACTTTACCCCTCTTTTCCTCTCAATAAGTTTGATTTTTTATTTATCAATTAAGTTGCATATGTTCTAATCAAATTAACCAAGTCACGTCGAAACAATTGTCATGTAAATTAATTATACGCTTGGAATAGATAAAAAGATTGATCAAAAGATTTTAAATTTTAACTATTGAGTTAAATTTAATAACAATATTAAATAATTTTTTACACTCTTAATATATTTTTTAAATGATCTTTCTTGCACAGTGCAGGGTTGTAAACTAGGATAACTCTATTCATTTAGAAGGGTGCAGGACCCAATCCATGCATCAATAAATAGATAATCAAATTGCTTTGAGCCTTTGTGTCATGTCACAAACATGTTTGGGCGATTTGCCAATAAAATTTGCAGCCCAATTTCAAACTTGTAAGGAGTAGGGTTTCTCACAGAAAGCCTTTAAGATTTTAGAGGCTTCCTCTTCTATTGCTCTGGCCTCCTATTCCTGAATAATAAATACTCTGGGCCTCCATGACCCCCTTATGTTTTCATTTCTAGTTTTGGTGCTAGGCATGGAAGCAGGTTACATCTAAAAAGATGAGTTAAAATTTAAGATATTTTCTTTTATGCAATTGTTGTCAATTTCCATTCCATTTATGATAAGATTAAAATACAAATATTGAGTGAAAATATTTTAACGCATTCACCAAATTACATTACACTTTAGCAATCTATAATAACCTAATAACCCAATTATATATATTTATATATCTTCGAAGAGATGGACTTATTTTAAACACACACATTTTCATAATAATAATAATAATAATAATTAAATCCAAGCAAAAACTAATTTGGTAAAAAAAATATGCACATGACACCAGGAAAATGACACTTTATTCAAATCAAGCAGCATTACAAGCTTTATATTTCTGCTCACAAAAAAAAAAAAAAATGAGTACAAGAAATCCTCACATCAAGCTTCAAACCCTTCCAAAATCGAAACCATGTGTCCCAACTCCCAAGCTGTGCATCAAACAGGCCTGTGTAAAAGAATAATCCCATGTATCTACAACCAAACTTGAGCGTTGCCATAATGTATACCCTATCACAATTTCTGCGGACTCCCATTCTTGCAAATCATGAACATAAAAACACATAAACATTGTACAAGAAGGCTATGATCAACCCAATTAGAATCTGGTCCCTTAGAGAAATTGTTTCATAATCTCTATTTGTAACAATTTCCAAATTTGAAGATAAACACTTGAGCTCTATCAAGAAAGAAGCTTGATCATCTTGTTGGTGTGGCTCACAGATTATTTCCCCAGAAACACTTTCGAAATTTCCCTGGCTCCATTCCTGATATCATGAGTGAGAAACTTAAGTATTTCGCTTATTAAATGAATTCGGAGAAGTAAAAATAAACAGTGAAATGATCAGGTTAATTACCCCTAAATGTTTTCCAACAGTGACAACAATAGTGTCTGGCCCTGCTTCAAAAGACAGAGGACCTCGGTCTGACTGGACAAAAAATTGAGACTGAGTTGTGGGAAAATGGAGACACAAAGTATGATCAGAAGATTTCCTTTTTTCGTCATCGAGAAAGGGTGGTTTCGACCTGGTTTCATTTTCTTGGTTGTATCTGAACAAGCTAAGGATGGACTCTTTCCCTTGCACTGTCACTGTTTTCCCAAAATGCTGTTTGCCCGTGTTTTCGACTAAAACTTTAACTAGTTCTTGTGCAATTGCATCAAGTATACCAGCTACTTTCTCCATCTTTTCGCTGCAAAAAAAGAAAAAGAACTTGAATCCACTGCTTAAGAGATGGCAATGTGAATGTTCTGCCACAGCTAGCCTAGGTTGCAACCTGCTGCAAGAAAAGCCAAAGGGCCAAGAAAGAGAAATAGGCAATGAACAGTCTGCACTGTTAATTCTAGACTAGAAATATGTCCTCAAGTGCAATCTGTCTTGGTGATTCTGCCCTACAGAAATCATGCAATTCTGGATAAATATACGTTAATAATAAAAATCGAAGACATCAATTAAGCTAATATAACTGATTATGATATGCTAAACGTGATAGGACTCGTGCAATTGCCTCAGGGCTATTTGTTTTTTAAGTCGATCAAAAGGAATGATCTAATCAACCAACAAAGAGGTCTAATCTAATCCATTATCTTGTTAGTGAATTTACTCAGCAGTGATGAAATCATTCCCAATCTCTAATTTTAACACACTATATCTACGTCTTCATTTGAAGCTGTAAAGCCACCAAATGAATAATTTATCAGTAAATTGCCTATAAGCAGAATTAAATTTGTGCTTGTATATGTGGCCAACCACCAATTTTTTTACCTACCAACCGCAATTTGAAACGCGGTTTTCTGCATAGATTATGGCCCTAAATGGGCAACTGGATAAATCACCTGGGCTAAGTATAAATGTCCTTCACATATGGGCTGCATTTATCATAGATTTATGTACCACCAAGTTGACTATCTTCTAACCAACAAAGCCGATATCTCGGGTAAATACAAGGATTGGAAGAAAGAGATTACCTGAAATCACGAAATCTTTCAGCTCCGGCAAACTCTCCCGCCAATGACATTCTTTCATTGCCAGACAAAACCCACACTATCTCCTGTTGATGATTTCTCCGGAATCCCACATTTGTAGGCTCCAAAACACGGAAAACCAGGTCGGCTTCTTTGACCAAGAACCCCAACTCCTCGTCCGAAATCCCATGATCAAGAACCTTAAACGCCCCGGATTCCTTAACCGACTTTAAAAGCCGATCTTGAGTCTCATAATCTCTGGATTTCAGCAATCGGTAACTGATTTCGGCAGGGATAATTTGATGTTTGTTAAGAGGAATATATGGTCCAGGCAAGGTAAGGTCAGGGACGTTTAAGGACTTTTCGAGGTAATCTATCAAGATTTCATTGGCAGCAGAACGTGTACCTCTGCCTGTGGGGATCGGTGATGGAGGTGGTGCTGGGAGGTTTAGTCCGCCTGTGCTTCGTGTTATGGACATGGCTGTGTATGGTCAAAATGAAAGGATGAATGAAGAAGGAGAAGGTGTCAAGGTGGTGGGCTTTCTCGGTTTGGTTAGTTCAAAGGAACCTTTCGTTTATTTTTTGGTTCGTGGGGTCTGCACGTTTGGAGTAGAAGCCACGATTGATCATTCCTGTCAGAATTTTCACATATCAGATTGCATCATGATGGGTCCAGAGAATAACTTTGGAAATGACTAGGGGTGTGTGTGTCTATATATATATATATATATACTAGACAATGTACCCGTGCTTCGCCGCGGGTGGCATTTTTTTTTTTCAATATAAAAAATATTAATTATATGTATTTTTTTATTATAATATAAATTTAGCTAAAATAATAATGTTTGTTAAGAGGAATATATGGTCCAGGCAAGGTAAGGTCAGGGACGTTTAAGGACTTTTCGAGGTAATCTATCAAGATTTCATTGGCAGCAGAACGTGTACCTCTGCCTGTGGGGATCGGTGATGGAGGTGGTGCTGGGAGGTTTAGTCCGCCTGTGCTTCGTGTTATGGACATGGCTGTGTATGGTCAAAATGAAAGGATGAATGAAGAAGGAGAAGGTGTCAAGGTGGTGGGCTTTCTCGGTTTGGTTAGTTCAAAGGAACCTTTCGTTTATTTTTTGGTTCGTGGGGTCTGCACGTTTGGAGTAGAAGCCACGATTGATCATTCCTGTCAGAATTTTCACTTATCAGATTGCATCATGATGGGTCCAGAGAATAACTTGGAAATGATTAGGAGTGTGTGTGTGTCTATGTATATATATATATGTATGTATGTATGTATAGAAGAGACTAGTAATTAATGATATTTCATTTATCATAATAAAAACATATAAATATAAAACATTATTCAAGATAAACTTAGAATGCATATAATTTTAAAATTATAAATATGCAAAGCAAAATTAAAAAAAAAACATATTTTTAACACACAGAAATATATATAAATAATAGCATTCATACTAAACACATATTCAAATAGGCAACATATATAAGATCAAAGTTAACTTGTACCGAATAATTATAATAATAAAATAATACTAAAATTAAAAAAAAATTTACTTGTTAAAGCACTTTAAAGGAATGAAATTATGTTATTGCAATTTTTTATTCTTAAAGTTTTATTGCTCCTCACATGTGAATCTTAGATGTTTTTAATATGTTTTTTTAAGATTTCAACTACATCACCCTAGTTTAGATGCATTTTTAAGTAAGATGTTTGAACAAAAAAATATATGAAACTCAAATATTTCTCAACAAGATGAACCTAAACTTTATATTTGAAAGGAAAATAAAGACTTTAAATGAGAAGAAATATTAAAATATAAGGTGAGTAAAAATATATATATATATATATATAAGAAACCCTTCCTTCACTTCTTTTTTGTATGGTTAATTTTGGAAGTTAAAAGGTTGAAAAAATAATAAAAATAAATTCTCACAATTATCAACATTTAATTAGCTATTATAAATCAAGAATTAAATTTAGAAAAACCAAGGAAAATTAATCTCTCATTCACCTATAGTTTATTTAAATCATGTTAATTAAACTTATTTTCAAAAATATCATATATAAATGGAAGTTATATAACCAATTTGAAACAACTCAAAGATTTATTAAGAGATGCTGATTTGTTAAATTACCATGTCTAGATAGGTTTGGTTTTAAATGTTTCTTAGTAAAATACTATTCGATTTACTTAGCTAAATAATAAACGCATTGTCTTAAACTATTCAACTTTTTGTGTAAACCAAAACAATAATACTTATGTAATTCTCTACTTAAAGATTATTTTTAGTTCTCAGTATTGTGTTCTTTTTTCTACCCTAAACAACTCTTAGATTTATGATTACTTTAAATAAGTAAGATTTTATCGAAACTCTCAAAGAAATGGCCATATTACTCATTTCACTTGGCATATCAAGATATAAAAATTATTAAGAGCTCAACTCACCATGTATCATACAATAACTAGCACTTACTTCATCATAGAAATAAAAAGGAAGTAATAATTTTGTAGTGCTATCAAGAATGTTATATGAATTAGTTTTTCATTTGAACCAAGATTTTGTAATCTCCAATTAATTAGGTGTGAATATCATCATTATACCTTTTCATCTTTCAAAATCTTTAAGTTCACTCCTTTCATTAAATTATACATAAGTTCTCTTGATAAATTTTTTGTTAGCAAATTCATAATATTTTTTTTACACGGTTAATAGAAATAATTCAATTCAAGAGCAAGTATTTAAATATATTATATTCATGACATATATATATATATATATATATATATATACACACACACACACACACACACTTTTATACAAACGACCTTAGCTCAAACACTTTGAGCTTTTAAGGTTTCTTGACAATCATAATCAAGGAATCAAAGATTTTGTACATGTTTTAGCTCATGACATTCAAAAAAATATTATATATTGTTGTAATAGAAATCATAAATACCATCTTGAATGATCTTGGTCATTAATTCTTTGCTATTTTGATTGATAAGTCTAGTGATATATCAATTAAAGAGGAAATGGTTGTTTTCTCGCTATATAAATATAAAGAAATGTGTTATTGAATGCTTTCTTGGCACTGTATATTTGAAGAATATAATTGCTTTATCATTTAAGGAGGTAATTAAAGCATTGTTTACCAAAAATAGGTTTAGTGTATCATATTTATGTGGAAAGGCTATGATGATATGAAAGGTGAATTTCATGGCTTGAAAGATTTGATAATGAAGAATAATCCATTCACATATTATATTCATTGTTTTTCCTATTATTTGCAACTAGCACTTGTTAGTATAGATGAAAACCATGCTCATATTTCTTTGTTATTCATTGTGGTTTCTAGTTTTACAAATGTTACGGGAGCCTCATAAAAGCGAAGAGATCTTTTTTTGTGAGAAGTAACATAGCAAGATAGTTGAAGCACTTGATAATTATGATATTATAAATGATCAAGGTTTAAATGAAGAAACTCTATTTTGAAGAGTAAGTAATACATGATGAGACTTATATTATAGATCTTTTATAAATATAATTATATATTTTCCTTTATTATTGATGTGTTTGAGGTCATTGTTAAAGAATGTGTAAATATACATAAAAAAGTGAAGCTTTAGTTGTTCTAGACTCATTATAATCTTATGAATTTATTTTCAATTTGCTATTGAAAAAGAAAACTAGGAATCAAAAATGAATTTTCTCATACAATGAAAATAAAAGATCAAGACATCATAATATGATAGTTATGGTTAAAGTCTTTAAACAATTTCAAATGATGAGGAATGAAATATAAGAATCCTTAGTTGATGAGTTTTTTTTTTTTTTTTTGTTAACATAATGTTGTTTTTTTGGTATTGCATGTACAGGTCCAAATAATTCTTTTCATGCATTTGATAACAATAGTTTATTCTTTTTGCTCAATTTTATCCATCTAACTTCTTCATGGTTAAGCTTATAATGTTTAATAATAACTTGAAACTTGATTTCAAAGCTAAAAAAATCAACGATCTTACTAAAAAATTGGTGGATACAAATAAGATGGTTTGTTCTTTAGTTCTAATTTTACTAGTGATCATTGTATTAGTAAAGATAATATTTTTAATGATGAAATTGGTTACACAATCAAATCAATAATGATTGGTTGAATGATTATTTAGTTACTTAAATTGAAAAAAAAAATATTTGAAAGTGTTGATAATGAAAAGATCCTCCAATATTTTCAACTTATAAAGTCTCATAGAGAGCTACTATGAATTGTAAGGTATTTTTTTTATAATATATATATATTTCTTAACTTTATATTAGAAGGTTATAAATGCTACACTTATTAGATCTTAATTAATTTAGTTATATATTTATATTATTTTTCCTTACTAATACATCCCTGTTTACACCTATGAGAATGCAAGGTGAATAAAAATTTATGAAGGTGCTTAAACTATATTGCTTAAGGATTAATTAGAGACATTTTATTAAATTGTTCATGACCTCACTTTAAATAAAAAAAAATACAACTAAAAGAGAAATATCTTTTTATCCTCACAAAGTTCTATTAGTTACTCCTTGAGCACTATATTTTTTTTTTTTTGTTTAAGGTATAATATCTAAAAATCATCATTTAACTTTAAAAAATAAATTAAGATAGCTATCTTTTAGTATTGGTACGGTAGTATATTAGATTAACTTTGATTTCATGAATTAACTTACAAAACTCGTATTTTGACTTATAGACTCAAATGGATTTAATAATTTTTTAAGCTATTTTTAGCTCAATGATACAATAACCAAAATAACGCTCATATAATTCAGCATCAACTAAATATCAAGTTATTTATTTAAGATTGCAATAATATCATAAAAGCATAATAAAATAAATTATTAAAACAGACTCAAAATTAATGAAATATTGAAAGATTAAATTAAAAAAAAATACAACTAAAAATGACTCAATTTAAATAAATGTTTGAAAAATTGAGCATCTACTAAATATTAGAATATTTGTTTGAATCAATGACATTATCAAAAATAAATTAAAAAAATTGTAAGGAACAATATAGAATTAATAAAATATCATAAATTTGAAAACAAAAACATCCAATCGAGAAAAAAAATGAAGGATAAAGTTTAAAAAGGAAAAATCCCTCACTGTTCATAAAGGTGGCGGTAAAACCCAGTTCTCATATGGAAGCACGGCATCCTTTTATTTCACACCATAATATTTTCAGTCCTGGACATGCCACCTGCTTTGGCAGTTCTTCTATTAAAGCCAAAACCTTTGAAGCTTCATAATTTATACATTTATAACACAAAAACACACACCACAAAGCGTCAATCATCAGCAACTAAAGAGATCAGCAGCTTGATGCCTCACCATTTAAATCTCTTCTTTTCATCATCTTGAAGACCAGGCTCATGATATCCAATATTTTCAGCAGCTCCAACTGTCTTGAACAAGCGCCTCTTGTTTATCTCCTCAAGTAGTGACCGGTGCAGCAACTGGCTGCGCACGTCGACTTGGGAGCGAATCCGGCTTAGCTTCCGCTGTGGATTAGAGCTACAACATCCCCATGAATCCAATCTTGCGTTTCGCTGTTTATATTGTTTTTCACTCAAGCCATCTGCAGGAAAGAATCTTGTAGACTTGTGTATCTTTCCAAAGTCTAGGGGCTCTTCTCTAAAACTTGCATCATAATTATCTTCATTGCCTGAGCTGTAATTCAAAGTGGAGTACTTGAAGGAGTTCAAAGAACTTTGAGAACTTGCGTCGTCATCGATGAACAGCTTGCCTGCATTAACAATTACATATCACAAGCTATGTCATCTATATGCTCAATGCATTCTTAATTCCTACACTGAAGAAAACCATTGTCTAATGCTTGTCAATAACAAGTTATACCTTCAAATCTGTCATGGGCAGGAATCACATTTCTTCCTTGACAAGGTTTTGTCTGAAAGGAAGAGTTGAAAGCCAAAAGAGAAGCATGCGAAGAGGAATGAGAAGAATTAGCATAGAAAGGATGGCGAGGTCCGTCTTTGTGGTCATCATCATCATCTTCATAGCTAAAGCAGTGCTGTGGATGATGGATTTGCGATGAGCTGCATTGTTTCCAACCCGGAATTAAAGATGATATCTGCTCCTCTATCATATCAGCAATTTCGAATGGTTCCCAGTCAGTGATCTCCAGTTCTTTCACCATCTCCATTGCAACATCAATTGCAGTGTCATTCATGATGTCAAAGGGAAAGTATATGTTCCTGGTCTGACCTGAATTATGAAAAGGGAGTGGCATTTCAGCTAATTAGATAAAAACTAACCAACAAAAACATCAAATTGATATAAATCTAATAAGATATGAAACACGAAAAAGCTCTACGAATCATAACCAGGTGTGAAGGGGTGACGTTATTTACCATCCTTCTCAGAAATTTGCACTTTGAGAAAAATTGTGTCATCTTGCGGATTCATTGTCCCTGTGATAGTCATCTCTGTGGCCTTAGTTGGATCAGCCAAAAGAGATGGCATGATCTTCTCTTCTGTTACTTCAGGACTTGAACATGGCCTTGGAACTTTGGGGATAGTCCCCAATTCTGCTTCATCAGAAGTTAGAAATGGATCCAACAAAAGTTCTCGCGCTGACAACCTCTTTGAAGCAGTCGCCAAACATTTCCCTATAAAATCTTGAGCTTCGACATCTTCAATCCGATAGTATGCCTCTGGCAACTTTCCCTGGTAAATCAGGGAGCATCACATTATATTTTTCACAGACTGTTCTAGTCATAAATGATCAAATTTAGAGTTCCTGGAATTGAAGATTCAAGACTTACAGAAGTCACTTTCTTGTATATTTGAGCAGGATTGGAGCACTCACTATATGGATACTCAGAAGTGAGCATCTCTAAGACACACATGCCAAATGAATATATGTCAACCAGCTCATCATAATCCTCTTCATATAATTCTGGTGCCATAAATTCCGGTGTACCTGATATCCAATCCAAAAACAGAAACTAAACATTCGATAAAGATTAAAATTTACGTGGATATAAACAGAAATTGAGAAAGAGGTTACCTATGACACTGTGTGCATGCTGTGAGGCGTGAAGAATAGTAGCTAAGCCTAGATCTCCAATCTTTACTTGTCCAAGATGTCCATTGATAAAGATGTTGTCACACTTGAGGTCTCTATGTATCACAGGAGGATCATGGCCATGCAGAAAAGCAAGACCGCGCAGGATTTGGCGCGACCAGTTCTTGATTGCTCGGATATCTACACGCTGGTACTTTTTCCTATACCTATTAGCAGATTCAATCGCATATTAGGATTACATTAAAACAACTTCTGATGTTAAAATCTGTCAAATGTTAAGGCTTTGGTTTCATTACGCTCTTAAGGTGCCTGAGGTGAACATTTCAGTGATGAAGTTGAAGCTTCTTCTATCAATGTCAATCCAAGATGTGTAGAATTTGATGATGGAGTCGTGATTGAGGTTCTTAAGGAGGTGAACTTCTGAGTATAAACGCTGCAACTCCTCCGGTGTGCGGAAGACGTTGTGAAGCTTCACTTGATTCCATGCCACCTCCATTCCAAGAACCTCATCAAATGCCTTGTAAACAGTCTTCGTGGCTCCTTTGCCAAGAACTTCTCTGAACTGGATAAAACTAGTAATGGTTACGGCCTTCAACTATTAATTAATTAAGTAAAAAATTATGGATCAATCCCGATTATAGTGAATTAAGCACATAGTATTTAGTCATTCCATAGAAACTAATAATTGTGACAGCGCATTATGTTCACAACTCTGCGTTTTGTGTCTAATTCTTAGAGCATATGATGCAGTCTATGATATCAAGCTCGGATTATCATAATAATATCTCCAGTCCTCATGGGTGCTGGCACAATCTGCTTTCAATAACTATCCCTCCAATTTTTGGTTCATCTACCATATCGACCCTCTCTTGGAATACTAGTCAGTATAGAAGAGCAAAAAGTCAACGCTATTTAATAATTATTATTTTTTATTTAGTATTCATTAACAAAAATTGGAAGGCTCTTCAGCATATTGGCGAGACAGGGTTGGTTTAGAAATAAGATTGTCTAGTGGGTTGGTGTTGGATGTTTCATCATCCTATGGGAGGAGCTAGGGGCCAAAAAACTAAAGGCCATTGACTAAAAACAATGAGAGTTGTTAATTTTGTGTTTAGAATTTTAATGTAAATGTTTTTAAAATATATTTTTAGTTGAAAATATATCAGAATAATATTTTTATTATTTTAATATAAAACAAATACATCAACCAATATTTTTATAAATTGAAAAAAGTTCAAAAAAATAAATAAATAATAGCTTGTACGTATCTATCAACCATTTAAAACGAAGAGTAGATGGAATTGATATCCATCTTCCTCGATGTGCTGATGCTAGATTACAAAAAATTGCTCTTGATGGAGTGTCCCGTCCATTCTTTGTCACCCCAAATTGATGTTTAATTAATTAATTAATTGTATATTTGATTCTTTATTGGACTGCTTTATTTGAAATTTACATGGGCATGTGAAAAACTTGAGATGGACAAAGTTTACCGCATTCACAATTTTATGTTTCCTTGAGAATGAGAGAAAAATAATCAAGCCAAAAGGGTTTTGATAATTTCTTATTTATGCTAAAATAATAATTAAAAAATAATAATGTTACATGCTACTAACCATTGATACTTGCAAAAATTATTCAAGAAACTATGTATGTGAAGAAGGAAATTGCAGTTGATAGATCACTCGGTTGCATGTTAGAAAATATATCAATGGATCTCAATTTTCCATATATGGTTAGAATTTTATTTTACTTTTGAAGCTATGGCTATTATCTAGCAAAACTTTGAAATTGAAGATCAAAACACAGCAAATTTCAGAAAGAAAATCAAGCAAGAAATTGACTTACACGTCCATACCGACCGGAAGGGTCGGTCTCAGCATACCCAAGCTGTGCCTTGGCACCGTCAGCAGATGCTCCAACTCGAGTCTTGTACATGGTTCAGAAAACAATGAATTGCCCTAAAAAAGAGACCCAGATGATTCTTTTTCAAGCTGATTTGTTATGGTAGTTTCTTTGCTGTAAATATAGTACGTAGTAGTTCTTATAACTAAACACACACTACAGAATATTTTGGTTATGGAGGTGGGGGTTGCGAGAGGTCAGCTAGTTGCTAGATGATCCGAGGTTTTCCTAGATTTTGATACGAAAAGACACCAAACAATAACCAGAACAGCCTTGAATAGTCAACTTTCAGCATAAACCAAGCCATGCCAACGACTTCGCATGAATACTTGTAGTAGATCCAGGGAAACATCTGTCTTAGGATGTAGAGATGGAGAAGGCTTGATATATAGTTTCAGATATTTTGATTTTGAGATGGAAATCTAACGAGAAAAAAGACTGTGGAAGATGGTGAGGAGGTTTCAAGAGAATATTCTGTAAACCAATAAGAACAGCTTTTTTTTGGTTGATTGATGAGAGAATCAGGAGCTAAGACTGTGTGATTGTGGAGAGGATTGTCTTTTAGATTACTTTCAAGAAGAAAATGCTTAGAAATTCAAAAGATCATGATAAATGGGACTTGAGAGCGATGAGTTAGCAGGGCCCCTGAATTTGAAAAACCTGTGGCCACGCTCTGATAGCACCATTTGTGGATGTGAAGCAACCCAAGAGATTGAAAGGTGGATACAGGGAATCTGGAAAGATACAGCTTTCAAAAGATTTGAGAGAGAGTTTTGGAGAGTTATCAAGAAAGATGTGAAGGCAAACTGCAAGAGTATGCTAATGAATAATATAGAAGAAGATTAAGAAGGTGGTAGTGGTTGTGACGCGTGTGAAAGCGAAAAGAAGAAGAAGCTAGAAATAAAAGATTAATGGTTGAATTAGGGTATAATATAATAAATCTAATTTGTAATTTCAGTTTTTAATATAAAACTTGATTATAGATTTATAACTTCTTAAATAAACTCAAAAACAAATCTAAACAAAATAAGAAATTCAAAAATAAAGGGAAGAAAATCCTAGAAAAATTACAAAAAATACAATTATCAATCTCAATATTTGATTTTCAAAATTAAATAAGAAACATTAAATCACCATAAAAATAAAGTATTTTTTTAAACTAATTAGAAAATAATAATAACTAAAAAAATAATTTTCACCAAGAAATCATCCCAGATCAACCTCCTTGTGCAAGAAAGAATTCATCCCGAAGTTCCGGTTATTATATTGTTGACTGCTTAAAAAATTGTTGGTTTCTCTTTAAAAGGTTTATACATTCTTAATGAAATCCAAAAATCAATCTAAGAAACTAGAAAAAAAAAGTAATAAAAGTCCTAAATAAACTAGGAAAAAAAAATTCTCAATCTCAATATTTGATTGATAAATCAAATAAGAAATAATAAAATCACCAATAGAAATATTATTTTACTAAAATAAATAGGAAATAATAACAACTAAAAAATCTCAAAAAAATATTGCTACATCAATTTCCCTTGACAAGAGAACTTGTCCTTGAGTTCTGGTCATGCCATTGTCGTTGTTGTTAATAACTTAACATGGTGTTGGTGTCTTTGTAGTCTCTTGATGTATTTCACACTGGCTTGGATAATGTAGGTCAAGAATCAATTATCAAATACCCTTAATCTTGATAAAACCATTATTAATCGTTAATGACATATTTCACACTTAACTCATATTTTATGGTTTCCACCTTTCTTTCCTTTTTTTTTTCTCTTTTTTTTTCTTCTAATCTTCATGATTTTGGATAAAAACAACATATTTTACCTTTACTTTCAACAACCACCTCCTCTCTTTTGGTTATATAACACTCCTATTATATTGTCATACCCTTTCTAATAGTAAATGACACCTATTTTAAACACATCATCAAACAACATCAAAATATCTCCTTTTTATAGAAAATAAAATGAGACAATGTTTATCCTTAATTATCTTAGTATTTTTTTGTAAAGTTTAGGTTGACTCTTGGTTTTTAGTTAGAGCTTCTTTACTATCTCCGTGGATACTATATTCTTATGGTTATCAATGTCTATTATTATGTTGCAAACCTTGTTTTTCATAGTACACATTGAGCGAAAAAAGACAAAATATTATTCATCTTCATTTGAATAGCCTTTAAAAGTTTGTAGACTTTTTAAAATGACTAGGTTAAGATCATCATATTCAGATACAATCTATCCACTACTACTGAGTCATCATAAACATGATTAACTGCATCAATTGTAGGTTTTTCTATGAATAAATGCTTATTTGGATGACTTTCTGATTTGTGCACTTATTAAACCAATACCCTAATTTACTATATTTTAAACAGCAAATCCAAAAATTTAAATCAAAATCTTGATCTATTGTCTACTCAGTTTATTGAGGAGTTCTAGATTAGTGGTGTTTGGCCTTTCTTTATTGTTCAATGCTCCTCTATTGTAATGAAATGTCTAAAAGATCCTACTAACTTTCGTAATAGCTTATTGTTTCTTCAACTATCAAAGCCCTCTGGAACTGTTACAAAGACTAAAAGCACAACACATTTTAGATGGGCTGTCGTAAACCATTCATATATCTCACCACCAACTTCTTTTTCATTTCTTCCAAGTCATTCCAAGCTATTAATTGATAGAATTCGTCAGTGTAATCATTAACAAATTGACTTGTTTGTCTCAAAATGTGGACTTGTTGATATAAGGTTTGAGCATAACTATAAAAAGAAATGATATTTCATATTCTTCTTTATTTTATCCATGCCATTGATTTTTGGTTTTCTTTGCCTCTCTCATGAGCTCTTTGATTGTTCCCACCATGCATTGTCAGAAAGTGCTAGATAATATTTGCTTTTAATTATTTCCTTAAAGAGGTATATTGATGTTAGTTTTATATTACAAGAGTAAGTTTTTTATTAATTTTTATTCTTATGTTTTACTCAACTTTGAATTGTATGATGAGTCTTTTTTTATCTTTGAGTTTCACTTATTCTTTTGAAGTTTTAAACTCGATATTTCATAGTGAAATCTCAAGTTTTAACTCATGGATTAACTTTTTTTTCATAGTTAAGCCTTAATCAAATAACTTGAAATCAAAACTATTTTGTGTGTGTGTGTGTGTGTGTGTGTGTGTAATGAACCAATCCCACAATCCCTTAGGAATCAAACCTTGAAAATAATACGAATATAAACTCACTAATCAACCAACTTAAATCTCAAAAATAGGCAGTATAGATGTTTAAAATGTGAAATTTTATTAATAAGACATGTACCAATTAACAAAGGATCACAATAAAATAATTATATTTTTTTTTTTACAATTTTCAATTACTCAGGATATTTTATCTTATCTGGTAGTGTGATTATTTTTCACAATTAGCGGTCATATTAATTAGATTATAATCCAATAATATACTGTTTTACCTGCTATCGCAATATAATAGATAATGAGGGTGTTTGAGAGAGCTGTTGCTGTAGCTTTTCAAAGTGTGTTTCGTGCCGAAATACATTAAAATGATATTTTTTTTATTTTTTAAAAAATTATTTTTGATATTAGCACATTAAAATGATATAAAAACACTAACCGTCTGTTTTTAAAATTCAAAAAAAAAAAATCAAAAACACTCAAAAGCGTTTTTGGGTGGCTTCCCAAACGCCTCGAATATATTGGATAATGAAACCACTGTAGAGATAGGTCAGTGCGGTCCCCGATAGATAAAAAGGAGCTGTCACCCTTTGACCAAGTCCGAAATGAGAAATTTAATGAGGATTAGCTTTCTACATACAAGTCAAAGTCACTCTGTGTGTGTGTATTGGGAAGAGAAGTCTGGTCTGGTGGCCTGTGGCTAGCTTGCCATGGCTCATCATGTCAGTGCATGCATTTAAACGTTTAATGTTTGATACTTTCAATTATAATCGCCTAATTAATTTTTCAGATTCCAGCAGCACTACCTGCACCCTATGACTAGAACACATGCATTGGCTCTGGATGTCTTCGAGCATCAGGGTTTCAGCTAATGTTTCAGAATCATTAATGCATGTGGTGGCTTTTTTTTTTTTTTGAATTTGATGAAACTTTTTTATTTTTAAATATTTGTTATGAGCCCATGTTAATTAATTAAAATTTTAATTATTCTGTATTTTTATAAAATAAATATGTTTTATCTTAATTTAAATCCTAGACCTATAAAATAAATTTCAAACTTTTTATAAGAATGTACAGATGATGATTCTGGTCTGTGTATATGATCAACCAATGGCTTTGTACCGATGGATGGAGATAATCAATTATAGATGAATTGGAATATTTCTTATTTATTTACTTATACTCTACTATATGAAAAATTAAAATATTTATATCCATAGCTGGTCGGCGAAGGGCGCTATACCTCATTGATATAATTATTAATTAAGTTTGGATCCCAGTTTATTATAGAAGAAATAGTATTTAATATCACAATTATCATAATGATCTCGAGTTATATTATATGTATTACAGGTAGTGCTTAGAAGCTGGTAAGAAAAGAAAATGTTGCAGTCAAGGATTTGCATCATTGAGAAGGTTTCAAAACATTGTTTTTCATCAACTGTTGATAAGCAACTACATGGCAGCAGCTCAGAAGAGGGCTAGCAGATAAAATTAAATAAATAAATAAATAAATAAATAAGACATTATTAGATTTGTTGCTGGGAGCCATCTGCCCGCTGTCAACCACATAATTAACAGTATAAAGCATGGTCACCATTGTGGAATCAATCACATAGAAGAAACAAATTAATTTTATTATTTTGAAGGTCCAAATAGAGCCACTCGTCTTTTTCAAACAAAAAACAATTCTGCAATTCATTAAAAAAAACAAAAGGATTAAGACAACATAAAATCAAAGAGAGAAATCCCACAATTTTTCTCCTTTTTTTTTATATATATGTTGACATATTTGGGTGTATTTTTTGGGGCCATACTATCTTCTTAGGGTCCATATATTATTATTATTATTATTGCTTGGCCTGAACAGCCAAAAACATGTGTTAGGGAGTGTTTTTGTTTGTGTTTTGGATGTTTTTAGTTTGAAAAATATTAGGTTAACATTTATTTAGTGTTTTTTATAGTTATGTCTTTAGTCTTTTACCTATTTCAGTAGTAATCCCCCCACTCAGGCCTAAGAAAAAAAAGACCTGTTTTTCCTTTTTTTTAAAAAAAAACAAAGTTTATATAGACGCGAAACAGTAAATCAAATATTCAATTATTAATGTTTTGTGTGTGCATAAACAATGATTAACTACAATTAATGATCCATTTTGTTTTAGTTTTTGTTGTCATTAGTGAATTTGAAAAGAAACAAGAAAAAATATTCTATTATATTTTAAAATTAAAAAGTATTTAACAATAAATACTTTCCACCACAATCTAAATTAAATTGCAAAAGTTACTCGCGTTGACATATTACTGCCGATTGTATTCTTATCCTTTAATCATACAGAAACTTTAATTATTTTTCAATTGACGTGCGCAATGACACGACATCATAAAATTTGTCACATTCTCTGATTTTATTTTTGAGAGTTGACATTGCACGTCGATCGTTGGATCCTTATACTTGTAACATCGATCAAGTAATACTGTTAATTTTTTTAGCAATTTTCCAGTGGTTTTCCTCCCTTTATTTTATTTATTTTTTTCTTCTTCTCATGCCACGTGGCTTTGAGCAACAGGCAACAATTATTTTCAAACATCATCACAAGGTATTTAATTTAAATAAAATAAAATAAGCTGTAGCTGATGTCAATGGCTTACAGATAATTATGATATCTGTGAGTGTCAGCAGACGGATTACCAGTAATCCATTATTGAGATTTCATGCAATAATGTCTTCTTTTTTTGTCCGCAAAGTTGATGTTAAAACATCTGACTACGATCGAATATTTTTTATAAATTAAAAAAATCGCAGACAAGTGTCTGTGTGTGGTTGGAGCAGAAAACAATTAAAGAAATGCACATTGTTCATTTATATGTAAATTTCAGTGAGCAAAACCGGAATTATTTTTAAATAATTTATATGTAAATATTAAACTAATTAAAAACCCTAAATTTCTCAAGCGTTTTTAATTTAAACTAAAAAATAAATAGGGTAACCACCATACAAAAGATAAAACTATAAAATATTAAACCAATTAAATTATTTCTCTTGGTACATATTGTTTTTTCAAAATTATATTTCTCACACCCTTAAAATATGAGTGTGTGTGTATTTATATAATGTGGAAAACTCCATTAAAAAAACATGCGGTGTGTAAAGTGGAACCAACCTTGTCAGTACCCAGAACCAACCACCTATAGCCCATTCTATCGGCCCAAACTCACAACCCAGCCCCAGAACAAGAAAAGGCCACCAGAGCAGAAGCTGCTGCCGCCTTCTCCTCCTTTTCCACTTCCCTGAAGCAGAAGAAATTGGAAGATGGAAATGAACAGAAAATCAAGAATTGCTTCAGTATTCTTCTTTCTAATTTCACTTCCCTCTGTTTCTATTGCTTACCGGCCTGGAGACATCGTGCCCATGAGCAAAAAGGGTCAATACCACTCGGTCCGATCTCTCTCTCTCTCTCTCTCTCTCTCTTTCTTTTAAGTTTTTCACATTTTAATTTTCTTTTAACTATTAATATTTGATTTATTTATGGTTCCAGTCAAGAACTGCGTGGCATGACATGATCGGTAAACACTGTCCCATTTTTGCTGTAAATCGCGAGGTGCCTTTTCTTCTTTTTAATTTTTTAATCGCAGGGTTTATGGTTTTTTATTCTTTTGAAAGATTAATGGGTTTTTAATTGATTATATATATATAGGTGTTGATTCCTATAGCAAAGCCAACTGGTTATACAGGGACTGATCCTTATAAATTGTGAGTGATATTTATTTTTTTGTCTTGGTTGATTATTATGGTTTGTTGGGAACTGATTTGATTTTAGGGAAATGGGTTTTCATACGTTTTAATTAAGGTTGGTGACTTAGTATTAAATGGGTGATATAATATTGGGTTGAATTTTGTTATGTTGAATTGGAGTTTAAGTGTGTGTTTTTGTTAGCTTTGAGGTGATATGATTTAGAGTTGAATGTTTGATTTTCTTGGCTAATGCAGATCTTTTCAAGTAGGAAAAGAGAAGCTCTTGATTCCTTGGCTTTTTGTTATAAATCGAAAAAGTTCTGAGGTTCCGATGATTGATGTGCATTTGGTAAAAATTGCATTTCTTTATTTTATTCTCTTTAGCATGGTTACTGGGTTTTATCATGCATTGCAACTGTGCAGAATGGTATGCTTCATGAAGAGTATCTTATAAGATTTGTTGGCTGTTGGCTTTTTGTGATGCAGAGGTATTCAGGGAGTGATCTGCACGGGGTCACCGCAAAAGTTATAGATATGCCTCACCACTGTATGTGCTATAGTTTACACTCTGCTTCTTTTTTAGCGTGCTAAAAATTAAAGAGACTGCTGTTCTTTGGAAGAAATTTTGCTGTTTTCTGATGTGTATAATATGTCGATGTATCGAGTGTCTGGGCTGCATCCTCACTTGGCATGCATTTTATATGGAATAATAGACCATTTAAATTGTCTCTTTTTCCAGAAAAGTGCTTATGAGGCTCTCAGTTATTTTTTCCCTAGCTTCTAAACACAATGCACAGAATATTTAGTATGCCATGGATTCTCATCATGAATGACTAACATCATTTAACTCTCGATTAAATCACTCTGTTGTCATCATTCTTGCATTATTTCCCATTTTTTTCCTGTAAGCCTTCTTGAATATTTTTGATGCTGTCCACAAAGTTGCTGTTTTTTTTTCTAGTCATTTTCTTCCCAGCATGGTGTTATGTCAATTGTTAACTTCTTGTGCATTGAAATTGCTATCCCGGTTCATATGAGCAATCTTGAATAAACTGTTCAAGAAAATTTTTTCCCAGCACTGATTCATGTGATATGTTAACTTTCGATGCACTGGAAATGTTTCCCGGTTCATACTATGTTTTGTGCAATTTGTATCCAATTTACACTTGATGATTTAATTTACTGCTCTTTATTATGCTTCTTGTTCAGCTTCATAAGCTCGTTATTATATTTTCTGTACTTTATTGTGATTTTTTCATACTGTTTGATTAAATCTTTGAGAGCCTTCTCAAGAGTTACTATTTTGGGTAACTTGTGATAATGCCATCCAACTCTTTTCTGATAGGTGTTCTCACAGCACTTTATTATCTTTGCTTGAACAGATGTTGAAACCCATCCAGATATTCGTCAGCAATTCTGGGATTCCCAACATTGGCCTAAACACATTCTCATAAGATACACATGGTTAGTATCAGTTCTGCAGAAGTCAACTTCTTTATTATTATCTTCATTGGCTGAGAGGCATGTGATTGGTTTATTCTATCTTTTGAACATCTTGACTTGATAAGTAATGATTATGCAAGTTTACTTACTTTGAAGTGTGGGGACCATTTCTGTTTCTATAATTTCTTGCTTTGTTGTATGTCAGGATCTTGCATGCACTCATGAGTTTTTGTGTGAAGATGATAACAACATATTTAAAGATGCACTAATCTTCAATCTGTTGGCCATCTTCCCTGTTTAAATTGGATCAAGCATTCACCTAGTGATTTTCCGTGTAGCACCCCTTTCTGCTTATTGGTTATGCATCATCTACCCACTCATTGCCTAGCAAACCAGCTAGAACTTCCACAGTTGTTCTTCTGCCAGCTAGTTTAGCTGGAAAACATAATTTGAGATTTGGTTCTATGTGCATTCCTAAATTTGTTTGCACATGGGTTCAAGATGTAGTTCTCAAATCCAATTTTCTTTTCATCTCCCATTGCTCGTTGATGTTAAAACCTGTCTAAAGATATAGTTTTTCAGCAGTATCCCGTGTCTTAAAATTCGCATTTAATGGTATGATTCCTATTTGAAGCACAGAGAATAGAAAGTAAAGTCTTTGATGCTTTGTTTGAACTGACTGACATGTATGGTGCTGCCTTAGAAGCTAATCATTTCTTGCAATTTAGTAAAAAATTTAAGCAACTTCTGATCTCAAATAACGTAGGTTTTGTTCTTGTTCTGGCATGGCAGGAAGGAACAATCAGAGATAGATGTGAGCTCTGGATTCTATGTTTTGTTTGGTTCAGGTAATTTTTTGCCATTCAGTCTGTGGATCTTTTATGGTTGTGCATTTAGGTTTTACGCTCCATTATTTTCGCGGGTTGATTTGTTTTCTTAGAAGAGCACATTTACACAAACTATATCTAATATAGTATGTACATGCAAACAGGTTTGATGCTGTCCTTTATTCTCTCAATCTACATCCTGCAGTCATCACGGGACAAATTAGCAAGGTATTTTGTTTTTTCGCCTTGTCATTTGAAAGCACCATTTTCCTTCTAAATGATGGAGTCTGAGCTTCTCGGCAGTGTACTTAAAATGGATGAGGAGCTTTATTGTTTCTTCTGCAATTATTTCTAGGTTTGTAAGGGAGACCGTTGCAGAAAGCAGCATGCCAGCGGGAGGAGTTGCAAAGGTTGAATGAGGGACCTCAAAAAGTTTGAATACGTGCTGACCCAAAAAGCTGCAAGGTGGAACGCGAGCATCTGCATTGAACCTGGTAGACTTGTGAGATTGAAATCCTCTAGAATTTCAAGGGATCAAAAAGGTGATAAAAGTGCTGATAGTCATGTAATAACTAACAAATTACTTGGATTATCAGATAAAATCATCTGTTGTTGAATAGCGGAAAAATTGTATTATGCATAGAAAATACCGGCGACACATTCATAGATTTTCAAAATGAATCCTTGCACTTCATCCATGGTTGAGTTTTATGTTTGGGGGGTGCATTTCATTACGATGCTCTGATTGCTGCCTGCAGTCCGTAACTTCTGGCAGCATTTAAATCTTGGTTACTTCATCGGTACATATATTTCATCATCATCAAATGAAGTCAAGCTTTGCTTTTTTTAAAAAGAAAATAATAACCCTGAAACGCATTATTTTAGTTTATAAAAAAATAATTTTTATCATAGACTAGACAAAGATCGTGGTTGATGGTGGGTCATCAAGCTAGATTTGCAGAACCAGATCTCGGGCTAGCAGGTCACCAGATAGGTCTACTACTGGATTACGTTTGGTAAGGTCAATGGGCTGGGAAGGTCATCAAGCTGATTCTCCGAGCCCGATCACCAAATTGGAGCTCTGAAATTCATCAAGGATGGGATCAGTGTTGCCCAATAAAATTAAATATTTCTCATAATCACATCCAGAAGCAATAGTAGCACAGGCCTATCTGAGGCATCAACATCAGATAGGGTTGTGCATGTCATGTTTGGGCCGGCAGATTTTCTGCTGGATAACATGTTTCAAACTGTCTTTCTAAGGTTTCTATTTTTATTTTTTTAAGGTAACAAAATGAGAACTGATCTAAAAAAAATATTAAAAAAATTCATATTTTTCCTTTTCCTCTAGGTACTTCCAAATCCTTTGTGATTGCAAGTCAATGGTATTTGTTAATTAGTGACTAATTATAGAATTCAATGATACTCCACTACTCAAATCTCTATACATATGTTTCTTGTTTAATTGGTTGATATTACCTTATAGTAATCATCATTGAAACCCCTGGCCACAAATCACTAAAAAAAACACTTACAAAAACAAGGTCCAATCTGTATGTAACATTTCGTTGTTAAGTGAAGATTCCAAGAGGTTGTTTAGAACTGCATTTCAAATGATCTTTTTCAAAATATAGTTAGCATTGTTTGAAATTTGATATAACAGTATCAGGCGTGTCGAAATTAGAGTCGACATGCATCGTAGCTGACCCATTCTTTTTTTATTATTATTCACTCATTTTTCCCTTATGCCACATCATTTTAACTCCTCTTTTTTCTTGACAAATACATATTTGTTATTGAAATATTAAAATATTATTTTTTTTATTTTTTAAAAAATCATATTTATTATGAGCACATGAAAATGATATAAAAATATCAAAAAAATAATTTTAAATAAAAAAAATACATTTAAAATACAATATCAAATAATAAAATAATACTGTACATATGTGACATAAAGTGGAAAGACATTGGAGAGGTAGTTGGTCCCCATTACTGCTGCCCCCTTCTTTGTTGCCCATCAACTTACTGATACATTGTACTCTCCGAATAGCATCCCGTGTACCTTCCGAACTACTTCTACACCAACACATTCTTATTGTTGGAAACCTGTTAGGTATTGCTGTACTGTTATAATTTGAAAAAATAGGCTTGATTTTATATATATAAATCATAGTATTATTCATTCTTCCTAGTATAATTGTTTATATTATATTACTTCCTTAATTAATAAGGGTTTTTAATGAATTCAAGGTGTGATAAGAATAAACATGACGCTTAAATAGAGTTGAAATTTTATGGGATTATTTCAAGATTTCATTTGTTTTTCTTACTATTTTCGAAAAACTATATCCACGCTAGCTATATGTCAATAATATGCATCATCCAAGTCCAGATACACCTTGTAGCTTGCCAGTCAGGATGAGATTCAAATCCCAACCCTCCTTGCAAAAAACTATGAGTTCCTCGTAGTCTCCCTGGTTAGTATGCTGCTCATCTTTCAACAAAAAATAAATAAATAAGATTGAGAAGCTGGCTATGGTGCCAAGGGCTGTGCTAGCCATGTGATGGCCATATTTAAACCATTTCCATACTTCATTTTGAATATTGATCCGCACTTAGTTTTCCTGCTATTGTAATCCTCTTGGCATTATCACTGGAGGAAAAAAAACATTATCCCACCAGAAAACTCCAAGATTCACTCCTGATCATGTCAAATTAATAGCAAATATCATTCGAACATAAAGAAATAACGATGAATATGACAAATCTTGGTTTACTCATTGTATTTATTTTAATTAATTATCACATGAGATATCATAAACTAATGTCTACATTGAATTAAATTAATCCCCTCTCCCACAAGCTAAGGAGAGTGGTATTCTCAAGGAAATTGACATTAGTTGACAATACCCTCCATGTTGGAATTAATGCAAACCAAATACCATGGTTTTAAAATGAGACCTCGTATTCGTCGACTCGAGGAGAGTTCCGAGTTGATTTAGATTTTTATTTTATAAAATAATAAGTATCATATCATTAAAAAAACAAGCAGATATCAATACTCTCTGAGTCGATACTTTTATATTTTTTTGTTGAAACTCGGTGCAATTGAAACTCGAGTGACTCAGGTTAAAGGTTAATCCGACAAGTCAAGTTGGGTTTGGAAAAAGCGCATGGATTAAAATTCTAAGAAAAAAAATGAACAAGTTGAGAGTTGGCACTGTTTCGCAACTGCAGACCGCCTATGCTTACAATTTGGTTGGTTCAATTTGGTATCTTTCGTACAAAATTACAAATATTAAAGGGGTCGGGATCCTTTTTGCTGGCTGGTCCCAAGTACTGATTCATATGCATTGATGCACGCCCCTGCAGAAATTATGTAAAACTAAATTCCCGGAATCCATGCTCGTGTCTTTGTTAATCCAACAAATTAAGGGAAATAATAAATCCAAAAGACAGAATGTATGCATTGCAAATGGTCAGACATGTTAAAGAGGAGGAGGTAGGGTACAATGTATGGCTTAGACCTAGTTGTGTCAGTATTCAATGGAAGTATGCTGCTTGCTACCTCGTTGTCTTGCTTTTGATTGTTTAATTTATTTGACCTCAACTTGAGGATTGGAGATCAGGTGTTGTTAACTTTATGATGCTTTATTGGGAATATTGTTTTATCAAAATTGCTTCACGCCCGCCCGCCCCACGGACACATGTATAGCTGTTTCATGGATCAAGAGACAAGAAAAAAATACAATAGAAAAAACTAACAAGTGCTTTTAATTTCAAAAATTGCACATTCAGTCCTTTAGTTTTCAAACTTGTTCAAAAACCAGTCCCTCCCTCAGTTTCTTTATTTAGGCATCGAGCTATATCTCCAGATTTGTGTTTTTCATTTGGGGGGGGGGGGGGGGGGCACCCTTTCTCTCTAGTAGAAAATCCCAGTTCTTTCGATCTCATTTCTAACACTGTAACCACACACCCGATGATTCTTTCCTTGAGCAAACAGTTTCACTGAAAATAACTCTACTGTTCTTTGCTAAGTACATAATTTCATTGCAGAACACCCTAACATTAGCCACGGAAACCATTAATTCTTGAAGAATTTTCTGTGTCTATGTCTTTGACAAAGAGTTTGCGTGAGATGATTTATTATTTACATATCTGTTTTGATAAATGAAGGGGTTTAAAATCCAAAAGAAAAACAAAAACTATAGATAATAGGAGGGATAGTTACCCTAGTCATATCCTGATATAAAGAGAGTGCCGGAAACTCTTGTAGGTTAATTTTCTCAAGAAAATCCCCACCAATATCATAAAAGAAAGCCCTCGGTTAACTAACTACATGGTAAAGCAGTTGCCTTCTCTATAAAAATGTCAAAAGGCTAATATTTCATGGATTTTGCATATTATCAATGAATTGTTCTACTGGTATTTAGACATTAATCATGTCAAGAAAACATTTACCTATGAAATCATGGATAAGTATTGCTAGTTGGAAAACCTATCACCAATGATTTATATACAATTTATCTAAAATTCAGGTTATGAAGCAAAGAGGAGGTGAATCTTAGAAATAGCTCCGAGTACAATTCTCTAAATTCAGTTGTCATAACACTAAGTTGTTTTGTTATAGCATGAAGTCATGTCGTTTAATCTTTAAATTATCTCACATAAACGCTTGAAACTATGAAGATTGAAAGCTCAAAGATGATTAGAAGGAACCAAAAGTTGATATATACCTAATTTCTACTGAATCTACCAAATAATACAATCTCCAGCCACAAATCCTTGTCAAATTCTAAATGGGTTAAAGGATTGCCCTCTTATCTCTCATCATCAAGAAGTGTATGTTTTATAAAAATTATCAACTAATTTTAAAAATAAAAAATAAATTTTTTTAATTGAAACCCAACTTGCCATGAACTTCTAAGCTCAATCATCCACAAGTTTTTACTCCCTTTTTTGGTAGTCATTATTTCACATGTGAGTTTCTACAAAAAGCTTCATTAGTCTTGGTTTGTGTCAAATAATTAATATTAAATATAAAATATATAACATTGATAGTTCAATCTTACATGGTTATATTGTGATTCTCTGAAACCCTCTTGACAATAATGTTGGAAGCCTTATCTTCGTGAATTTTTTTTTTCTTTGCATGTCAAATTTGTAAATGAATTAGTTCATTAACATTAAAAAAACTAACCAAAATAAAATAATAAAAAGAAAAGAGTTTTTCAGCTTATGCTAAACTTTAACTTTTTGAATCCTATATTAGTCATAATTTTTTATTCATGGTTTTTGAAAACCCGACTCCATTAAAACAATAATATTTTCATCAATGATGTTATCTTGCGAGCAACCTCCATATTTGTAAATCTTAAATTATACTTATTATTTGAAATTAATTATTAAAAAATTACACCCTTCTATTTACTTTTTATTAGTATAGATAAAAAAAAAAAAAAAAACTTGTATTGAGTGGTCATACTTTCACCAAGTAATTTACTTTCCAATATATAGATTCTATTAAAAAAGTGAAGTTATTAACAAAATTTCAATTTAAAAAAAAAAAAAATGGAAGCACATTTCTTATACAAGAGACTACTAAGAATCTTATTACTTACAAATACACATTAATAAATAAAGCCACAAGCTAATTAATATTATTTATGACTGCTATTTAATTTAAAAAGCATTCCAAAATTTTGCTTTACTCTACAAGTTTTATATTGTATTGTTGTATGTTTGTTGATTTTTATGGTATTGTATGTTTTACCTTATTATTAAACTAAACAACAATTATTCCAAATTTGAAATTTTGCGTTAATCTTATGTTTGTGTTAAACTTATAGTTAAACTTTTTGTAAAATTTTGTGTTGTACATTTTAATCACTAACTAAATTTTTGCTTCAATAATATATCAAATTATCAAGAAAAAAATTAGTATCATTATTTCCCATCACAAATCACCCCATGCATAAAATAATTATAAGGTTATTTACCAACAAGTTAAACTAGACTCCAACATAAGAACTTATGATATAAATAATTATAGTTGTGTTGTATATTAAAAAAATAAGAATTATATATATACTAATCAATGCCCTCACGCCTCGTCGCGGGCGGCACCATATTTTTTTAATGTAAAAAAACATTAATTGTATTTTTTTTGTTATAATATAAATTTAATCAAAATAATAAATCTGCACATAATTAATATGAAATGCAAGTTTTCTATAAAATATATAGATTTTAAATTGATATAAATTTATTTATTTAGTAGGTTTTAATGAAATAACCAACATAAAATTACCGTTATCATTAAAAAAATAAAAAGATTCAGATATTTAAATTATTAAATTCATTGTCTTAAGATTAGTTCATTTTATAATTCAATTTAAATCCCATTTAAAAATAAAATATAAATTGTGAGAAAACATGCAATAATCAAATTAAAAATAAGTATTTAATTTTTTATCCATAAAAAAATAAAAACATAAATTGAAAATTCATCCCTACGTTATTGTCATTTTCATTACTATAACAGTTAAAATTATTATCAATATGACTTCTCAAATAATTAAAATCATTAACTTACCTAAAAAAAAGCACAACATTGTAACAAAAAAAAACAATAAAAAAATTATCATTATTATTACGCAAACAATAAAATCATAAAATTAGCTGATCCGAAAAACAGATCAAATAACAGAAAACACACATAAAAACAAATAAATGGAAAAAAAGAGCAATATTAATTTTAAAATTATCACCAATATAAATTAAAATTTCAGAATGAAACCTGATAAAAATAAAATCTTGATAAAAAATGATTAAAAAAAATAATAATCTAAAAGCATAAATGTATAAATAAGGACAAAAAACAAACATTGTCCAAACATTGTGTTTCTTAATGTTTTTATATTATTTTCATTGACGATGTTAAAAATAATTAAAAAACAATTCTCATTTTAATATATTTCAAAACAAAAAATATTTAAAAAAAATCAATCACATTTCCAAGAAAAATAAAAAATGTTTCATGGGAAAAAATGAAAAAAAATAATCAAGAAAAAAATAAAAAACTATAAAAAAAAAATGAATTCGAGGATTAATCATGGTGCACTTAAGTTAATTCAGACATCCCAATTATATATATATATATATATATATATATATATATATATATATATATATATATATATATATATATATATATATATATATATAGGTGGAAAAAAATATATAACCAGAAAATGAAAAATAAATCTAGAAAAAAACAAAAAAAAATTAGAAAAACAAAACGTAATAAAAAAGAACAAAAAAAAAAGGCAAGAAACGTAAAAATTATATTGAAAGTGGGATTCGAACCTCCTATCTTTTCCATAATAGCGCTCAGCGTGGACCATCTGGGCTACCTCAACATTATACTCACAATTCTCGAAAATATATATTAATAAGCATCTCTATTATGGGAAAAATAAAAACATGCTTCGAGTGGGATTTGAACCCTCGTCCTCTTGGAATAGGGGTTTAATGTTGTGTTCCAGGGACCAACTTGGCTACCACAACATCCCATTTATAATTCACGATAACATATATTAATAGTAAGTTTAACTGAAGATTCACACAGTTAAAATACAATGCGGTCTATATATATAATAATAATTTCTTCTATCGAATAATTATATCAATATAACCGTAGAAGTCGCCACGTAGTACACATGCTAATAATCATTTGTTTTCTAGCTAACCCTAATTGTTTTCAAGTCTTGGAAGTGAAGAAACCCGAGAAGTGTTCAATTTAAGATATGCTATGGCAAATTGAAACACTATAGAAGCAATTTTCTACCCTAGACATACCCCAATTCTAGCACATGCTCAACACGTTTGACACCGTCTGCAGGTATTTTAGCAAAGATTAGATTGCGAAAGGTAAATGGGAGGGAGGGTTTGCGATTTAAAAAGGTGGTAGTTGGGGTACTCAATTAAGGAACTCTATATAGTTGGGGGACTAATATTGAGTCCTAGAATTAAGAAACATCGCCTTGTATCGATGATGTTGCTTTTGTAATGATGATGGTAATTGTAATGATCTGCTTATAAAAGGGTCACGCAAGCAGTCGACAGTCAATCTGTGGATGCAGGGTGATTGAGCTCACTCAATTCTTATTGGCTGCTATGTGAAAGCAAACCCACCCTTACGCACGCTAGGTTATGATGAGGCTACACAGACCAGGTTGAAAGAATAATTGAAGCTGTCCTGATAAAAACTAATAATTAGGGGCAATTGGGGGTGGAGAAGGAGACATTAGCATGAGCATTATCATTGTGCTTTTCGCAAACCCATATAATTGAAGTGCAAAGAACCAGTAGAGGGAAAGAAAACTAAGTGAATAATTAGACCTTTTTATTTTATTAGTGCCCATGACAAAGAAAAACAGGCACTTGGCCATTTACAGTCTCACAAGTACCATTTCTGCTAACACAAAACAAAGTGCTCCTCCAAAAGCAACCTCTCCTACGTGTAAAGAACAAAAGTGATTAGCAACAAACATATCTTGTTAGCTTGATATAATAAATAATCTAAGTATAAAGCCCAATCACATAAATGGAACCTCTTAATCACTATTTTTTAAGACTAAAAAAGGTGCTAATCAATTCATCATCTTGTGTTATATGTCGTTATAGCATAATGTTTAGCGACGAAAGTAATTAGGAACACTATGCAAGTCAAAAAAAAGACAGCAAAGGGTTTAAAAGAAGAAATATTCCTTTCCAATTCTAGCCAATGAGTCAATCAAATTCTCCATCATCTACCATGTAAAGAAACTCCGCGCTTGAGCACAGCTAAGAGTAAATCTGCTTTAAAAAGCATGAATGGGAATCGAAACCCATGGTGTTATGCAAGAGGCACCTTGTAAAAGTTTCTAGATACCTAGGGCACAATTAAATGATAATAAAGGCTCAAGAGCTACCTTACAAAGCTTGATGGGCGGACCATGAGGAGTATATTTTGCAAATAAAATGGTGAAGCAGGCATTGAAAAAGATAGTGATACATATAATGCAGGTTACTATTAGTAAAGGGTTCGTCCAAGTTTGCCAATTAAAAATAGGAAGTTGCTCAAAAACCCATTTCATGATGTCCCGAAAAAATCAAGGACATGATTTATATCTTGAATTATTAGTTAGTTTCTTGATTCTCGTATTCTCTTTAGTTGTCAAGTGCTAGATGCTTTAGTAGCTGTAAAAGATCTCATTTGATAAATTTAAGATAATTAAGTAAATATGTTTTAAGAGGAAATATCATAATATCTTACATGGAGACTTCTTAAAATAAACATGCAGTGGAGAATAAATATGTTAACCTCTCCTGTTTAAAAGATTTTTTGTGTTTTTATAGTCCATGAATCTTTTTGGAAGAGTGGGGGAAGGCATAAATTCACCCTCATAGAAAACTAGTTCTTACTGTTCATATATTATGATAGTCTTGATGAGAAAATATATTTATAATGATCCCTCATATAATGCTAGTTCTTATTGTTCATATGTTATGATAGTGATACATATAATGCAGGTTACTATTAGTAAAGGGTCTGGCCAAGTTTGCCAATTAATAATAGGAAGTAGCTCAAAAACCCATTTCGTGATGTCCCTAAAAAAAATCCAAGTAATTTGGGGACATGATTTATATCTTGAATTATCAGTTAGTTTCTTGATTCTGATAATATAATCTATTCTCTCTAGTTGAGGCACTAAGTGGTTGATGGTTGATGCTTTAATACCTATAAAAAAAATCTCATTTGATAAATTTAAGTACTTTAAGATAATTAGATAAATATGTTCTAAGAGGAAAAATCATGATATCTTAAAGAGAAATTTCTTATAATAAACATGCGGTGGAGAATGAATATGTCAACCTCTCTTGTTTAAAAGATCTTTTGTGTATTTATAGTCAATGGATCTTTTTTTTTTTAGAGAGGGGGGAAAGCGTAAAACCTCCCTCGTAGAATGCTAGTTCTTATTGTTCATATGTTATGATAGACCTCATAAGGAGACATATTTATGATGATTAGGGATGTCATTAACCCAGGTCTTAAAAAAACAATCAATGGTCTTTTATCTATTTTCAACAAACAACGTCAATCAGGATGTCTTAAACAATCAAAGTAGCTTGGAGACAAAAATATTTCTTGGATTAATGGTTAATCATTTGTTTATGACAATTTGATTCTTTTTTCTAGTTGAGGTGGCAAATGGTTGGTACTCTAATACCTGTAAAATCTCCTCTATGCTGAATTTAAAGACTCTTTAATGTTTAAGAAAGTATCTTTTTTAAAAGAAATGATATGACATCTTAGACAGAGACTTCTAAAATTAAATTTATAGTGGATAATAAAGATGTTGACCTATCTTATTTAATCTTATGTATTTATAACTCATAAACCTTTTTATAAAGAGATGAAGGGTAAAAGTGTAATATTCTAATAATTTTAATGAGAAAAAATATTTCTAATTTTATCATTAAAGATTATCTCTTACTTTATAAGAGAAAAATATCTTTTATTGTATTAAAGAAAAAGCAGTGTTTGGCGATGTTGAAAGATGCCGGGACTAACAACATTATCATAGCCATGAATGATAAGGCTTGGCACTTGGCTAAGATTAAGTCACTAGGTCTAGTAACCTTGCTAAACCTATGTATAATTGGACTTAGTGTTTGGCTAATCCCAAAGATACTAGGTCTGGTAAACTTATCACACTCGTATATAATTAGGTTTAGCGTTTTATAATATCCTAGGTTTGTTTGGATCATCTACCTGACAGCTAGTTTTTTGCGATAATAATTTAGATAAGGCATGTATAAAAAAAACATTGACTCGTTATCAATATTGAGTTTTGTAATCATTATTCTTCAAAATCTTATTTGGAAAAAGGTGAAAGATTAAAAAAATTAAGTTATGAATAGAGTGTTGAAGAAAATGTGTATTATTTATTTGTCCACTTATAAAATAACTGTATATTTTAAATATGAAATTCATATCCTTAAACTGTTTATAATTTTTTTATTATATAAATTGTTTATAAATTTTTTATTATATGTTTTCTGTCATCCTTATGTCAGTCCTTTTCATTATCTGATTTCAAATAATCATCTAGTATCTTGATGTGTTACACGCAAACACACAAACACACACATATATTCATATATAACTTCTTTATTTTTAGTTAAATAAAACTTCTATCCTTGTCAAAAAAAAAAAAATTGGTATTTAGTTTTCTTCTCACATTATAATATTTTTTTATTTTTTTCTTAAACAAATCCTTTATTTCTATTCAAAATCACCAATCTTATCTACCATAACTTAATTAAAAATTCATTTGACAGAACAATTTAAAATCTTTTGAAATAATTAACAGTCAACACCAGTTAAGGACTGGTCACTTATGACTTTAAAAAACAAAAAGAAAAAAAAAAGTTGTCGATCAATCATGCATGCTCTTTACAGTGCTATCCCACTCCTTCCCATTCCCATTCGTAAGACACGAGTTTGAATTTTAAATTATTTTTTTTTAAGCAACGCATATGGAAAAAAACCCAAGCAAGTAATAGAAAAAAATAATCAAAAAGTTGAATAAAATATGATTTCTCCTCCACCCGACGTCCCAACGTGAGTAGGACTTGTCAATGTGGCCTGCGTTTCCGTTTTCCCCTGTGAGATATTCGTAGGATGAATACAGCTTTATAGGTATTTGAAGTAACAAAGTATAATGACCTTAGTACAAGGTTAAACAAATTAGAGACAACCTTAGTGAAAGGAAAAACTGTAAATATTCTTTCAGCGTGCACCTCTTACAGCTACCACATTACTCGAATGTTTTGGGTGTCTTAATTAATTAATTAATTAATTTGTCCAATAGGGAACCACATATATATAGACACACACTCCTACAAGTACGATAAAATTGAATATTCGTGAGCATAAACAACACTATAAACCCATAACTTCATGAGCATACATTAAACCTAAACTCTTGAGGTTTTCTTTTTTATTAGCCTTCAAGTACATAATCACGTAGCATAGGACAAGGGTTAAAAGATTAAAACAACCAAAAACAAAAGACTCTATGCGTGTCGGAGAGAATCACACCTTTCTTTCTTAGTTAGTAATGTAAAAAACACTCAGGGGGGGTGGGGGATAATGCCAAAAACGTATCATTAGAGTATTTTTTTTGCCCATGATGCTATAAATTAAAATGCAAATCCTGGCGTGGTGCACCTCTTTTAGCACACTAGAGAGCCACCATTCTTTGTTGCTATCTAGCTTATAACCACGTGACCTCGTCAATTTTACTTTCTCAACTTGCACAAGTACCTAAATAGTACGGCCATATGTGTGTGTGTGAGTGCAAGTGCTTGTGATGGCAAATAGATTCGTCCTCCGATCAGAGGATATAAGATATAGAATTTTGATACATAAAAGTTATTCGAGAATATATCTTGTACGTTGGAATAGACACACACACACACAAAAAAAAAAAAAAAAAAAAAGGGATTTCTCATTTGTATTTTATGACATTTGTGGAATGCTGATTTTTTCTAAAATCATTTCATGAAAAATATTATTCGTTGGATTAATGGGTGATGACTCTCATAAATTAACATAAATAAGACTTTTGGAAATGATTCCAACCTTTTAATAGGAAAAAAAATAGAGGGAAAGTAGACATGCAACTACAATATGTTGTCCCTCATTAGAAGACTAAACACCATGAAATACTTGATCTAGAAGTCTATTTAACATAATTCTTCTCCTTCATCGTTGACATAAAACGTCGAGCTCTTATAATACAATGAAATAGCACGAACACATATGGAGGGTTGTACAATAATTCGAATTTGACCTCCGATCAATAATTCAAATCACCTGTAAATACCAATTAATTAGATTAAGCACCAATTAATTATTGAACTTGTAGATTATCAGCAGTCATGAGTTGTATACTCCAAAGTGTAAATGAAGGCCAGCTTGAATGACACGCACGAGGAATCCAGGAGGAAAACCTCAAATGGTTTTTCTAACATGTACCCTAATTGATTAGGGATCTACTTGGGTTAATTGATATAAGTAGAATGATTTAATTTCTGTAATAAGTAATTTTGAATTTGTTAAATTATAGAGACATGTATCAGAGAAACCCACCTTAGATTCCAACAATTTTATTAATTAAAACATGGATGCCCTCATCAATGAAGCTCAAAACACACACACACACACTTGTAATTATGAAAACCCCGCTAACAGGATAGAAAGTAAAATAAAATGTATGATTATTCCTAAAATTATGCACCTAGGTTTTATGTTTCATAAAATCTAATGATTTTCCCAAACAAATCAAATCTAATTCCCATTGATAATAACTAAATTACGAAACAAATACACGGTACACAAATTTATGCCCCCCGCATCAGAAGGATCATCTTTTTCTCTTTATAATGTGGAATTACAGCTATTAAGTGGGAGAGAATTGAAGTGAGATCATCACAAGAATTACAAACCCTACATTAAATCTTAGTCAATAATAGGAAGTCCTTAGACATTAGTTTTTTCATGGCTTCGTGGGACAATTTAGATCCCCTCTTGGACACAATCGGAGTGTGTCCTGCTGCAGCTCGCAACGCGGCCTTACATGTATTAATCTTAGCTTCAACTCAAAAAAAAATGCATCAAAGCCGATCATGGATTCGAAAAGCTACTTAGTTTCTACTCTCTCTTTTTTTTTTCTCTTCCCAAAAGCTTAGCTCTGGAAGCTGGAAACACTTGAATAATTTCTTTTCCACTTTGTGATTGTTAATTGATACTTTTTTTTCTTATTTAATGGCACCGATAAGTTGAGCCAAGGGGACCGCAAGCATACACCATTGGAGTCATCTTAAGCTTTTCCCATCCTCGTAAGTGGGATTTTTAATTTATTCCTTGAGAAATCAAAAGGACAATTGTTTATTTATTTGCTCAAGGAACTTGAAGGTGGGTCTTCCTTAATTGCAGCTAAATTAAATGGAATGATTTATAATAATTAAATAGGGTTCAGTGGTCCTAGCTGGGTGGGCATGCATATGGTATGCCCTTGAGCATGATATTCAACCAGCTTGGAACATTTACAAATCAAAGCTTACCGTTTCAGCATCTCCACAAGCCCATTCCTCTTCTCAAGTAATTATTGGAGTGAATCGACTATAAATATGGCCACATGGGAGTACATTTTATGGATAGAAAAGGAAAAAAGAAAAAAAAGAGGCTTAAATATTATAAAAATACTAACTACTTGCCTAGTGCTTTGGCTTGTAGAATGGCAAACGGGATGGGAAAAATATGATGACAAATCGTGCATATCAATTGTATTTAATTTGCCCATCACACATATCCCTAAGATGCATGGTCATGATATCTCCCATGAACATGAATATGACAACCTAAAACATTCCTCTTATGATAGTTTCAATTCTTAAAAAAAAAAAAAAAAAATAGCAACTACAAAGGAATCCATAACGTCGTACTATTCATGAGGAATCCATAATGTAGACAATGCACCTTAGTGCCCATATTTTATTAGTGAACAAAGTTGTCCTAAATCCTAACTTAGGTACAATACAAAGGAAAAGGTAAAAAAAACTGTCCCTGGTTTCAATAATCACTGTGTTGTATATATACACTCTAATTAATAATATATTTCTAGTTCATTGACTTTACATGATGGAGGACTATTTGACAATCACCATTCGTGGAGATAGCGAAAAATGAAGTGGACATAGCATTCCTCATCTCTACTACTATACATTGAAGCTGCAGTTGGAGCAGTGCCACATATCATTCAAGACCTAGGGATCTGTAGGTCCATGCTTTTTAGATCCATTGTGTTTTCTTCATGTCCCAATGCAACCATTTTCTCTGCTCTAATTCCATCTTCTCTGCGAAACAATAGTTCCAACGTCATGGCCGAGGATCCCTGGCCAGCAACCTCTTCATAATGACTGCACACAGCTTTGGAATTTGTAAATATTAGTAAGGTGCCTTGCCTGTTTTTCATTTACTCCGTAATATATACTGTATGCAATATTCTTAGGCGTATGCTTACGTATAATGAAAACAAGCATAGATTTCGCTGCTCATATTTCTCTTGGTGCTGTTTCTTTTTTGGCATTGCAGTTGTTTAATGCAAGCAGCGAAGACTGAAGGACCCATCTTTGGAACTGGTCTGTTTTTTGTTGTTATTAGGTTAACTTGTTTGCTGATCTTGTCTCTATAGCTAGCAAACATGTGCCCTGGCAGTGGTGGCAGCGAAACAGAATCTCGAGGGATTATAAATTGTGACGATTTGATTTCAAAAAATGGAGGAGACTACAAGAATGAAGATGCAGTGAGAGTAAGAGGAGAGGTCAAGCTTGTAAATGGTTTTCTCAGACGGTTTAGTGTCAATGGAAATGTAGGAAGGTTGCCAATGCAAGAGGTAAGTTTCCCCTCTCCCTCACTCTCTGTGTGTGTGTGTGTGTGCGGGCGTGTGTCTTGCTTGTGTGTGCATCTCCTTTTCAACATGGAATGTCGTAGTCTTAATGACATTAGTGAAATTGAGTTGGGGAGACGTACTTGTTTCTAAACAAGGCAGACAAGTCTCCTCCTCCTCCTCCTCCTCCTCCTCCTCCTCGTTGAAATAGGTGTAAAAAAAGGGTTAACTTTACCACTTTCAAAATCCTCAATCTTGGCTGTATAATCTATGTTTGGACACTCTTATTTTGTGTTCTTTCTCGGTTTTCTGTCTTTATCAATGGATGTGAAGAGTAGGGAACCTTCTTCCTCTTTTTTACTGAACCAAGTACTTAGGACATAGGTTTTGATCATCTGTGGACAGGAAAAAACTTCAAAAAAGAGGCCTCGCCTCACTTTTCATGGCTTCAGTTTTGGTCTGACACTTGGAAACAGAGATATGCTCTGGTACTTCTTAGAAACCAAACAAAACCATGTTGCCACCAAATTTGTCCTGTCATCATAAGTATAAGAAGATGCCCATACATTCACAACCACATTTTCTGGTAGGTGGCGAGTTCCTGTATAGGCCTATAATAAGTACAGCAAGTGAGTCCTGATACAGCTTCTTGGTTCATCTATATCCTGATCTGTGCTGGATTCAAAGAAAAATAGTTGAGAGTTAGCACCTTGTAGGTTAATCTATAATTTACCCAGTTAAAACTCAGTTTAACTCTTAAACAAATTACAACTACATCATTTTACTTTTGTTCCGAACAATTTTAAAAAAAAAAAAAAATACTGTCCGTTGATTGATCTAAATCAACTCGTCCAACTTGTAATTTGCCTTGGGTCACATAGGGAATGTTTAATAATTTTTTGTGTAACATAGCATATAATTGAGAAATAAAAAATCATATACAATTTTCTTTTTTGACTTTTTAAGAAACCATGACCAATGGATTGCCCTAAATCTCATGGAAAATGACATTGAACAACTTTGCTCATATTCCCCTCTCTCTCTCTCTTCAATTGATTTTGCTTTAGGTCATGTCAAAAGTAGCTTCTACTTGTTTTTATTAAATTTTTATGGGTTTTGTACAACATAAAAGTATAGCTGTTCTCTCATCCCTAAAAATCTAGTTTTTATTTATTCGACACTCTATGTGGAAAGAAATACCTTAATCACACTTTTCATCATTACACGGTTTTTATGATATTGTAAGTAAGATTATAGAACGTAACATGAAAAATTTTATAATGGAAAGTTCAATCAAAGTATTATTATATAAAATATAATTAATTATGGCATTTATATTTATATTTCATAGCGCACTATTTTCCTAAGAAAAAATAGTTTGGGTTAAGGTTGCATCATTGAGGCATGCACTTTGTAAGGGGACACTCAGGTACCTTTAATGCAGCTATCTGACCTACTTTGTGCACAAACTTTTTAAGTGTAGAAATTTCACCAATTTCATATTGTCAAATGGGCTCGTTACTTTTTTAGGTATCTGTCATTAAATTTTCGAATCCACTTGATTGATCAGACCACGAATTTGATTGAGTATGTCAAAGTTCATAGATGATGGGTGCTGTCCATCCTTACTTCAATCAGTGATCAATGATATAGATCTGATAATGTCATACACAACATGATCTTGATGGCCTAGTACCAAATCTGATTAATGTAGAAACCTCAACTAATAAGGGATAATTCCTTGACATGAAAGTAATGGATTCTATGCAGGTGGGAGAAGAGGTGGTGTCTCTAGCCAAGATAGCATGCCCTATAATAATGACAACTCTGCTAATTTTCTCAAGGTCTATTATATCGATGCTCTTCTTGGGTCATCTAGGAAAAAATGAATTAGCAGGAGGGTCACTGGCACTAGGGTTTGCAAACATCACTGGCCTCTCGGTGCTGAAAGGCTTGGCCATGGGAATGGATCCTATCTGTGGACAAGCGTACGGGGCCAAGAGATGGTCAGTTCTTGGCCAAACCTACCAGAAAACTCTGTGTCTTCTGATTCTTGTTTGTATTCCCATCTCCTTGTTATGGCTAAACGTGGAACCAATCTTTATACGCCTTGGCCAGGATCCAGATATCACTCATGTTGCGAAAATTTACCTGGCCTCCTGCATTCCTGAGCTAGTAGGTCAAGCTGTTCTTCACCCCATGAGATCCTTTCTTAGGACTCAAGGTTTGACAGCTCCTCTTACTGTAGCTGCAGTAGGTGCATTAATCCTCCACACCCCAATCAACTACTTTTTGGTAATATACCTGAAGATGGGAGTAAAAGGGGTTGGATTAGCCCTCGCTTGTAACACGTTAAATTTAAACTTGGGCTTGCTGATCTATGTCCTAGTTTCCAAAAAACCGTTGAAACCTTGGCATGGGGTTACGGCATTCTCAATCTTCCACAGCTGGTGGCCATTGCTATCACTAGCATTACCTAGTGTCATCTCTGTGTGCTTGGAGTGGTGGTGGTATGAGATCATGCTGTTTCTCTGCGGCCTGCTCCGCAACCCGAAAGCAAGCGTGGCAGCTACAGGCATCCTCATTCAAACAGCAGGTATAATCTACTCGTTTCCATTTTCCTTGAGCATCGGTGTATCTACGCGAGTTGGCCATGCATTGGGAGCTGGACAGCCGTCTCGTGCGCAATGGACAACGATAATCGGTATCTGTCTCGCATTCACATTCGGCCTATCTGCATCTGTTATCACAGCAGCCCTTAGATCGGCGTGGGGGAAGCTGTACACCGACGAGCCACAGATTCTTGACCTGATCTCAATCGGACTTCCACTACTGGGGTTATGTGAGCTTGCGAACTCTCCGCAAACAGCAGCCTGTGGAGTTCTAACAGGCACTGCCCGTCCTACAGATGGCGCACGAATAAACTTGTATTCCTTCTACTTGGTCGGATTGCCGGCTGCAATTCTCCTGACTTTCAAATGTAAAATTGGTTTTCCGGGGCTATGGTTTGGGCTACTAGCTGCACAGATTAGCTGTCTATGCATGATGCTGTATACGGTGGCTCAAACAGATTGGGGGCACCAGGCTAAAAGGGCTGAGGACCTAACTGCAGCTATGGAAGGTAATTATGATAAGGAGGATGATTTGGAAACAGGATTGCTTGCAAATGCTAATTGAGTCTCCAAAATCAAGTTGGTGAACAGGCAACATCTAACAAAGAGAGTCAGGCTAGATTATAACATACAAAATGAATTAAAAACATATTCTTGTGTTCAGGGTGATCCGTGTTTTTGATACTGGAGAAAAACAAAGAACTACTCTGGTAAAATTGATTGAATGGTATATTGAATCATGTCTTAGAAACAGGAACATCATTTACTTCTTAACCGATACATTTGTAAATGTAAAAACAGAAATACAGCTACTAAATCCCACGAACTCCCTATCGTCCGTCAGATTCATGGCCCAGACGAACAAGGGAAAAAAGCCTCGAGGTTTTGAAAACAGAACCGTGAATGATACCCAAAACTCCTTAATTGCTCCAAAATCATTTTGTCATATGTAAAGAAGAAAGGTGGAAATCTTAGAGTATATCAATCCTCATCCAAGCCTAATTACTATTTCCACATTCATTAGCTGATTTCAAGTTCAAATCTAGGAAGTTACCAGAAAGCAAATCTTCTAGATCACATTTTCAAGCCCTTCATCTCGTTGGACAGATATAATTATACACTGATTGAATGATTGAAAAAGTGATTAGCTCGAAATTGATTGCCTTGGATCTGTTCTAGTCTTATAACTACTGCCGTTCATAGTGGCAGTCTACCGAACTTCCAGTCCACTTTTAGGAGACAGGTCATTTGTGTTTGTGAGAACGCCGGTCACTTCCTTTCACTAACGACACGTCATGGTACGACTTCTTATTTGGACCACATCGACCTTCGGCCTACATCTAGGAGCCCAAGTTTTGATATGCTTATGCTTTTATGTTTGATGTACTATTGAGTTGTACTACATTTTAATCATATACGGTAAATAAATCATTAAATAAATAATAGCATAGTCAAATTTTGTTAGGTATCAGCTTGTTGGGTGATTGGCAACGCTCTTCATGCGATGTTTTTTTATTATATTAATATTAAAAATAAATTTAATAAAATATTTTAATATATTGTTAAATAAAAATACATTTTAGAAAATAATCATTAATACAATAACAAATATTCATAAAAAAAAAAAAAATCCAGTTAGTTTAGCATTGTAATGCATTCCTGCTAGAGAAGGTTAGCCACGACTTCAAAAATTTATAATATGTAGTTTTTAAGAAAAAATTACAACTATAAAACTATCAAAGTACTAAGTTCTTATTTGGGAATTTGGCCTATACATAGGTTTAATGATTTTTTTTGTTTAATATTATTTTTATATATTTTGAATAAATAATAAAATATTATTATTTTAATATATTTTTAAACAAAAAAATATTTAAAAATTATTCTATAGTATCATTTTAGGATTATGAGAGTGTGACTGCTAGTTGCTACGTTTCAAAAGTATGTTTTGCTTTAAAAACATTCCAATAATATTTTTTTAATAATTTTACTGTATTAATGTAAAAAACTAAAATATTTAAAAAAATATATTTTCAAATTAAAAACAATTTTGAACTCATATGCAGGAAGCTCAGCGTGGACAGGAAACATGATCGGATAAAAAGGCCGACGGCCAAGAATCTTTGAGGATCGAGTCAGTGACAAGTGCTCTTTTTAAGGTGGACTTTATGGAGAAGATATTTTTATTGGGTACACGTGAGACGGAACAGGTCCTTCTTCGTACTCTGACACGTGTCATCTCTTCAACCATTTATTATCCCGCGTGCCTTGTTTCCATGTACCAGCCAGTCCAGCCTTGTGGTAGCATTTCACCGCGGGCCAGGCTATAATGAGATTGGGGGTGTTTGGGAAGTCATCCAAAAGTGTTTTTGGGTGCTTTCGGTTCATTTTTTTTTTTTTAAATTTTAAAAACATACTGTTAGTGTTTTTAAATTATTTTGACGTGCTGATATCAAAAATAATTTTTAAAAAATAAAAAACATTATTTTAATGTATTTCGGCACGAAACATACTTTCAAAAGCTACAGCAATAGCTCTCCCAAACACCCTCTAAATGTATATTTGGGAGTGATATTGTGATTGTCTTTTGAAATATTTTTTTATTTAAAAATATATTAAAATTATATTTTTTAATTTTAAAAAAATTATTTTTGATATCAACACATCAAAATATCTAAAAATATTAAATTTTATTAATTTAAATTTAAAAATAAAAATAAAAAAATTCAATTTTTTTCAAAAAGGTTTTCGAAAATCACTCTCATACACTCCCTAAAAATATAATGAACTGACTATCATAAACTTTTAATATTGAAAATTATTTTTTTTTAGGGTTATTAAACTTTAAATATTAAATTTATAGAAATTATGAAATTGAAAAGAATTATAGGGTGAAATTGAAAAGAATAATAAAATTTATAAAAGGGCCAAGAAAAAAAATAAAGTTAAAATAACCAAATTGAAAAATATAATAACATCAATCAAATTGAATAAAAAAATTAAAAATCACTAAAACTTTTATAGATAGAACAAGAACAAAATAAAAAAATCCAAAAAATGAGGTACACATTAAAGAATACAATATTTAGTAGAGTGAAATTGAATGATACAGTTAAAAATAAATCAAACTTACTAAAAAGGGTCAAGACCAAAAAATAAAAAATAAAACTATTTTTAATTAATTAAACAAACTCAAGAATTATTAAATTAGATTATCTTCAAGAAAAATTTCAAACTCGATTTTTCATTATAAAAAAAACTCAAGTTGTAGTGTTTGTTAGCTTGATATATACTAAAATAATTTACTTTAAAGTACTGTAAATCTCATGGTTCAATAAATAACTGTAGGCTGAATTCCACGATGTACATGGATTAAGATGGTGCTTGGAATTGTGGTGGGATATATTTTTTAAAATATTTTTTATTTAAAAATATATGAAAAATATATTTTTTTTATTTTTAAAAAAAATATTTTTAATATCAATATATCAAAATAATCGGTTAATATTAAATAAAATGAAATTTTAAAAAATTACTTTTTGAACACCAGAATAAATCAAGGGATATTACATTTTATACCATATAAAACCAGTAAACAAAATATAAAGATAAATATGCATTTAGAGAGAAAAATAAATCTGTAAATTATAAGATAAATATGCATTTATACGAATCAATAAATTTTTTGAAAACAGATTAAAAAAAAGAGAGTTGAATTTAACCCTCTTACAGTCTAGTTCTGGAATAAAAAATTTATCTAATTAAAACCCCTATCATATAATTAAATAAATAAATTATCTAAATTAAATCAAATAACACCAAGCACCCTAGACAAGTTGGGTTAAATTATTATCCCTGACCATATTATATATTCAATTTAATTCAGCTCTAAAGTGAAATGGCTGTGAAAAAAGGTCCTTGGAAGACCTTATGAAAACTGAATATTTTTGTTAAATCAAAACTAGGCAATTTGGTCAAAAACTGCGTGTTACTCGACCCTATTTTCCATCTTATGAGTTTTAATTATCTATTAAGAAATAATGTCAACCAAATCGAATTGCCTAAGTACAATAAAGTTATAATTGAAATATAATAAAAAAAATATAAAGAGTAAGTTTTTTTATAGTAACCCTAAAAAATTTATTTAGAAGATATTTCTTTGTTTTTAATATCAATGTGAAGTAATACAATTTTATAGAAATAAGATAAAAAGAAATTAAAAACAGCTGCATACGCATATTTATGAGCAGACAATTGATAAAATTAATTTAAAATGAGTTGTTTATTTTGTACAACAAACTAGTTGATTGTTGAGTCTATTTTAATTATTTAGCTGAATATTCCATTTACAGATAATAAAAATTTTATAGCACCAAGGTTCAAAATGGTAATTACATTATTGTAATGCACAATAATCCGTGTCTACTATTATAATATTTATCCCACACAATATATTTTTTTAGTTAATAAATGATGTAAATATAATATAATTTATCAATTTCATGAAGATAGATATTATTGAAAAGGGGATCTCCATGAGCTAAAGAAACAAATCAGAACTTGAGTTGATGGAGAAAAAAGGAGTGGAAGAGTATCGACTGATCATCGACGCGTCTCAAAACTCCATTAGCTGACATGCAGCATACCACGTTCAAGAGGCCACAACAGCGCAATTGTTGAGATGGCGAGCTAATTGTATTTCACCACCAAATGACATCACATGCGCCATTGAAAAGCGTGGACGGAAGATAACAATTGATGCGTCAACATGACACGCCAATCGCTTTTCTTAAAAAAAAAATAAGCCACACATGAAAATATGAATATACCTCCAGTGCTAACTCTTCAATTTTTTTATTTTCAAGAGCACATTTGTAGTTTCATTGTTTATCCAATAACAAAAAACCTAAAATACCCTTGCCCGGGGACTTTAATGTTCTATTTCATTCGAGGATGTAATAATTATTTCATTGTTAATTGACAAATCAAAATATCCAAAATACTTTTGCTTAGTCAGCATTGTTTTGTCTAATAGTTGGAGTAAACTCATATTTCAATTTTACAAAAAAAAATAAAAAAAAAAGATATAAATACCCCCAGACAATTAGAAAATGTCAATTGATCCCTATGAAAAGTCAAAAATATTCTCAAGTCCAAGAGTTAAATTTCAGCGCACTAAGGGTCAAGATGATAATTATATTATTATAATGTACAATAAAGAGTGATTTTTTTTTTTTATAGTAACCCTAAAATTTTTATTTAGAATATATTTCTTTGTATTTAATATTAATGTGAAGTAATACAATTTTACATAAATAAAATAAAAAGAAATTTAAGACAGCTGCACGCGCATATTTATGAGCAGACAACTGATAAAATTCATTAAAGATGAGTTATTTGCAACAAACTGATTGATTGTTGATTCTGTCTTAATTGTTTGGCTAAATATTCCATTAATAGATAACAACAATTTCAACGCACTAAGGTTCAAAATGGTAATTACATTATTGTAATGCGCAATAATCTATGTCTACTATTATAATATTTATCCCAAACAATTTATTTTTTTAGTTAATAAATGATATAAATATAATATATTTTATAAATTTCATGAAGATAGATATCATTAAAAAAGGGTCTCCACGAGCTAAAGAAAAAATTGGAACTTGAGTTGATAGAGAGAAAAGGGGTGGAAGAATATCAACTGACCATCGGCGCGTCTCAAACCTCCATTAGCTGACATGTGCCACACCACGTTGAAGAAACTACAATAGCACATCTGTTGAGATGGCTGACGAATAGTATTTCACCACCAAATGACATCACATGCGTCATCAAAAAGCATGGACGGAAAACAACCATTGATGCGTCAATGTGACACACCAACCACTTTTCTTAAAAAAAATAAAAATAAACCACATATGAAAATATGAATATACCCCCAATGCTAACTCTTTGAATTTTTTTTGTTTTCGAGGACACATTTGTAGTTTCATTGTTTACCCAATAACAAGAAATCTAAAATACCTTTACCTGGGACTTTAATGCTTTATTTCATTCGAGGATATAATAGTTATTTCATTGTTCATTAACAAATTAAAATATCAAAAATACTTCTCCTCAATCAGCATTGTTTCGTCTGATAGCAGATAGTTCAATTTTACACAAAAATTAAAAAAAGAAATAAATACCCCCAAACAATTATAAAATATAAACTAATCTCTTTAAAAAATAAAAATACTCTCAAGTCCAAAAGTTAAATTTTAGCACAATAAAGGTCAAAATAATAATTATATTATTATAATATACAATAATTTGTGTCTACTATTGCAATATTTATCCTACACAATTTTTTTAATGCAAATATAATATAATTTTTTATCAATTTCATGGAGATGATAGATATTATTAAAAAGGGGATCTCCAAAAGCTAAAGAAACAAATTGGAACTTGAGTTGATGGGACTGAATCGAGCTCTTGCTTTCGAACAAAAACAAAATAATCTTCAAACATTACAATTAATGCTCCCGAAATCCTGTAGTTTTCTTCCCATTAATCTCCAAAAACAAAAGCCATTCGACCAGAATTCGTCGAGGCGAAGCAAGTTGGGACGAAGCGCGTGATAACCAGGTAGGTGACGTCATCCCCTTAGTTAATTAGGTCTAGCTTAGATAGTTTTAGACCTGTTTATTTTTATATTTCTTTAAAATATATTTTATTTATATTTTTTCAAATCAATTTAATAATGATAATGACATGTTGATGTTAAAAATATTTTTTAAAAATAAATAAATTAATTTAAAGAAAAAACAATTAAAAACAACAACTTCACTATATACCTATAAAAAAACACTTTTAAAAAATCATATTTCTTCCCGTCACTGTCCTCGAACGTCTATGATTTTCTTGGACCCATTGCAACTTGGACCACTTCACAAAAATACAAAAGGGACGACTACAAATCAATACTCGATTATATACCCACAAAGATTTCAGTCCTCGTAATTCGAGGTCTTGCTTAACTCTCCTTGTACTTTATTTGATCTAACAAGTTCATCCCCATCGGTTTTCTTATCGTAAAACTGAAATTTTTATATTTTCAAATATATGGGTAAGAAAAAATATAATTGAAAATCACAACTATATGATCTAGTTCTATTTGTATTTTTTTTGTAATTAATTAACATTAAATGCTCTTATAACAAAATAAAATCTCGAATTTCAAAAATCTTATTCATATTACAACCCTCCATTTTCAAGCAAAAGAATTTATTGTTTTTCATTATATTTTATACTATTATTATAATAAAATAATCGAAGGGGTTAAACTTGATAGACCAAAGAATTATAGAGATAAGCTAAGGTAATCAACAAGATTTTGAAGGCTGAGGACTGATCTATTAACATTTATATAGGTTGGGGACTGATTTGCATATAGGCTTATATATATATATATATATATAAAAAAATGTTCACGGTTTTTCTCCACCGATAGCTGATGAATTTGTCACGTATTGGGGTTAGGTCTACAGTAGCAGTCAAGAGTATTTTAATATTATATAAATAATTCTCCTGGAAAACATAATATACAAATGATAAGTAGAAAGAAAGAAAGATGGCTGCCGACATGGCGTCCACTAGAAGACCCAGCACAAACCCCCCCAAGTCTCCTGTCTTTGGTCAGTTTGGAAGGTACCAGAAAATAACTACCTTATCCCTTTCCCAGTTTCCACCAAAGGGCTTGTCTGGAGAGAGACATGAAACATCGTCATCTCTGCATTATTGAAGCAATTACTTTCACGTTGAAGATATCGGTGGTTTTTATTTTTTAAAAAATAAAAATAATTTAATATCAACAAGATAATTTAAAAATATATATAAAATAAAAAAAATACTATTTAAAAAAAAAAAAAACACAGCACGGCCTCGGAAACACAGCCCGATGAGATGCACGTAGCAAGACTACACCAACAAAATGATTGAAGAGAATAACATTGTATGGTTTTTGACAAAGTTATGTAGTGGGAAAGAGGAAGCTCGAGAAAGCAGTTGCTTATTTAATTCTAAGTTTCGCATTTATGGAATGTGAAGTTGTTTTGTCTTGTTTCCCTCTCTTTCTTATTTATATATCTGTTTTAAATTCTAAAAGTAATTTCACACTTATTTTCTATAAAATATAACATAAATAATTTGTTTAATTATAAATTAAAACGGACATGATTAATAAAATTTAAATCAAATAAAAATTTAAAATCTAATTAAGAAAGGGATACAAAATAACTAGATAAATAAAGAAAATTATAGAAAAACTTTTTCTAGATTCAACTTAGATATAATCAGGACCTCGATTAGTACTAGCAGGGTGACTTCAAGAAGAACTGGCTGATCCATATATATATTACGAGAATTTTGAAACAATGTTTTTTATGTAAAATATAATCATGCCATTTCATTTCTTTGTAATACTTTTTTATTTCTCGTCTTTCTTTCCCTTTAAATCCTTTTTTGACATTATATTTTTAAAATATATATTTTTTAAAAATAATTTATTTTAGATAAAAAAATTTAATGTTATAAATATTTTTATGTGTTGATATAAAAAAAATTTAAAAATAAAAAATAAATATTATTTTGATATACTTATAAATAAAAAATATTTTCAAAATAATCTCGACCATACTTAGTAACTTAGTAATGTAGTATCTATTAAGATAATATAACTTCTCATCTTATTAATTATTGACGTCGACGCTTTAATTACTGAAATGAAATACGGTTGTGAGAGTGTTCTATCTCGCATGTATTTTGTACTTCTTGTCAAAAATATTTTAAAAATTAAATCTCAAAACAATTTTATAGAATTAAAAAATAATAATTGGCTTAGTCAAAATCTAGTTATTAATAATTTTTTTAATCAAAGAGATATTATTTTTGAAAACAATTATGGCTCGTCTTACCACTAGATAATATTTTAAAACTATGGCTAAAAGTCATTGTTCATGGAGCAAGGCATTGACTTTCTTTTTTTGGCTTTTTTCTTTTTATGGGTCGGTATAATAAAACCCACGGACATGAGAAACTACATGAAAAACATGGCCACTACTTGCTTAGGCGGTCGTATATTTCTTTCATGATCTTGTCTGTTGACTAATACAAGAAGAATTTCTGGGCTCTTTATCTAGAAATCTTTGAAGAGGAGACAGCTCATTCCTATAAAAGTGTTTACCTATTTAAAACCGTAGATAATTATGGATAATCCAATGCTCAAAAGCTAAAAGTAGCTTAATTAGTCCTTAGACATATCAGGACCAGATATTAAAAAAAAATTAAATCACTAGCAAATTTGGAAAATTAAAAACATTACCCATTCACTACAAAAACAACTTGCTTTGCTTCGAGGGTAGTTTTTTTTTATTAGATTTAACTCTTTTTCTTTTATTGCTATTTGTTTTTATTTTTAATCCGGAACTTTATTTCTTGATTTAATCTTTAAGCTTTTTATTATCACGATTTTATTATTTTTTTAGGTCACAGATTCGAGAAATTAAAACAAGTTTGCTCGAATTTTCTCCTTGTCTTTTCTTACAATTAATTTCTTACAATTTCATCATTTTAGAAGACTATTTTGATCTTATGTATTTGGTCATGAGCTTCGTATGCTTACTTGATCTAGTAATTTTTTTGCTTATTATTTTTATCATATTATCAAATTAATTAATGTTTAACATGATTCTTGGGTTTCTTTTATTTTTTTAAAAAGAACTACTATTACCTAAATATCTTTTTTATACGTTTAATAAAAGTTATACCATGGTCCACCAATCCAGTGATCATAAAAAAAAAAAAAAAAAAATCGTTTGATCATTACCTAAAACGTGTGTTTTTTATTGTGGTATCGATTTAGTGCACCCTCTCACATTTTTTATGGATGACACTGTATATTTTTTATTATTTTATTTTGATCCTCAAAGTTTTATCTTATGCGACTTCACTCCAATTGAAGCCAATTGTTTCGGATTTATTACTCAAGATTGAAGTTCAAAAAAGGGGGTTAGAAAAAAAAAACATCAAACATAGATGATTTGCCATAAGTTTCATAAAATATACATTTTGGTCTTTCAACTTTAAAAAATATTGAAAGTCATGCAATTTTAGTACTTGATATCTCTCCAAGTCAATTATAGTACAAAAAAGTTTTTTTTTTTTTTTTGATTTTGAGTCCTTGGTTGAAAAATGAGAGAGAGGTCATTGGATTTCAGGATGAAAGAGAGAACAATATCATTGACGTTGATCTAGACCACTAAAATGGTTGATATGTATGTCAAAGTGGTATCAATGATGAATGAAGTTATTATCAAATGTTTTTATTTTTTATTTTTAAAGATCTTGAAAAAAAATTGAGATCAATTCTATTTTTAGTTTCATGTTGATTTTGGTACAACCATGTTATATGAGCTAATTAGATTTCAAAATCTCACCCTGATACCATTTAAGTTTTCTAGAGAAAAAATATTATTTTATTCAACTTAGCTTATGCATATTACATCCTTTTATATAGATACAAGGCAACGATATATATAAACATTAAATAATTAACTGTAGAATAATTAAAAATTTTTCCAAACTAGGAGGGCTTAATTTGGCATATAATATCAGATTCTTCTTACAAATCTTTGATGTGAGATTACAAACATCTCAGTAAATCCTTGACCTTGAGCCCAATTTCAACATATTGATATCTTAGTAAATCTCTCTATATATTTCTAATATGTATAGCCTTGTATAATATTGTTTTACTTTTATTTTATTTAATCAAGAGAAAATATACATGTCTGTTTCTATTATTAATATATGATTCTGATAAACAATAGGTCAAATATCCATCTTACAAGATGAAATATATTGATCTATATTTTTCTCTTGATTTTCCCACTTTTATATCTTAGTTAATGTTTGAGGTTTATTTATTAATAGGCATAATTCTTAATCTATTTTACTATATAGTTCTTATATGGGAGGGGAGTTTATAGTAGATTTTTTTTATCTTTAAAGTTCATGAAAAAATAAATATAAACTTGGTTTAGTTTTTGATTTTCAGGTTAATTTTGATTTTTGAAATGATTTCTTTGGATTTTTTTAATAATCACTAAGTTTTTTTCTGAATATTTTTGGTCAAAAATATGTTGAGAAAAAAGTTTAAATTCCTGATTTTTCAATCACCACAATAATCAAAATCTAGAAAATCACAAACAACTCATTATCTATTACTCTGTACAAAAAAAAAAAAAAAAACCCTAGGACACATGATAAATAAAAACAAGAGCCAAGTCCAGCGAGCATTCCCTGACCAAATTGGGCCAGGCAAGCTAGCTTTACTTTATATAGTATATATTTTTTTTTATTGAACCAATTTAACATGTGTCTATTTTTATTATTGTTTTATAGAATAAAAATATTATTTTAATAAACAAATGTAGCAAGCACAACTAAATAAAAACAGCATCAAACAATATTAAATATTTTGATTTACATGCGTGTTTGAAAGATGTTTTCCAGTTTTGTCTTATAATATCAAGTGTTTTTTATTTATTTTCAACACATCTAATTCCTAATTTATTTGAATAATTTTTTTATTATTCTTGTTTAGAATTAATTGTAACTATAAAAACATGTGATTGAAAAACAAAATGTATCCCGGATCAAAGCATGTGGTCTCTTTCAGAACGTGTGAACAAGTACACTTGTTGCTGCTCTATAAAAGCTGGAAATTAAATCAAGGACCCAACGGTAATTACGGAGCCAAATAACCACTGGTTAACAAATTGTAGCTTGGACACATGCAAGGAAATCTCGTGCAGCAGCGCTGCTGCGGCTGCTGCTGTCATCAATTTATCCAGATTTTTCTTCGAATTCGAAGATGTGGTTGACAACTCCTCTGCAATTCCTCCATGATTCCTCGCTGCCCAGCAGTCTGAAATCATGGCCCAACGCATTGAATGAAAGAAAGAAAGGCAGAGGCGCCGTACGTACCAGAGAGCTCAGCTACAAAAGCAGATCGGGGCTGGGGAAAGTTTGCTTAGCCAAGCCATTATTTTATTTTGAAAACCTTTCCTTTCCCTTGTTTCTTTATTTTGAAATAAGTTCTTAACCATTATTTTCTGCTTTCCATTTTGAAACTGTCCTCATTATTTTAAGTGTTTTTTATACAATTTAAAATATTATTGTTTCCCTCCATTTTTTTAATATTTTTACGTAATTTTAATATATTAATATAATTTTTAGTTAAAAATATATTAAAAAATAATTTCAACCATATTTCAAATCATGTAGATTTACATTGGGCTAGATTTTGGCTCAAAATGGTCAACGTATTTAACTTGGAAAAACCAGTTGATTTGCTGCATCGACTTGCGGGTGAGATTATTATTTTTGTAAGAAAATATCGTTTTTTTTTATAATTTAAACTATTGTTATTGCTTTATTAAGCACCGACAAGAACGCCTTTAATGAACCTTATAAATGGCACGTCTTTGCCTTGTAAGATATCGCACCATTGTAATTAGTGCGAGAGAAAAAGTAATTAATGAGCATATAAAAGTTTTTAATATTAATATTGGATTATTCTTATTATTACCAAAATCTAATAAAATTCGAGCATATTGATTGAAATTATACTCCTGTTTTCTCTTTTCTCTTTTAAAAATATCAAATTCATAATAAAAATACAGCTCTAAAACTATCGATTTTTATAGGGTAATCTTGCAGGGAAGTTTCAGTGTCCCAGAACCAATTTCATTTGTATGATCAAACTGTATATGTGCAGATCCCCATCGACGGCAGCTTTCTGGGCCTGCTGTGTATTTTTTGAACATCACCATCGTCTCCGGAGTAGAAGGCGACGGGAACATACAGGGCCACGAGGACACCACCGTTGAATGGTTAATGGAAATCATGGATCATTGGAACTGAGATTGATGGCGACTCTCTGGTCCCAAGCTCACTTGTCTCCCATCCTTTCTCCATTACAATTTATCCACGTAGCAGAAAAGCTAGTGATTTATTTTATTTTATTTATTTATTTAGTTATTCACTTTTATCACTTTGCTTTTCTTTTTTCCTTTTCCACTCTTCTTTCGGAATGAATGAATTTAAATACAATTCATCAACTCACCTTGGAAGCAATTCTTAATTAAGTATTATTTATGCACCTTCAATACCACATTTTAATTATTTATAATAATCTTTCTAAATAAGTGCAAACTTAATGTTAATTGTTTTTTTATTAAAATATTGTTTGGTCGTGAAGCTAAACCAAGGTTTTTTTAGGTGAAGAGAGTATGACTACTTTACTAAATGGCTAGGATCCTATTAATTAATTAATTATACAAAGGTGGGGGGGGGGGGCTAAACACAACTTTAATAAATAAAAAGGGATTAGCATAAACAATCACTAAAAATAAAGAGGCTAAATTACAAATTAGTTATGGAGTTTAACTTTTATATTAGCACGAGACAAATGTGGAAAAGAAAGAGACTCGACTGGTTGATGCAGCGAGCCAAGCCAAGTTAGGAAGTAAGCCGAGCTGAAGAGGCTTGGTTTTGTCACTACGAGTACGTGACTGCGACCATATCTGAGCGGCTGCTGGACCAACGGCGTCCAAATTGCTGCTGTGCTGACCTACCTCCAAGCCGCCTGATTTCCTTGCTCTCCACGTGCTCTCCTCTCAGTGGCCATTCACATTTCTCTCAAGAACAACCCCCCCCCCCCCCAACCCTCTCTCACTTCTTTTTCCCCTCTTTCTCTCCCTCCTCTCTCCTTCCACTTTCAAAAACTTTAGTAAACAAGCAAACAAACCCTCCTCATCGACTCGGAAAATCACAATCTCCGTCGGGAAATATCGCCGGAGTTGAACTCTTCTTCTTCACTCCATCTCTTGACGCTTCTTATTCTTTTTTTTTTTTTTGTGAAAGAGATTTAAAGTTGTTCTTTTACTTCTCTCCGAAACTAAAAAGAGAAAAAATAATTAATTTTAACCTATTTCTGCCGTGTAGAAATATCTGGATGTATAATTTGGTAAAGGTGAAATCAGAAAATATATATGGAAAAACAGAGAGATATTTTGCTCAAGAAATGAGGAATTCAGGAATAGTTTGACAAATTTGGAAGCTTTGGAGCAACATGAGTTGCGAGAGAAGGAGAGGAGGGGTGGAAATTTACGAGCAGAGAAGCTCGGTTGAGGAAAACGGCTCTATTGATCAGAATCTGCTAATTGACCCCAAATTGTTGTTTATCGGAAATAAAATCGGTGAAGGAGCCCATGGTGAAGTTTATAAAGGAAGGTTAGTGTTGCTGATGAAAGCTTATTTTTTTTTTCAATTCTTTTTATATAAAAGATTGCGGAGGTTCCTATTTTATTGAGAAAAAAACATGTTGTTGTTACTCAATAGTGAGCAGTTTCTATTTCTAGTTATTGTTAGTTACGTAGTAGGTGATTGTTGAATATTTTGTTTGTGTGTTTCTAGGTACGGTGACCAGATTGTGGCAATTAAAGTTCTTCATCGTGGGACTACGTCGGAGGAAAGAGCTGCGCTTGAGGATCGGTTTGCAAGAGAGGTTAATATGATGTCTCGAGTTAAACATGAGAATCTTGTCAAGGTAAAGTGTGTGATTATGATTAATTTTTTGGAAATGTAATGTAATTTGTATGTGTGTATCAGTTAGGCCAGTGCTTTTCTTTGTTGGGTTTGCAGTTTATTGGGGCTTGTAAGGATCCATTGATGGTGATAGTTACAGAGTTGTTACCAGGGATGTCACTCCGGAAGTACTTGGTTAGTATTCGTCCGAAACAGTTAGACCTCTATGTGGCCATAAATTTTGCTCTTGATGTTGCGCGAGCTATGGATTGTTTGCATGCTAATGGGATTATACACAGAGATCTTAAGCCAGGTATAGTAAGAATATGTTCAAGGATTTGTTTTTTCACGTTTATGTTGGTGTCAAAATTTAGAGTTCAAAGTTAACTTATAGTTATCATTATAGTGTGGATACATTCAAATATTTCTATGATCAAGCCTCACCCTAGCCTTTTATCAAAAAGAGCATGTATTTGGAATCACGCAGCCTTTATTTATCACTTCTATGATTCTGCGATTGGGAAAAGTGACATTCTACTAAGGTTTGTGATTTTAAATTTTTGGGATAATGTCATCTTGATTGCTGTTTTTTAGTCTTGTGACCTTGTTCTGCGAGTGATTCAACTAGGCCATTTGCACGGCATGATATTTGAGTTGAGTTCTTTTTTAGGTCTTCTAGATTGTTCTGCAATTGACCTTTGCCTCTTGAGTCAGGGATAATGCTGCTCGTGACTTTCATGCTGTTTGTGCTGCCAAAAATGAATGTTGTTTTCCTGGACCACATGGCACACTTCATGTAATTTATAATCACTGTCTATTCCTTTCACCAAAATTGATAGCAAAACCTTTTTCTTGATGTAGACAATCTGTTGCTTACGGCAAATCAGAAGTCTGTGAAGCTCGCAGATTTTGGTCTTGCAAGAGAAGAAACTGTGACTGAGATGATGACTGCAGAAACTGGGACATACCGTTGGATGGCTCCTGAGGTCTGTGCCTTCTTGCTAACATAGTTTGATTTTGGTTAAATATCACCTGATATTAGTAGAGCATAAGAAGCCTTGCAGTTCTTCGATATTCTTCTATTAAAAAAGAAAGAGGTGATGGTTACGCATCAGCCATGTAACTGTTGGAAAACAACAGAAACCAATATTGCTTTTATATCAAGAGTCTTTTCCTCTTCCATTTTCAGCATTAGTTCATCATTTTGTAGATTTTCATTAAGAGTGAAATGGCGGAGAAACTACATCTTATTCTGAATTTCACCTCCCTCAACAACTCATGTACTGCATGCTTTAGTGCTATTTTAGATTCAATTTGTTTCTTCAATTTTATTTGCTTGTAACCCCAGATGGATCACATAAACACACTTTTTTTGCGTTTGCTTAACAAATAGAAGCATGGGGTTTTCTTAAGCAGCGTGGCTCTTTACTTTTTAGGTTTAGTTGATATCTGGTGTTGAATGGCTATGTTTCATTCATCACATGTTATCAGCATTCTGCTTCAGAATATTATATTGATTCGCATGTAGAATACAAATCCTTTCCAGTTTTCCATATGTTTTGCTGACATTCTTTTGCAGTTGTACAGCACCGTTACACTGCGTCAGGGAGAAAAGAAGCATTACAATAACAAAGTTGATGTCTACAGCTTTGGAATTGTGTTGTGGGAATTGTTGACCAACCGCATGCCATTTGAAGGCATGTCAAATTTGCAAGCTGCCTATGCTGCTGCTTTTAAGGTGAAGAATTGGATTGCAAACAAGTCTGTGTGTGTGTGTGTGGGCCATATTAATGTTGGATTGCAACTTCAAGAGGCAATCCAAATGCAGTCTGCTGTTTTTTCCTTATGCACTTGTGACATGTGCCACTTGAGGGCCATCTTTGCTGATGTTTCTGCATCATTGCTATCAAATCTTCTAACCTGATATTTATTTGTTTTTGGAGAGAACTAACCAAGTTTTGTAATGAATACAGCAAGAGAGGCCCGCTCTTCCAGATGATGTATCCCCTGACCTCGCATTTATCATCCAGTCATGCTGGGTTGAAGATCCTAACTTGAGGCCCAGCTTCAACCAGATAATCCGGATGCTCAATGCATTTCTCTTCAGACTCTCACCACCTTCACCCTCACCATCCTTACCAGAATGTGACACCACCGAGGCAGCATCATCAAGTAATGGCACCATAACTGAGTTTTCCTCTCGCACTAGAGGAAAATTTGCTTTCCTTCGCCAACTATTCGCAGCTAAAAAGACCAGGAACACTCATTGACTGGTTAATTTTTCCAATTTTTTCCTTTTGAACCAGCACACAGAAACTTGTCCTGTCATAGAAGAATTTTTAACTACTGAGATGATGGTGATTAGTGTAGGATTGAAACAAATGCTGAACAGAAATGACTTAATGAGGAAACTTGGTCGGAAAATAAAACGACTGTTTAGATGGTCTGTGGACCTTTTTGTAAAGGAAATACATGGGTTTAGCAGTTATGTCCATATCGTTTTTTATTTTTTAAGATGGTTTTCTATACTTCAGCCTGGCCTCAGTTTTGGTACTTACAGTCGGAGGTGAAACCGCTATGCTATTTGCAATACTTCTCTGCAAAGATTAATAGTAGTTAAGGAGTTGAATGGACATGGTTCATTCTTCACTTGTAGATTCTACGATGTCATGCATTTTACCAAGTTCTTGTGATATGCCAAAATGCTTACAGAGGAATAACAATCTTATTGACTTCGGCAATAGCTGCAGTCACAGATGGTTCATCTGGCCTCTAATGGCATGGTAAAACAGACAGGATTTGTGTATGGTGTATGTGATTTCCTCAATGTAACGTGCTATAATGCTTGTGCAAACTGTCTCGTAGCTTTTGCCTGGTGCATGGCTATATCTTGTAGAAAACGTAAGAGCTTCTTCAAATGAAGGGTGGGTTATCTATGTTGTATATTCAGGCATTTGGAAAAATAATTTTTGTCCATATAAAAGGGAGCAGAAGCCTCATGCTTGCTAACATGAAATTTTGACAATCTCTTCCATGCACATAATCTGAGTGCTCAAAGTTTGGTGATATTGAAGTGGGACACTTCCAGTCCATAAATACCCAGCTCTTGTCATCGCGCTCCCCGTCAGAAAAGCAAACCAATTAATATTTAATACACGCACACACAACCAAATTTCAATAAGATCTAAAAGTTTTTATGAGAGTTTTTGACTCCCTTCTCAGACTTGTACTTGTTGACAGGCATTCCGCATCATATTCGTCCTGCTGCTCGCCATTATCTCTGTCAATAATGTACGTCTTTTCTTTACTGACAAAGTTACTGATGAAAACAATTATAAACATGTTGATTGTGATAGTGAAAACTTATAAAGCTGGGCTGTCTTTTAGCTGGCGAAGCATCAACCATGGACCATGTTGCATGGACTCCCTGACAAATAAATGGACCTGCCATTCTCTACATGGCGCCTGCATCTACTTAGCCTGTAATGCAACTGTGCACATCAAGAATGAGCACGCAGGACTGCTATGCCTACAGCGAATGACTTGGAGCTGGAGGGTTGGCGTCATTTTTGAATGGTGATGAGGATAATGATGGTGGTCAGCAATGTATTGTCCCGTGAAAGGTCACTGTTTCCTCGTAGTCCAAACAGGAGATGCCATTGTCATGTGGCCATGACTTGACTGGCAATATGGGGGGCAAAAATCCACCATCTACTTGTTTTGAAATGATACATGCCCTTTTCTGTGGCAACTTACGGATTATTTTAGTAGAATTTATCTTCTACAGCATCCCCTTTTATACAATCCATGATTTCTGGTAAATTTTCTCAGTCAAGTTCATTATATTCTAGGTAAATCAGTGATTTGATTTGAACTTTTTTTAACCAAATTAATTATATTTTAACTACAAATCCCACCAAACCGAGAGTTTCGATGATTAAAACATTAATCGAAAGTGTTCTGCTGGATTCCATTTCTTATGACGCAATCAACTGAATAGTCTTCATGATTCTGTCGATATCAAAAGTAAAACCATGTCCCACTGCATATGCTATGGCCTTAGACATGTGGATGATAGTAGGCGAAGGGGGAGAACGAGTCTCAACCACCTCACAGCAAAAGGAGCCAAAAGGGTTTGAAATTGAATCACAACATCCCTCGAATTCAAGCAATTCACCCAATGGCAGTGCTGACAATCAACAATTCCCCATATCGATTTTTTCTCATTCCCTTCGAAAGAAGTAAAATGCATGCATGCTTTGATATTTTTCATCCAACCAATTATTTTTTCCATGTCTCATGCTTCCCATCAAGGATGGCATGTGCTTTAATGATAGTTTTCGTCCAACCGTTCTTCTGAATTTCTTTTAACTTAAAATTAATTATTTTTAAATCATATTAATATTCTCATATTAAAAAAAAATATATTTTTTTATTATAACATGTTATCAAATAAAAAAAACATTTTAAAAAACAATTTCCACCCCACTTCCATACAAACCCTCATTTTTTTTAACTTATTTTTATATCCAAAACCTTATGAAAAACTCTACAAATTTATTATTGAAATTCAACGCACCCTAAAACATCATAAATGTTTTTTAATAGCGGCTGAAAAGTTTTGAGGAGATAATTTAAAAAAGCAATCTTTTCATGCAATTAGCATAAATATATGCACGGTAATTGCTAGACATTGATGATGACGATTGTAAAATGCATTAATTGGTATGTCCCCCTCCCAATCAAATGGTTAAAATCATCATTTAGTCCATAGACGTGGAATCAACCGCGTAAATTGTGCTCATTGGAATTTTCTCTTCTGGCCAATTAAAGTGATAATTGAAAATTCAATAAGTTGGAATTCAAGTCTATATTTAATAATCAACGACTCTAATCAAGGCCAAATTTGTAGAAGGAGTCGGCATGATGAATTCTATCACTCTCACGTGGAAGCTAGAAAATATCAAGGGAAAGTTTACATTTTTATTTTATTTTTTGCAAAAAATCCATTTGACTTGTGACTATTAATCCTTCCATCGTTATTGGATTTGCATCCAACATTATTAATTCGGTATATTTTAGAAATAAAATAATTTTTTTAACCAATAACATAATTCAAATAAAATTACTTTATTAAGACTCGATCATATAAAATAATTTAAATCTAAAACTGTTGAGAGCATAGCCTATATGCTATCATATAAAAAAAAGATTTTTGTAAACTATGAGTTTATAAGTTAAATAATTTAGAATCAAAATTTTAAATAAAGTACGGCATAAAATAGATAAAAATAAAATAATTCATAAATCATTGTCTTATAATCGTTTAAAAGAAATTAAGTGTTTTATTTATAAATTCAGCAAGATAAAATAAAATCAAAATCAATTTAGTAACAACAATATTTTTATTTTTCGTTTTTTTATTTTCCAATGAATTAATTAATTACCACCTACATGTAAAGCAGTCAATTTCTAAGGCAAACCAACACGCTAGCTAACATTGGAAACATTTCAGAAAAAATTAAAGACTTGAAGTCAATGCTTCTGTCTCTTACATGACAGGATAACATGGTAGAAAGTAGAAAAACCAGGTACAAGAGAACATAAATTTTACCGATACAGAGAGAGAAAGAGAGTGAGGGAGGGAGGGAGAGTTGCATACTAGCTGGTGGATGCATTCGAGATTAATTTTTTAGTCCATTTTCTTTGGATTGATTCAAGATCCAGGGGAAGATATCGAGTATAACTCAATTAGATTTCTTTGAAGACTTCATCTTTGTCAATTCAAGAAGCGAGAAAAGGAGGAAAAATATGTTTTTATGGGTTTTTGAGATAGGAGCTTGATCTTTTAGTTTTTTTTGGAAAACCCATCAAGAGAATGAAGGAGAAGATAAGTTTTTTAGGGTCTAAATGATTGTCAAAGAATTGGGTATTTAGCTAAAATGGGAGAGAGAGGAAGTGTTAATGCTGCAGCAATGTACACCGCTATGAACGCTGTGCAAGCACTTGGGAGAGGATTTGATGTGAACTATGATAAGAGGTTGTTGTATTGTAAAGGAGTTGCTGGGTCTAAAGTGGTAGAGATTGATGGTGAACATACTAGAGATCTTTTGTTAGCTGGTGGGATTCTATTGCCTAATGTTTCCAGGGACATCAGGAGCTCTTTGGACCCAATTGGCCGCCAGAGCTCAGGTGTTTGCACTTTTCATGAGGTGGGTTTTTGAATTTTTGTTGTTTTGATCTTGAAGTTCTGTTGTTTTCCTGTGTCGTAAGAATCCATGCTTCGAGGATTAGGTTACAGTGGGTGGTATTGAAGATAGCTTGAATTGATATTGATCAGTTTAGTTGCTTAAGACATCAATTAGGATTGGTTTGGCTTTGCCACCAGTACCAACTACCAAGTGGATGGAGAATTTAAATTGTCTCTTGCATTACCTCTGCAGTTTATTGTCGCTGGGTTATTGCAGGTGTCTCAAGCCTAGTTATTTGATTCTTTCTTGAATTTTTTTTTCTTAGTGTTTAATTATTGTGCTTGAGAGCATGAGTCAAGACCCATGTTGGAACTTTTGGATTGTATCTTGCCAGAATACTTTAATCATCTTTTAGTGTTTGAGTGTCAGCAGTGAATGATGTCCAGAGTTTCAAAATGCAAGATAAATATTAGCTCTCTTGCTCGACTAGGGTTTTTTGTTTCTAATCTTAAAATTGATTGAGATAAAATAGCACTAGCCTGAATTCCTTGGTGTTAAGAACTGACTGCTAAACTAGCAATTTTGATATTTTCCCTACTGTTTTAGTGAACGAAATTGCTGTAGTTGTTCTAATGCACTTCTCAAAAAAAATAATGCAGATGGTGGAATACTTTAATCAAAATGCTAATCTATCAGGAGGTCTTCCTCTTGGTAGTTTCAATTCTGCATTTAGTTTTACTGGTTCAAAGCATATTGATGCTGCAGCTACAAAGACCCTCTCGATGGATGGATATTATATCCCACTTGCCAAGGTCCAACTTATGAGATCCCCCTTAGTGTTGCATGAAAATGTTATACAGGCTGTGCCAACTTTCTGGGATCCTCCATCCTTGGCAAGGTGTGAATTTTTAATTCTCTGAAGGAATATATTGGCATCAAGGTTTTGAATTGTCCATAACAACTGCATCCTTTTTTTGACAGCTTCATTGAGAGTTTTGGGACACATGTTATCACTTCTGTAACTATTGGTGGTAAGGATGTGATATATGTTAAACAACACCAGTCATCACCTTTGTCAACCCTGGAGATTAAACACCACGTGCAGGATATTGGAAATCAGAGGTTCTCTGACACAGAGGGTCATATGAGCGCAGGTCCAATGAAACTCAAGGATAAGGCTAGTCCCATATTTCCTTATTTCTTTGTCTACCTTCTTTAGCATGCCCTTACTTTTTGATCACCTGTGACTTAATACCAGATTATTCTTGATTTAGCAGGGTGGTGATTCAGGTATATTTAACAGCCAAGGGATATACCCTCAACCAACTAGTGCACCATATCTTACTGGGAAAGAAGTACGTAGAATCCAATCCTTTTTTATCTCCCTGAAGTTTTGATGTTAAATTTTCTCTTTGTTGAACTATTTTATGATGTCTTTTGCTGTCATTATTATGAGTATAAGATTACTTTATATGAAGACGCACAGTTTCTACATCCAAACATAATTTCCCTGAACATGTTTTAACCAAATGCAACAACTGAGCATTCGAGGTTTTACTCCATATGTTGGTCTTGTAGTTCCCAATCCAGTTCCTTCTTTAAATTTGCTTTGTGTATTGTAACTATGCACTCTATTATTGATCAGTGGAAATTGGAATAAATCACATGTTGCTATCATTTTTCTTTGAAAAGGTTTGCTTGCAAACATGTCTTGTATTTTTCGTATTTGTTCCTTGTTTGGATTTTGCCTTTTCATAGCAATCCCATTGCAATGATGTTTTCATGTACGCATCAGTTGGATCTGGAATAAATTAGCAATGGGTTTTGGTGTTTTGTCAAAAATGTTTTCTTGCTATTGCTGTCATGATTTTATCAGGAAAAATAGGATCACTCGTATTTTATCAGAGTTTATTGCATTTAAGAAGATGCCACTGGTGGCTAACTCTTGTATTGGCATGAATGCAGTCTGCATTCTCTTTTTGCCAATATATTATTTGCACACAGTTAAATAATGTGCAAGGCTTATGTTCTAGACCTTGCTTTGATGAATTTATAGGAAGGTCTAAAAATTTGTTCTGTTATTCTTGTATATGCAGGATGTTACCATCATTTTCCGCAGGAGGGGAGGAGATGATCTGGAGCAAAATCATATCCGATGGGCAAGAACTGTACAGTCATCCCCAGATGTCATTGAGATGACTTTTGTTCCTATCACAGATCTACTTGATGGGGTACCTGGAAAGGAGCATCTGAGCCGTGCAATTGCTCTATATCTTGAATGTAAGACAAGTAGATGACCATTCAGTTAGAATCCTTTCTCTCTTTTGTTCTCTTTTTCCAGTAGGTAGTGCAACTCTTAACTGTGACACTTATTTTTTAACAATTGTGCCCAGACAAACCTCCGATTGAAGAGCTGAGATGTTTTTTGGAGTTCCAGATTCCTCGAATTTGGGCTCCTGTACAGGACAATATTCCAGGACACCAAAGAAAGGAACCTGTTTGCCCTTCTTTGCAGTTCAGCATGATGGGGCAAAAGCTTTATGTGAGTCAGGAGCAGGTATACATTCTTAACTCACTATACTTTTCATCCCAAGTGAAAGATGGCTAGGCTATTAACATTTTTTTTGGGGAAACCGGATTAAAGGGTTTACTGCTGGTGTTGTATCTCATAAAATATGTAGCAACTGAGATTTGTAGAATGTTCTACTAGTTAGATAATAATATAAATCATATCCTGGAGTTTCACCTAATATTTTAAGTTTTTAGGTTAGAGGTTTCAGGACACTACTGCCAAACAACTTATCTATGTAAAGCAGTCATGATTCTTCAGTTGTAACTATCCAATTGAACCAAAGACAATTTTACTAGCTAATGCAAAGGGTTAGCCTCAACAAAACCTGGTTTTTTTATTTTTTCTTAAATTGGCTGCAGATATCAGTAGGGCGCAAGCCTGTCACAGGTTTGAGATTATGTCTGGAAGGAGCCAAGCAGAATCGCCTACGTATCCATCTTCAACACTTGGCATCTCTTCCAAAAATCCTTTTGCCATACTGGGACACCCATGTTGCAATTGGTGCTCCCACGTGGCTGGGACCTGAGGAGCAGGATAGTCGATGGTTTGAACCAGTAAAATGGAAGAACTTCTCTCATGTGAGCTCTGCTCCAGTTGAGAAACCTGAAACCTTTATTGGTGACCAATCTTGTGTCTACATTGTCACTGGGGCTCAGCTTGGAGTGTGGGATTTTGGTTCAAGAAATGTCTTATACATGAAACTTTTGTATTCTAGGCTACCAGGCTGCACAATACGAAGATCCTTGTGGGACCACATGCCACATGAGAAGTCAAAGAAAGTCCCTGCTGTAAATAATACTAACTCTGGTGACTCAAGCTCAGCCTCAAGAGAAAATGTTGCAGGGAACAAGCTGGCAAAGTTTGTTGATATGTCTGAGATGAGCAAAGGGCCACAAGATCCCCCGGGACATTGGCTAGTTACAGGCGGAAAGCTTGGTGTAGAGAAAGGCAGAATAGTTTTGAGAGTGAAATATTCCCTGCTGAGTTATTGAGCTTAGAATTACGGTTTATATGCTGATGCACTATAGAGGTGGTGTTTTGTTATGCATAAGTACTGGTGTTCATCAAGTGTGTAAACTCTTGAAACAAGATGAGCTCAGCCGAATGGTTTTTGGTTAGGGTTTCTTCCACTGTCAAAGGTCAAGTCTGTTTTCTCGTTACGCTGTGAATTTTGTAGAGAAGTCTTTAAGTTTCATTTACAAATGATGCAGAGATGTAGGAGTGGCCTCTAAATGTGATTGTTCATATGTCTGCAGTATAATAGTACTCCGAATTCTTTTGCTTGCCGAGTCTTCTATCTTTTAATCTTCGGAACCAATGTGCTAGGTTGCCCCTGCGATTCGCCATGATGCCTGCAATATTTAAAGGGCTGTTTGGCCTCGCTGTGTTTAGGAGTGAAAGCACTCTTTTAGCGGGAGGCATGCGTCTTTCATATTTTCCAGAGATAACGCTAGTTTTTTCAAAAGCAATTTCTTTATCAAACACTTCTATTTTTAACTTGGACAATAAATAATAAGAGTAAAGACGGTGTTCTTATTCCATCCCATACCATTTGTTGTTGGCAAAGTTGGGGGCTAAACATACATACTAGCACTTGAAAGCCTTGGTGCCCTTGGGCTACCTCAGCATAACCGGCAACACATATATATAACCACAGATTTTTTTCAACTTGAAACAAATCTCCAGGGACATTAACTTAGATTTACTAGAGTTGCCCTCCTTCAAAAGTTTGTCCAAATCGCCAATTTGCTGGCGCAACATTGTAGCGGGTAACTGTCCTGCCATCGCTGGTTGTGACTCTGAAGGAGAGGCTTTGGCCATCGAGATATGAGTTGCTCTGCCAATTTTGGCCCCAGTTTCTTGACATGGTTTGCCAGCCAGTCCTAGATCCTTTGATAGACACAGCATGAACATCACCTGCACCTGCCACATTGGTTATCAAGACCAAGTTGAAGTAGGAATGACCATTAATGGTGAACCTAATGCCTCCATTCTTCACACATGGGACCCTGTAAAAACAACAAACAAACTAAAATGATGCTGCTCCAGCTAGTCAAGCATCAAGTTATTACAGTAGCAGAACTTCTGTGTGGTCTAGACTACGGCACAGTCATGGCTGATACCATGATCATGTCACTAAGGAGGTTTTGAAATTACCTTCTGAAGAGTATAGGAACAATTCCAGCTCGAAACTGTGCAATTTGCAAGAAAGCAGGCTGTGCCAAATCAAAATGTTGGAGAGGGGGGTTGCACCAGCCTCCATTGTCATTAGACAAAGCATAATTAGGAGGGCAAAAGTTGGTGGCTGTCACAGTAATGGTACTGGAATGGCACCATTTAGGATCATTGTTGCAGCGTATCTGGAAGCATGCACCACAGCTCAAGCCATTGTTGAAAAGGGCAGTGCTTAGAGCTGCAGTGCTTGTTCCATACCCTTGGCTGTACAGGTTTCCATATCCACAAGCTCCCCCTGCAACCATCACCACATCTTGTAAGAAACACTGGACCTAAAGTATTCAAGACTTGAAACAGTACAAATTAACATACTGCGGGGAAAGATATGCAGGCTCTTTCAATGATAAAATGTTCGATCCCAACCATAAATGCATCAACACTCTGTCATGTTTAGCTTACGTACCCATGGTGCCAGACGCATCGCTACCTCCGTAGAATGTGGCATGACCACTCTGCCACCCACCATAATCTCCATAAATGCCATGAAGAAGAAAGCTCAATACAAGATATAGCTGAACAAACAGAAGATCTTTCATTGCTTTCATTGCCATTATGTTCTTGCGTCGTTACTAAGAAACAAGTACTGGAAAATATCGGGGCAGCTAGAAAGCCTGATTAGAGCAAAGGCTCGAGTGTTATACTCCGGGGAAATCGTGTTGGCTATTTATACTCTGGGGATTTAGGTAGTGACCCAATTAGCAAAGTAGACTTCGTTTATTATTACAACCTGCAAGTTAGAGGTAGTCACGTTAGAACTATAATTAGAGCCGACCTACCTGCCAAAGGTGCTGGGACAATTAGCATGCACACGTTCCTTTGAATTCAACAATTTCTGTCCTCTTCTCTCACAACGTAAATGTCCCCATCGAAATATGTTTTTTTTTTTTTTTTTACGATTACAAGTATTTTTTGATTAATTTATATATCAATCAATCAAAATCAAGATTAAGTTTCTCTCCAAATAGTTGTTAGACTGAAATTTTATATCCGATAAAACTTCACTTTTAAAATATATTTTATAAGCCCAGTTAAACAAGTAAAACTCTAGTTGTTGTAAATTTTTATAAAAAAATATATATTTTGACTCGAATTCGAGATTTATTGTACAAATCTTCAATGTTCTGTTATCACGTCATGCTCTTTGAAAATAATTGCATCTTTACATCTATCTGCAAATATATTTAGGAAAATAAATTCTTTTTTGGTTATAAAGCTTAAATTTTGAAAAATTTGAATTTAGATGAGAATATATATCAATAGGTTTAATTATTTTGATACATTTAAAAATTATTTTTATTTATTATATTTGCATTGTCTTAGTTTTGTTTTTCAGAGTTTTGAAATTATTTTTCATCTAAATTAATATATACTTTTAATATATTATATTAAAATAAAAGAAATATATTTTAACTGTAAACTAGTTTTAAAAAATCATGGAGCACCTAACCATCGCATCTAGTTGCTGTGGTACGGATGCGTCAAGTCCAACGTGTGCGCCATCTCAAAAGTCAACCTCTTAAGGCTTTTGGCATTTCGACGTCTTTTATTATAAGTGGCCATGGTTGTCAACTCTGCATGATTTACAATGTTTTTTTTTATTGTTTTTCAAAACAATTAAAAAATATATTATTATTATTATTATTATTATTATTAATTATTTTCATATATAATATCAAAAATAATATTTTTAAAAATAATAATATTTTAATATGCTTATAAATAAAAAAACATTTTTAAAAACAAACTCCATCAAATTACAAAAAATAAACTAAATACATTGGATGAAGTTGATCTCCGATGGGACTATTTTCAAGTGGCGAAGCCGTCGTGGGGGATGCATGTACTTGTACACATCATAACAAATTTCAGAATATTAACAATGGCTGACTTAATTTTGTTAGAGAAACACAAAATTAACCCCCGGGATTTCAATCCTATCTTTGATTAGCTTAAAAATGATGATTAATTTTTACTCTTTTATAAGAAAAGATCACGTCGTGAGGGAGAAAAAAAAACCAATAAATTATTTCTTTTCTTTTTTCATTATTCAAAATTAATTCATATAAAAAAGAAGGTTGTAATTTAGCATAGATGCGTGAGATTTCTTTAAATATGTCCACGTATATTATTGCCTGTATATGGCTTAGGATAACCTGCATGCTTCTTTTTTTTGCAGCAAATAAAAAAAATAAAAAAATAAAAATCAAAGAACATCTCATTGACAACCAAGGAAAGGTTTCCAAAAAGATCCTAACCCAGTGGCCATGCATGGTGGAGGTGTTTAGTTAGTAGAGTCACGGGGACGGGGGCCTGCATCAACCGAATGCAAGTTTATCCAGTCCAGAAGAAGAAGATCAGGTTGACCTGTCAACTCGTTGTTGGAGGGCTGGCCACGTGCGATCAATCGGAGTTAGCCACATGTCAACTAGTTGTTGGGATTAGGTTGATATGCTGGCCGATTTAATAGGTGTGGTAGTGACGTGTCATGCTGAGCTGTATCAATTACAGTATGCCCGAGTCTTATAAAAAATATTAAAGGGAATTAACTTGATAAAAGAAATCTAAAATATTTTATAGCTTAGTTAATATCCTGTAATTTCTTTTTAAAAATATAGTTTTTAGAATGATATTATTTTAAAAAATAAATTGACTGAATTATGATAGAAGCTATTGAATGTATATATATTATTTAACAAATTTTTTTATTCGAGAAAACATCCCCCAGAAAGTGTACTTGTGGGTCTCGGTCGAAGTGAGTGAGTAGAACCCCGATTGTCACAGACTCTTATAAGATAAGTACGTCCTGACTTGAACTCGAGATTTTTTATATAGATATCAAATTTTTTATCTTCACGTCATGATTCTTGAGGATTATTTACCGTAAAAAAATAAATACAATACATGTCAGGTAAGTCTTAAAAATAACTCGGAAATGAATTATGAAAAAAGCTTTAGAAACAAGTTAAATAATTATGATTTTACATATTACAATGCCATAATTTAAACTATAAATATATTCACGTGTGGAAGGGAAGGGTTGGATCACCTTTTTTGAGAAAGTTACAGCCTAGCAAGTCAAAAGTTTGAAGAACAATCTCATATTCTCAATTAATTTGTTCTCTCTTGGGATCCAAACTACAATCACATGTTAAAAAAAGGGTACAAATTTAAGACGATTCTCTATAAAATCTTTCGAGAACGATATCATCTAGTCAAAAGTTTGAAGGGCAGCAATGAACTAATTGAGTGGGGTTTTACCTGCATATTCCCCACAAAAATTAGATTAATGCAATGTTTAAGAGCAAGATTTTATTACATATAGTGTAGTACCCTTGCATGTTTATTTTAGGCTAAAGTATTATAAGGATAGCTACAATTATAACGGGTCACTTAAACCCATACATCTATGCTTTTTTTATTGGTTCTTTAAGTTATTTTAACCCTATATTTTTCCTCTTGTAATTTTATATTTTTTTATTTAACTATTTAATATTATATTGATTATAAATTAAATTTTATAATTTTTTACCGTATAATAAAATAAAAACTTAATTCAACTCATTGAAGTTCATAATTCATGTTACAAGTTTGATAGGTTAACTAAAGTTAACCCAATTTGTTTCTTTTTTAATATTTTATTTGAATCAACAATTTTACATCAGAATAACTTTCACATGATTAAATTTAAAATTTGAGCTAATTAAAGAATAAGATCAAAACAGGACTAACCTGCCCATGAAGTAAAGATGGTCTGAAAAGGTTTATTAGCCTATTTGATAATTCTTTCACATGATTTAAAAGGCTATGACGGTCATAGTTTATTTCTGCTTAAAACTTTCGAAAGCTTCAAATGATAAGGCTTGAGAATGCTGAGAACCCTTTGGGTCTAAACATGGTTACATGACTAGATGGGCTTTTTTCCGGCCCAAATAGACCATTGAAGCTACGGTGCACGCATGGTAGGAATATGAGAGGAGGCTGGCCTATAGCTCTCCATGGTGATGAGATGTTCATTTCCCAAATTAATCAGGAATTATGGATTGGTTATTGATTATTTTTATTTAAGGATAATAATTATTATAAAATCAAGAATAAAATAAATTTTTGTTTTAATATTTTTTTAAATATTTTTTTTTTAAAAAAAACAATCACTCTCTATAAACATTAATTGATAAAACCTCGACACATCCTTCAAATGGCTGGAGACCGGAAAACAACCACCACCTTTGCTGCTTTGTCGTGGCTTGAGCAATCGAAGTCAGATTCCGGGCAAATAATATTCTTACATGTTCCTCCTCCTCCGAAATAATAATTTGAAAGTGATTCGGAATCTATTGAATGAAGACAGTAATTGAGGCAGTAGACGCATCCTTATCATCGAAGAGAAAACAGAATAACATGCACTGAAAGCCTGTTTATTATTATAGACAAGTATTAAAAAATAATTCTAATATGTTTTATTTTAAAAACTAACAGTTCGTTCAATGACAAAAATAAAGCCATGGACAAACCAGTGTAACTGATCTTGTTTTCTTTCCATCAAAATATTTTATATCAATTAAAAAAATAAAATAATATCATTTTTATTTTGTTTAAAATTTTGATTTGTTATAAAAATTTCACTCAAATTTCGACCGGAATATTTTGGTTTTGTTACACTCGTTCTGTTTTGATCAAATAATGATTTTTTTTAAATAATGAATAATCTTACAATATCAATCATATCTTTTAATTCGATCTTAAAATTTCGATGAAATTTTAAGTGAGTTTCTTGATATATTCATATATATAATGTTAAATTTTTAGAGCAATCAAAAACTGTAATGACCTTGCGAGATTGATGATGACATTATCGTAATATTATACATGTTTATAATTTTGTTCAAAAAAAATTATTTTATTGTATTTTTTATATTAAATTATATAATTCTAAATAATTTTATTTTTAAATTTAAACTCATTTTTTTTAATATTTATATATATATATATAAAAGTCAAAACAATTCAAATAAAAAATATTCAGTTTTAATTGAAAAAAAAAATCACCAACCAAATAACCTTATTCAAACCTTGTTGCCCCAACAGTAGCAGTAGGGTCTAGGAGCACTGCTGTAGGCAGGCAGGTTTTAATGGCAGAAAAGCCTGAAGACTCAGTTTATGGACGAGACGTGAAGGGACATCCAGATCTCCGTCTTGCTGCATGTGCATCATGCAATTAATATTGACAAAATGACTGGTCAATCACCAAATCCAAGTCTTGAGGACACGTGTCAGGATGATGTTACGTGTGCCGAATTCCTTTACTCCTTCTGGCTTCGGAGTCGGTGCCCTGCGTCTTCTTCCGCCATGCATTAACCCCCTCCTGCAATTATGTATCGGGAATCGAGTTGAAGAGAAAACTGGGCGTTCCATGGATGAGACAGCAGCTTGACTATTCCTTGGGCGATGAATTTCCTCTTCAATATTGTTAGTGGAGTGGGAAGCCGGGTTACTGGTGATGTGATTGACAGAGCTTGGATACTTCACCTTTTCCTCTGTATTAACAAAGTGATTTCTATTTATGTAATTTAGTTACAGAAAATGAAATAATTGTAATTAAAGTAAGTTACTTCAGATTGTGGAGGAAGAAACCAAAAGGTCAAGGAACCGAAGAACAATGTAATTAAAATGGGATTAATCTCTGGTTTTATTTTTTATTTTATTGTTCTTGTAAGTTTTAGATTAAACCTCCCTTAGTTAACCCTTTTAAAAATAAAAGTGTTTAGTAAATAGTTTATTAAAGAAAAAGCAATGATTAGAGAACGTTGAAAAACATGTGTTTATTTAGAGTGTATTTATTCTGTTTATCTAGTTGTTAAATAAGATTTTTAAGAATGTTTTTGTATTAATTATCTAACAATTATGGTTGTTAGCATTAATTTATAATAACACTCCACGTTATTTAATATCCAAATATGTCATTTAGATTATTAGTCAATTGTCATTATAAATTTATTTAGCGTATCTTTATCACCCTAGTTCATGTTTTGTCCTTATAATAAGGGGTCAAAAAGTTTATCCAATAAAGGATTTTAATATCCAATGTAGGAAAACATTTGAAGGAAGTTTTGAAATACGAGAATAACCTATTAGGGGAATAAAAAAATAATGTGAAAGAAAATTCAACAAATAAAAGTTTGTAGCATGATTTGTTTTCCATTAAAAAAAAATGCACTTGCAAGTTTTCCCATTGCTATTAACAAGGCTTTAATTATATACATACCATCAATTGTTTTTTATATATGAAATAAATTTAATATAAAGAATAAATACAAAAAATAAAATCTCTAAAAGACTTTCCGTAACTAGTTTCTTATCTTGAAATCTCTAAAAGATCAATTAGATTTTCAAGTGACCTTCCATAACTGTATTTGGTATTGCTTTGCTTTTGTAGTTAGGGTTTTAAAAAAATAGTTTTATGAAAAATACTTTAAATACGATTCAAAATAATTTTTGAAGTGTTTGGTTAGAACTTTGATTGAGTTTGAGGTTATTGAAAATCAGTTTCAAATTTTTGGTTACCAAGCTTTTTATATTGCTTTTAACTTGTGAAATTACTTAAAAGAGCATGGACACACACACACACACACACAATTAGTTTGACGAGAGAATAAAAAGAAGTGTTTAATTTAATTAGATTATTCATTAAATTATAAAATTATAATTATTAATACTTTCAAGAGCATGGATACACATATATCTGTGTGTGTGTGTATTGCTCTTCAAAGTATTAATAATTATAATTTCATAATTTAATGAATAATCTAATTAAATTAGACATTTTTTTTTATTTTTCTATCAAATTACTTGTAATTCCATCACGAACTAAATTCATATGTGAAGACCTCTGCGATCTCTGACTATTTGATTGAGAAACAACATCTAGTAAAATATTATCTGAAATAAAATTAGAATTGTGCAATAAAAATTATATTGTGATATCCTTTCATATATATATATATATATATATATATATAATTAAATTTTAAGATTTTTATATTATGTTAATATTAAAAAAATATATAATAAAACAATATATTCCCCACTCTCTCCCTCTAGACCCCATCCCCTCCCCTGACTTAAATTGAAATTACCTGCTTATTTTAGAAAACGGTTGAGGTTATATAATTGTATGAGTCTCATGTTAAAATTTTACTTTGTAAAGTTAATTAAACATCTAATCTCCCAGATTTTTTATAACATCCGGTTGAACGATAAAAACAAGTAATTTCTAATACTAGTTGACGACTCTATTTTTTACGAAGCAAAAAAACTCTGATATGGATCCCTGTTTTTGGAGAGGCTGCGATAAATATATTATATTATTATTTTAATTAAAATATTATATTGGTTTTTTAATCCAGTTATATTTTTAAATATAATAAATAAATCGTAATACGTCAAATCATATTATGATTTAATTTTTATACACTGAAAGATACCTTAATAATACAGAATATTCTTTTAACGTCTGAAAAAACTGATTAGACCCGCTATTGTTCTAATATATTTTTTATTGGCAAAAGCGGTGTTAGGCACCTCTTCCAGTCTAATCCTGGACTAGTATTTGAATTGCTTAAAACATTGTTATTGAATTTAAAAATATAATTGTTTTAATTTTCTAGATGATATCTCATTTTTATTTTAATTAATATCATGTTTTTAACTAGAATAATTGTTTCTATTTTCTTGAAAGAAAAATACAATATTGTTAAAACAAGTTAATAAAAAATACCAAAGTGATATGTCTATAGTTTACGTTATTGAAAGAAAACAAAATCATAAATATAATAAAATCATTTTCAAAATTTATTTAAAAATTGATTTTTCATAAATTATTAATATTATTATTTGTCATATCAAATATATAATAATTAAAATTTCTTTTTATAATTATATACTACCATGGTAATTAATTCCCATGCATGCGCGAAAGACTTCTGTTCTTGAACCGATTCATTTGCTTCTCCAAGAAGCCTGCGATCAATTTATTGCCCTAAAAATTATGAGCCCTGTGAAAGAAGACGCCAAATAGGATTTGACCGAATTCTCACTGACCAGAGAGAGTAAAATCAGGTACAAGATAGCTTCATCACCGACAAACACTCACTCACCGACGCTATTAGAATTTTTCTATTTGATTTTTAAATATATATTAATTTTATTCTTTGTTTATTAGGATCTAAGATAAAAAAATAATTATTATATATCAGATTTGCTGGATTAATTACGGTGTTTGAGAGTTAATTTTAATGTTTCTGATATTTCAAATAAAAGAAATTAATTTTTTTAATTTTAAAATAAAATTATTTCAAAATGAAAACATTCTAGAAAACAGTACCGAAACAGAAAAGGTCGGTCTACAATTTTCAAAATCGGTGCCAGTGATTAATTGCTATCAGCAGGCAAGTGCCTCCTCCCTATCTGGCTCGAGGCACTCCCTCGTTGCGTACACATTTTTGTAGGGCTCTTCTGCTCGCGTGTTCCCTTTTTTGTGGGCACTATTTTTTAAACGTCAAAGGTCATTTATAAAGGCAGGTGTATTAATATCAACCTATTAAAACTATTAATAAGTAAAAATATACGAGAACATATTATTTTAATTATTTGTAAACAAAAGTCACCGATCTGCAGTTGACAAACGGGGCCACAACTGGTGACTGATGTACCTGTAAACAGAGTCCATGACCAAACTTGGCCTCCATTTTCATGGCTGTTTGAAACGTGTAACCCTAAACTTTTGGGAATGTTGGGCAGGTGGATTGGTAGCCTATAATTCTTATGCCATGTGATAAGATATGCCCGTTTATTTATTTATTTATTTTTATTTTTACTAGAAAGCAATGCTTCTAAACTTTTATTTTATCCAAAAGCGAGAACCCTAAAGAGAAACCTGGATCAAGAGATAAATTTGTCATTGCACACGTCAATTGGTGATGATTAAAAGAACCTAAACCCGTGACAAAATTACTATGCAATTGGAGCAAATCATTGTTAATTATAATAGGGGATTTATATTATATTCTTGTCCTTTATAAAAACCATTGAACTGGTTTACGGGGGTAGAATTATATTTTCACAGGTTTCATTTGCTATTTTAGAATTGTTTGATGATAGGTTGGATATTCTTATTCTTTTTATTTATTTTTATTATTAAAAAATAAACTTAATTAAAACCAAGTATGAGATTTCATGGAAGATTAACTATGATTTGGAGGATTTGCTTGGTTTTTTCCTTGTGGTTAACTAGACCTATTAAACTCAAATCTTAAATTAAACACACTTTAGTTTAAATCTAAAATTTAAACTTCAACTATTTCAGGTTTTTAAAGATAGACACACTTTAGTTTAAATCTAAAATTTATGAGATAAATCTCAAATCTTTCACTATCGCCTCTTGAGATGTTATTAGGGTGTTGCTGCCAAGTATCTTTGAAGTTTGAACACCTGCTGCGAAGGAGCAGAAAAGCTCCTCAATCTAACCTCACCAGAGCACTTTTAAGATCAAATTAATTAATTTAATGATTGTATTTTACGGTTAACTAAACATTACTATTATTTTCTTAGTCTATAACATACTCTTATTATTAATAAAACTTCTTAATTAATTTTAGTGCTACGATAATTTCTTCTCTATAAAACCTCTTCTTTTCCGACACCTTATTTAAATTCTTAATTAATATATTTCTATATAGAGGGTGAATTTCCATCCTGAGACATTAACTGAGGCCAACAGCAAGCCAGCTAGAATTCATTTTCTTGGTTCCGCACTTGTAACTTTTTTCTATACAAACACCACTCCTCCTAGCCTACTACCATCGCATCCACTCGAGAGCTTCTCCTTCACTCTCAAATACTCAGAAAAAAGAAGTGTTTTCAGCCTTCCCCAACCTATCAAACATGGCTGGTGCCAAGTCTGTCTGCGTTCTCTTGCTGTGCATGGTGCTCTCTGCCGCCATGTTGAACGTTGAAGCCTTGACATGTGGTACTGTGGCCAGTAACCTGGGACCGTGCATTGTCTACCTGAAAAATGGCGGGTCAGTTTCTGCCGCTTGCTGCAAAGGAGTCGAGGCACTCAACAACGCTGCTAAAACCACCCAAGATCGCCGTGATGCTTGCACTTGCTTGAAAACAACCGCCGCTCAACTTGGTGGTGTTAATGCTAACTACGCAGCAGCTCTCCCTGGTCTCTGCCGTGTTAATATTCCTTACAAGATCAGCACATCCACTAACTGCGCCAGGTTTGCACTTTCTAACTACTTCTATCTTGTTTTTCCTTTCACGCACTTAATCTTGTACACTAAACAATAAAAATGATATAAATTAATGTCTAATTAATTTGTAAAATGCTTTTCCTGCTTTGAGAGTATTCTCTAACGTCTTTTTCTTGTGACGCAGCATTAAGTGAGATGAGTAAGATTGAGCAGCATCCGTTGAGTTGCCCCAGCATCATGACAAAATAGGGCGAGTCCCACATCCAGTGTAGTGTCGTTCAGCATCATGACAAAATAGGGCGAGTCCCACATCCAGTCTAGTGTCGTTGTCGTTGTCTTTTTTTTTTTTTTTTTTAATGAAACGAGTGTCTTGTGTCGTTTTCTACCGACCTTTTGGAGGTACGGGATATGTTATGAGAATAAAATTCTAGTATTTTGCTTACGTTAGTTTTATGTTTATCGAATATTTCTCGTTTGCTTCTTCCTCTTTTTCTATCTATAATAAGTCAATATACCGTATTATTCAGATTTGCATATGGCCGTGGGGGAGCTTAATATACTGAATTATTAAGAACTAATTATTTGAAAAAATGTAGAAATGGAAAGAATTTAATGGAACAATATACATTGCTTGCGACGATAAATGTAGCTTAAATTTTAAATTAATTTCACAATACATAATACCTTGATTGACATTTTGTTTTTTTATTGGTGTAAAATATTTTGATTGACATATTATATTGGTGCGTAATACATGTTATTTTGGGATTATATTGTTCATATATAATTAATTATATATATATATATATATATAAATTTAAAAGAAAAAAAAAATAAATATAATTTTTATTTTTTATAAATTAAAGTTGATAACTATTTTATTTTTATATATATATATATATATATATATATATTTTAATTTTTATTGTTTTGAATATATATATGGTTTATTTGTGTTCATGCGTGGATGGTCGATTAGTTTGTCATTTTGTTAAGTATTTTATCATCCAAAACAATCTCATATTGGATAAATAAGAGATGAGACAAAGTAATGTGTATAGAAATATAAAACATGAGACAAAGTAATGTGTATATAAATATAAAACATTGTAAATTACTTACGTGGACAAGATAAGTGAAATCAAAATGTTCATGTGTGTGTGTATAAATTGTATATTAAAAAATTAATTTAATAAACATAATTCAAATTCAAGATAATTTAATACACGCACACACATAAACAATACAATATTTTATTAGTTCAAATATACAATATCAATTCAAAAAACAATTAATTCTAAAATTAAAATTATTTAGAACTATGCAATTTAATCTAAAAAAGATAATAAAATGATATTTTTGAATAAAATTATGAACATGTATAATATTTAAGAGAATATCATCATCAATCTTGCAATATCAGAATACTACTCGTAAAATTTCATCTCAATCTAACCGTTGGATTAAAATATATGATTGATGTTATAAAATTATTTTTTATTTTTAAAAAATACTATTTGGCCGAAACAGAACGACCGAAATATTTCCAGAATATTTCGGCTGGTATTTGACCGAAAAATCCAGAATGAGCTGGAATTTAAACCGAAATAAAAATGAAGTTGTTTTGTCTAATTTTTTTAATTGGTATGAAATGTTTCAGCTATTTCAGCCGAAACAGAATAATATTGACAACTATGGTCAAGAGCTTCATAATTAAAGAAATATCTAAAATATTCAATCTCTTTTAAGAGAACCATTATCACCTTTAAATAGAAAAACTAAAAAACACTAATAATCTCATTATAAACCTGTACATTACATAAAACTTTAAATAATATAAAATAATAATCCACAATCTAATCTATTTATACTTTATTTTGACAACCAAAACTCTTAATTAAAACTACTTGCAAGTTATCATAAAACCCCTCAAAATTCGTCAGTAATTAAAATTTAATAAAGAAATACAGTAATCTCAAAATTCCCCTCGCCTAATTATCTAATCAGAAACGAATATCAACTCCCTAGACCTTATATACAGTTTCAGGACAGGCGATGGGGGTCCATGAGCAGCAGCAATTTCAAATTTCATGCCTTTTAGCCCTAAACAGAAAAGAATCAGAGAGGTTATGAATTGGGTATAAAAATCAATGAGCACTGCTTGGTTACAATTTTGAATCCATTAAGACATCATGTTTACTTTAGTTTTTGTTGTTTTCTATGTTTAAATGATCTTTATGTATCCTTGAACAATGATTTTCAAGTTATTGAATAATTAATTCCGATAAACGAAATTATTTATATCTTTCCAATAATATTTTAAATATATGTTAGAGAATAATATAAATTATATTCTGTAGCCTCGCTTACAAGCTTAAGTTTTTAGATGAAATGGTTCCTTAACATGGTATCAGAGTCTTGTTGACCCAGCGGTCACAAGTTCAAATCTCACCACATCCATTTTATTTGATAAAAATCAAGCACAAGATAATGTAGACCTGTGCAAGTTTCAAGCCCAAAAAGCTTTCACTTGAGGGGGTGTGTTAGAGAATAATATAAATTATATTCTGGGGCCTCACTTACAATCTTAAATTTTTAGGTGAGATGATTTCTTAACAATTAATAATTTCTTCCATAATTTTCAACAAGGTAAATTGTAATGACTTTCTTATGATATTATCGAAATTACAATCAACGCTCCAATATATCATACATTTTTCCAATACTTATTATAAAAACATATTATTTTTTCATTCCCCCCATGCTTCAATTATACTAAAATCATGCATAATCCCAAAACCTGTCCTGGGCTTATAAATCCCCGTGCATTTTTCCCGTACTACTTCAGCCAAAAAGTCATACAAAATATAACCTTGATTAATTAATTAATAATTTTCATTTAATTAATATTGTTTTCAAGAGTATTTATTTATAGAAATTTAACTGTTCTTTCGGAGGGCAAGGGAGACCCATGTTTTTTTCTTACAAAGTTTGATTGGCAGCCGTCTCCCATTTTATTGGCTGCATTTTCAGAGGCTTCAAAAACTGGCTGCAGCCCTTGTCCGGATCACCGATTTGAGATCCTCTCTGTATCTCAATTATGAACCACAGTGTGGTCCAAATGGGTGCACAATCAATGAAGCAGGACTGCGAAAACTAAAAGCTGTGAGCTCCTCCAAGCCAATACCTAATTCTGCCTCCAATTTCATGGTAACGTGACACGTCAAGCCTGAGAAAAAAAAGAGTTGGCTTCTCACCACGGGAAAACTCTATTGCTCCACGAGTGTTACCAGCTGAACAGTAATTAAATTAAAGTGGAATATCTTGTCCCGTTGATCGCGCTCCCAAGCGGATCTAGCATGAAATGAAGGAGTGTGGATGAGAAAAATAAAATAATTTTTGTTTTTCATCAATACAATAAAAAAAAGAGAGAAAGTGACGCCTTGTATTACGATTATAATAAGAATATGAACCAGCAGTGAATATGAACAAGAACAAGCAGGGATGTCGTCAAAGCTTGAAGATTTACTGTTGTTAAATCTCTCTCCCTCTCCCTCTCTCTCTCCTCATGGTCTGTGCCGTGCATTACACCTCATAAATAAACACGCTCTCAATCAATTATCTTGTCCTGATTTTTTCCCTTCAAAATTGATGTAAATATAAAATAATATCTCAAACCTCCAGCTAATAAATTGACACCTGTGATATTGTAAAAAGCTTTCCAAAAAGAGTGCGTTAAAAATATGCGATACTGTTTTAATATAGGCAAAATTATTTTCTAATTTATTTTTAAGTTATTTTATGTCATATATGAACCTTAACTAATGAAGTTTTATGGTCATAATTATGATGTATTGTATTCAATAATATTTTATTTATGATTTTATGATTTTTCTACCTACACTATTTTAGCTGTGATTTTACAATTTTTATATTGAAAAATTCATGTACGATTTTATGATTTTACGATCCGAGTTTCAGAAACCCCTTCCGTGTCGTGTCAAAATCATGATTTTGACAACCATGTTATCAACATACACAACAAGAAATGTTAGCTTGCCCCATTTTCTCTTAGTGAACAAAATGTGATCAACATTGCTGTGTTTATAGCAAAATTTTATCATAGCCTGAGTGAGTCTTCTGAACCAAGCTCTAGGTCATTATTTGAGATTGTATAATGATTTTTGTAATTGACATACTTTGGGTTTTCTTGTGTCTAGAACCTGATATCTTGGTGGAATACTCATATAAACCTGTTCATTCAATGCTCCATGCAAAAATACATTCTTCACATCCAATTAGTGTAATGGTTGTCACAAACTAATTTATGGGTTATTCCCTAAAATATACCAAAAAATAAAATAAAAAGGGACGGTGTCGGTAGAAAATTAATATGAAAATTTTGGATGTTTTTGAAATCTCGATCGTACCTCTTTTTTGCCTAGAAATGAAGGAAATGCAGATCGAAAGCTAAAATAATTTATTATTCGATAAATTTGCATAAAAATTAAGTCATACGACATAATTATATATTTTATGGGTTGATTTGATTTTATCGTCGACCAATTTAAAAGTGTAGTTATATTTGGGAATTAATTTAAGACCCAATTGAAGGATTTAATTAACATATTCACGACCATTATCACTTCCTAGTACTTGGATATGAACACCATACTGCAGAGTAACCATCCTATGAAATTTTTAGGAAACCGAACAAACTTCATTCTTTGTTTGCATCAGAGTAACTCACATTATGCAAGTACAATCATCAATAAATATTACAAACTAAGGAGCCCCTCCATGAGTAGAAATCCTTAAAGGTCCTCAAATATCAGAATAGATTATCATAAAAGGCACATAACTTTTATTCATACAGGGGGGAAAAGATACCCGATGACTATAGGTCAATTTATAAATATCACATTTAAATGAAGAATCATCAACTATAATAAACAATGTGATTATCATAAAAGGCACATAAATTGTTATTTATACTAGGAGAAAAAGATTCCTGATGACTACAAGTCAGTTTATAAAAATCACACTTAAATGAAGAATCATCAATTATAACAAACAATTTGGGAAATAATTTTTTTAAGCAACCAAATAATGCATGGCTTAACTGGCAGTCCAAAGCCAAATATGATCAACATGCTTAGATTGCTTCATTTGAGACCCATCACGCAACAGTGTTCTAGTGAGGAGACAAGAACTTTTGGATGATAAGTCCAGATAGTAGAGCTTTCCTCGTCTAGTCCTAAAGCCAATCATCCTCCCGGTTTGAATATATTGAAAAATACATGAACTGGGATAAAAAAAAAAAAAACAAGATAGGACAAGGAGATAGTTATTTGAGCAATAGAGATGAGATTATAGTCGAGCAATGACACCACAAAATCAATATCTAGATAAATATTATTTGTAAGTTCGACGAGGCCTTCCCTAATAATTGGGGCAATACCTCCATTAGCAGTAGTAATATTTATTTAAGAGGATTTATGTGTGGATTGTAGACAATTAAAATCATTAGTTATATGGGAGGTAGCTCCCGAGTCAATCACTATTCAAAATAAAATTACATGTTGATAAAGCCTTTACCTTCTTGATCGGAAGCTGTGATCAAGGCAATACTGTGATCATCAGTTGCATGTTCAACTACAAGATTCAACTCCTCCTTTCCAAATTTGTAAGAATTCTTCGTTTAAGTAATGGATGCCCGTGGTTTACCATGACATGGATCTTGTCTCTTATCCCCAATCCCTTGGGATAGCCAATCAGTGCATAACACTAAGGTTTTGAATGCCCAGGATGCCCATAGTAAGGACATTTATTTCGTGACATGTGGTCACTTCCAAATCATTCTCCATGACATTGAGCACAAAAATCATTAAATAAGATTTTTATTGTTTTTATCTTTAAAATTATCAAAGTAATCACACTATTTTATAAAAATTAAAAATACAAAAAATCCTTTAAAAATTAGACATCCATTTATTTTATTATAAAGTTAAATGAGTAATTTTATTGTGTGTTTAAAAACAAAATTATTATCTCAACCTTATATAATTCATAAAATACATTTAAATCATGATAAAAAAAATCACCACCCCTCGAAGTGAAGTGAGACAATTAAATTACGGGGAAGTAGTATTTTTACTACTAAGAATTAAATGATGGATAAGTAGTAATTTTACTATATATATATATATTGAGTCTTTTTTTTTTTTAACATAGAATACACTCGTCCTAGTTAAAATTATCAATGCCACTTGAAATAAATAATAATAATAAAAATAATATATGAAATTGAGAATAAACCACCACGTACAATTTTTGATGGTGGATGCTCCTACCTAGATGTGGAGAGTAGCTGGCAATTGAGCTGCCGCTGTCCATTTTTTATTATTGCTGGTACTGGTCCAGTTCGTGTTAATTGTGTTTTTTTAATTACAATTAAATCCCTATAAATTATTATTTAACTATAAGATTTATTTACTTATCATTTAATTTATATATTATTTAAATTTCAAACCTAATAAGAATAGAATTAAAATTAAATTTATTAATTTATAGAGCACTAATTTGTAGAGATTAAATTTGATGAACAGTGAAATCCAATATATTTAACGATAAGACTAATGCATTGATAATTAATTAATCTTTTAGTCCAAGCAATTTATTTTTATTAATTAAACTATCTTTTGACTTAGTCTAAAAAACATAGGTAATTTTTTAAAATGACTGAGAGTTAGTATTTGTAAATGTTTTAGTTTGATGAATGTGAGGACTTTTCAATATCTAAGCTAATTACTTTATAAATATAAAAAATGCTATGATCTATTAGATAAACATGCTAAAAAGTTAAGAATGAAGAGATTGTGGCGTTGGCGTGCTAATCAACTCCCCATTAAGAGCTTGTTTTATATTCGTAGCTGTTGTTTTTCAAATTAATATTATTTAAACAATACATTAAAATAATATTTTATATATATATTTTAGAGTTTATTTTTGATATCCACATATGAAAAATACAAACAAACAAATTATTTTGAAATAAATAAAGAGATTGAAATACAAAAATAAACATAAATAATAGGTTCTGGTATACCCAATATTTTTTTATAATCAGATATCTGATCCAGTTTATTATTATCAAAATTAATTATTGAATTCACTGAAAACATAACACAGTGCAAAGATACGATAAACATGCACAGAGAGCATTGAACTGCATACAAAGAGAAGGAACAAGTGTCATCCCCTGGTTGGTGACGACCTCAAGTGCCGTGTGCCCAGCACCTATTATTAATTCAGGTGGTGGTTGATGGTGCATGTTTAGTTGCAACGTCTGGAAACAATTAATTCAGGCAATAACCCACTAAATTTGTATCCATCAATATTGTATTATCCTCACCTCACCTTATCTACATACGTTCCATCTACGGATTGAGATAACTTTACGACGAATAACTTCCCTTAAATCTGCAGAATTCTCGTATGTTTATTCATGTTATCATTTTTTATTACATTATGCTTTCGCAGATGTGTTTGTTAATTCCTATAGTTAAGACATTTCTGGAGATTTACACCTGATGACCAGCCTTCTGCTGCAGATTTTCCCCTTCTGACTAGAATCTCTTGCAATTTCCTTAAATCTGCAGAATTCTCGTATGTTTATTCATGTTATCATTTTTTATTACATTATGCTTTTGCAGATGTGTTTGTTAATTCCTATAGTTAAGACATTTCTGGAGATTTACACCTGATGACCAGCCTTCTGCTGCAGATTTCCCCCTTCTGACTAGAATCTCTTGCAATTACTTAGTGCTAGGCTTTTTTCTGCGTGTGAAAAGGTGAAATGTATTTGTATCATCAGACCATGTGTTATATAAATTCACTTTCAATGGCATATGTTAACCAAACACTTTTCTTTATAGTCACAGCTTATTAGGCGGGGTGTTTGTGATGAGATGCAGTTATTTTTAAAAAATATTTATTAATTAAAAATATATTAAAATAGTATATATTATTTTTAATATTAACACTTTAAGACCATAAAAAATTTCCTGAAAAAATATTAATCTCAAATGAAAATAAATGTGTGGGAATTGCAGATGAAGCTCACAGAATGGTTAAACAGCAGCTGAGGCATGCATGCATCAGTCTACTGATTTGTTACTACAAAGTTGGAGTACATTGGTGACCGGGAAATTCCAACAAAAAGCAATTATTTCCCATTCGCATGGTATTTTATGGGGCCATCAAGAAATGAATTAATTTTAATAGAAAGCATGTCCGTAGAGGATGAACATCGCCGACAAATTCCAGCTACACACGGTGTGACAGGGCCGATAGAACTTCATTAAGCTGATAGAAGGTGGACCATGATGGTGTAGCTGCGCTTAATGCAATGTTTTTTACCCCCTGAATTCGAATTCGATTAAATGTTTAGTCTGGTCTCAATTCTCCGCCAGACAAGTTGTTCTCGAACTCAAATGAGAATTGAATATAAATAATTCTCGAACTCAAAACAAACTCACTCCAAACAAATCCCACCTCCCATTCTCTCTCAATTAAAGATACCTCTGAAAAATCAAGGCATGTCTAGTGCTAAGCTGATCTCTACTCTCTTGCTATGCATGGTGGTCACTGCCCCCATGTTGAACATTGAAGCCTCGATACCATGTCATACTGTGACCGTTGACTTGGCATCGTGCCTTGGCTACCTCAGGAACGGTGTGAGAGTTCCTTCCAGAAATTCCAGTTGCTGCAAAGGAGTCCAGAATGTCAAAAACGCAGCTAGAACCTCCAAGGACCGCCGAGAAACTTGTGTTTGCCTGAAAAGAGCTGCCGGACAGTATGGTATAGTCGATTACAAGTTCGCAGCTGCTCTCCCTCGTCACTGCGGAGTTAAGATTCCTTACCATATCAGCCCCTCCATTAACTGCAAGAGGTTTGCATTTTTCACAACCTCGATCTTGTCTTCGCTATCGTGCATGTAATCGGTTTATCTTTTCATTCATTCATTCATGTATATATTTCCCTTTCAACGTTCGTAAATGTAATAAATATTGAAAAAATAATTATTGATGTGTTTTTTTTTAAAAAATATTTTAAATCCTTGTGTTTGTATGAAATTCGTAAATTAAACCTCACGTAAATAGTTTAACGAACGTGATCCTATATTTATTACATCTAAGCAATTCGATCCAATTACTTTTATTGTTAGCAAACAGAAAATATTTGCCTCGTGTTACATAATTGTGTTTAGAATATCATGTCCTAATAAAACAAACATTTTTTTTTCAAAGAAAACCAAAATACAACCATTTAAAAAATGAAAAATATATTTTAAAAAATCACATCCCACATTCGTCTTATTCATTTTAAAAAATGAAAATGATTATTTTTTAATCAGGGCAAGGCATTTTAGCCAAAATTGTATGCCATGTGCCTAATGTTTTCCACATTAGTATTTGTTTTTGTTAAGAATTAAAGTGCATTGGATCGAACTGTTGAAATTTTATGAATAAAGGGTTAAATTATCAAATCTTTTACGCATGATTTAATTTGTTAATTCATATAAACTCAATGTTTCGAGGGGTTCTTTTATATTTATTTATTTATATAATGTTTATGTACCTCACAATATGTAGATAATTACTCAATAATTATTATTTTGTGTTTGGATCATTTTTCGTCAAAAAATTGCACTTGTGCCCGTAATATTTTTTTTCCTATTACTTGAGAAGAGAGGAGGGTTTTCTTATTAATATTTCCTTCAATTTTTATGAAGCAGCATTAAGTGAAGTGGCAACTATAGATGCGATTTCCCGGTTTGCACTTGCTCGAGTCTCTCCTCTGTTCTTGCTATCTACATGTTTGGGATTTCAGAGGACCGTTATTATTTTCCTTTATTAATATTCGAAATAAAAAAACCGATCTGCAAGTGTATTGGGTTGTCAGATTATTACTAATCTTGTCAAACTTTGTTTACATGTCATATGTAATTTAAAAACATTGTGTGCTTATGGTCTGCCAAGGAGGTTATGGGACGTTAAACTTTATTGTAATGAAATTTAAGTTTATTTGTTTGTGTTTTAAATATATATTTTTTAAAATAAGTTTTCGTTTTTATTTTATTTTTTTTCATGTTTTTATGTTGTTTTGATATACTAATGTTAAACAAATTTAAAATATATATTAATTATATATATTTTAAAAAATATTTAAAAAAATAAATGCCAGTAAATTCCAGTGCCAGAAGTAACACAGAGAAGTAGAAAGGGTAAATTTAAAATAAGTTAAGCCAAATAGAGAGAGTAAATCACTTTTTTTAAGGACGCCAAATGGAGATGAGATAAGGTTACATTGGTAAAATTCAAAGTCTGGGCGCCATCATGCACACCTGTATGATGTACTAGCTGGGCCCGGCTTAATGAAATAATGAATGAGGACCATGAAATTTATATTTACCAAAATGCCTGTACTATGCAATTTCCCATGGGGGTCATTCCCTGTGAGTAGTTCAATCTTGCGTTTTTGAAAAAATTAAAAATATTTTTTTATTTTTTATATGATAATATCAAAAATAATTTAAAAAAATAAATAAATATATTATTTTAATATATTTTTAGATGAAAAATATTTTAAAAAATAACTATAAAACACTATAAACCAGTCACTAAACAGAGAAGATGGATAATAGGTGGGGTTTTGGCTTAACAGAGAAAATAACTTGTTCCCTTTCTCTGCATTTGTGTTCGTTCCCTACTATGCATGTTTGTTATCCTTGCAGTGTCTTATTTGTTTACTGGACTTGCAGGATGTTCAGTAGATTTGGGGATTAATTGTGGTACGTATAAACTAGCCTGTATACCCGGTTTAAAAAAAAACAAAGGAGATGAATATTGTTTTTATTATTATTATTATTATTATTATTATTATAACTACATTGCAAAACAATTATTTAATTTTCAAAGATATAATATGTTTACCTTCGGAAAAAGACCGGAAATCCTCTTTTCATTGCATATCTAAAAATTCCAGGGTTAGGATTTATAGTTATTAAATATACAACTTTTAATAAAAAAAAACAGATTATATAATTTAAGGTCTATTTGAGAAGGTTGTGCCTTAATTTTTAGCTGTGACCATAATTTAAAAAAAAATATATAAATTATAGCTTATAAAAATAATACAGGGAAGAAAAATAATGATATTAGCTTTTAAAATATTTAAATAAAAATCACAACATTAGAAAATATATAAAAGAAAGTTTTTATAAAACTATATAGAAAAATAAAGTACTATTACTCTGAAAAAATTATATAAAAGCTTCGTAATGAGGTTCTAAATCATTGATTCCGGTCCTTGAAGTCACACGACTTTTATAGATTGTTCTTTTGTCTTGGATTTGCTCGATTAAGTTCTTAGTTGCTTCATTGAATTTGAATTTTATGTAATAAGTTCACAATTTTATCAATCGAGTCCTTTTCTTTCATCTTTAAATTTTTAGGGATTGAAATGTGAGGAAAAGAAGTTTATGGCTGAAATATATAAATAAATAAATTAGAAGAGCAAATGTGTACAAACTAACAAAAACTAAAAGAGGAGGTGAATTCACCATTCATTTCCCGGTATAAAAATATTTACTGAAATATTCCTTTTTTTTATTTTTTTATTGTCATTTGATATTTAATTTTATAGTTTATTGTGATTTTTTTATGAGATTATTATTGTGACCTAAGTTGTAAGTCATAAATTGAGTTATAGATCTGATAAGTTAACATGTGTTGATCCATGTCATCCAATATATATTGTATTAATAGTAAAAAAAAATTATCTTCAAATTTTATATTTATCTTAAACTATATATTTTATTAATTATCTGGGTTATTTTTAAATTCATTAAGCATGGTGCCAATTTTTTTATAGTTTTTTTTTCTACTAAAAAACTTATAAATAGCACTTGGAAAATTTCTCATGTTACAAGAAAAAAAAAATTATATCCAGACCATAGTATTGCGAGTAACACTAATCTAAGAAAGAAACTAAAGGGATGAAAGTGTGTGTACAGTAAACATGTTGAGAGTATATATATCTTACAAGCAGATGACACGTGGCCATAAATGGAAACACTCAAACCATAGTCCACCGCACGTCAATGCCAAAGTGCATTTTAGTACCTAAAGTTTAAATATATTATATTAAGCCTTAAAGAGAAAATAAAAAGGTGAAACATAATCGTTGTCTATAAACACATTGAGTTTGACTTGGTGGATAAACGTGACAATTTCACACCACTAATTATTTTTTAAGACTTAAAATTTCACTATTGTGGTTTAATCCAAGGTTGTTAATACCGTTCTGGTCGCTGTTTTGATTTTTTTATTGGTACGGAACGTTCTACTTTCAGAGCGTTTCGGCGTGCCGTTTCTGGATTGTACTATTTTTATATATATATATATATATATAATTAAAATTTTAATTTATCAAGTATAATTAAAATTCAAGATAAACTAACTTTAAATTATACAATACAAACAAAAAATCAAACAAATTTAATCTCAAAATTAGAGTTCATATATATATATAAAATTAAAATTTTAATTTATCAAGTATAATTAAAATTCAAGATAAACTAATTTTAAATTATACAATACAAACACAAAATCAAACAAACTTAATCTCAAAATTAGAAACACAACAATAGGTTAATCAAAATAATTTTAAACATAATCTCTAAAAAAAAAAAAGGGGAATTTTGAGGCCGGAACAGCACACCCGGAACGGTACCGAGATGTTTCGGCCGGAATTTGGCCGGAATTTAAACCGAGACAAAAACGACGTTGTTTTATCTCTATTTTTTTAATGATACAGAACATAACGAAATTAATAACTTTGATTTAATCAAGCCCAAACATTAAGTTTTTTATTCAAGCTCACGTATATAAACACTAAGTTTATATTAAAGCCCATGTATATACCACTGGCTCACATTCTAGAAATATAACATTGTCCATAGCAAAAAAAAATCACAGCCCCCATTGACTACATTGCCCAAATTATCTTGTTAAAAAACTTAAAATCTTAGATAAATCTCAAATATATAATTTATATTATCATATAATATCATAATTTTGTTGACCAAACAATTATAAGTTCGAATCTCATTACCTTTATTTTATTTGATATAAATTAAACACAAGATAGTGCGAGTTCATATAAGTTTCAAGTCCAAAATGATTTTATTCAAATGGATATATTAGAAAATAATATATTAAAATCTCATTTAAGAATTTATTTTTTTGGGTAAATGGTTTTTTTTTTTATATAAAAAGGACTTGCAAATAATATATTTTTACCTTGGGTCCATCGAGGTTACTCAATAATAATATTGTAATTGGATTGTCAAGTCAATTACAGAATCACCAGATTGATTTCATCAGTTATTTTTATTTTATTTTAAATCTTTCATAACCCCAATAGCTTTAGATGGGTTAGTTAAACCATTTAAATTTTAGTCAATCTAATCAGGTTTTAATAGATAATGAACCCGATTCAACAAAAAATCTGATGCAAATTAAGCTTAAATTTTGAATAATTTGAGTTAACAAACCCAGATCCAACAATTATCTTTAAAATAAGCAGAAAACATTTTGAGATTGTATGAATTCAATATCCTGAACTGTTAATAAATTGTTTGAAAAAGGGAACAAAGGTCATTTCTATGTAAAAATTTTAGTTATAATTTTACAATTTAAATTTATATTACATTTTCTTGTTGTATAAAAAATAATAATTTTGACAACTTTCTGTTTGATATATTATGATATATATAGATTTTCAAAAATATTTTTTTGTACAACCAAACTAGTCTTCTTACAATAACATGTGACTAATTGTTTAATGAGACTGACCTTGGCTTCTCTGATCATGACAAGGTTTCAAGAGAATAAAATACAATTAAAATAAAGAAAAGGATGAATTTGGGGAACTCTAAGTCAATGGGGGGTGTGGTTTTTTTGATATGGACAATCGTATGCTTCTAGAAAGGTGAAACAGTGATATATCCATACAATTTTATCCTACAATATTTCTGCATTTTATTTTATTTTATTTGCAGGCAGATCATTGGTCGCATTCATGGCATTATTTTAGAATAGACTCTTTTATTTTTAATTTATTGGAATATTCATTATGATCGTGGCCTGCCCAGTGCGGGATGGCTCACCCATTTTCTAAATATTTTTTGTTGACCAGTCAACACAATGAAAGTAGCCTTTATTAATTCCTCTCGTGATTTGAATTTGAGATTTGCAGGTCGATCGAAATCTTAAATTTTAATTATTTGGATGTCGCATGGAGCACAAAATGGTTCATGCATCATGAGCCATATTTATTGCTCTCACGAGAAAGTCGATCCTTCACTTGGTAGATTAAATTAAAGGCATTCCAAAAGTGTTTTTTTAAATGATATTTTGATGTTTTAAATAAAAAAAAAATACTATTTTTAAATTGGTTTGATGTATTGGTGTTACAACTATTTTTTAAAAATAAAATAAATATTATTTTTATATATTCCTAAGTGAAAAACAATTATTACTAATCTCTCAAACATTTTCCGATTGCAATCAGTTCGATCAGAAGGTGTTAATGCCGTGAAAAAATCAACTTACCTGGCATTAATGGAGAAGGGAAGGAAATTGTTTCAAGCTTTCCACCCGTCGAGAGGCATCAAATTAAGTCCAAGAGTAGCTAATTTAGCTAGGATTTTGCTCATGCAATTCTTTAATCTGATATTTCAAAAAGGGAAGCCATTAATCATGTTGCTAGAGATGCTATATATTCACCATCACTAAATGCATCGAAGTCACGAGCATTCATGCAAGAAGAATTCTTGCCTCACCATGTTAGAAAATCATGTTCATATATAATATTTATATTATTTGACCCGATTTAAATTTATCAAAGCTGAATTATATATATAAAAATGATAATAAATCAAGAAATATAATAAAAAAATATCATAGGTTATACAATAGTTAGGATTTTCAATACCATACCCAACCTGTATAGCTCAGTATTGGTATAAATAATATTTGTTTTTCTCTCTCTCTATGGCTTCACACTCATAATCATAGTTGTAAAATCTGTTCTAAGTACCGTTCCGGTTTTTTGTTTGGAACGGAACGTTCCGGTTTCGGTGCATTCCGGCGTTCCGTTCCGGTTTTGTACTGTTCATATTTATTTAATTATATATATGAAAAAAATAAAATATTAATTTAACAAGTATAATTTAAATTCAAGATAAATGAAATTTAAATTATACAATACAAACATAATCTCAAAATTAGAAACATCTTTAAAATTCTAAAATATTATGAAAGTAAAATGTTCTAAAATAAAAGAAAAATACATCAAATATCTTCTACATCATTAATATAAAAATAAGGATCTTGATCTTGCTGTGAAACATAAGGAAAGTCGTCAACAAGACATTCCAATAGCTAATCATTTCCACCAAGCTCATTCTCCTCATTTACACATGTCTCTTCATCATCTAAATTTAAAGTAGCGAAAGGTGCTTCGATACTCTCCCAACTTATGTCCTCTCCATCAAGAAGATTGAGTTCTTCACAAATCAATTCATTCAATAGATCAATGTTATCAAGGCTAATGAGATCTAAAGCATCTCTTGTTTTGCTTAAATTCCTACAAAGAATAAACATGAAAGAAATTAAAAAATTAATAGCAATGTAATAGAAAGTAATTATTAATATAATAGTATTGATATTTTACCTCTGTTGAATTTTTAGATTATAGCGAACAAATACTAAATCATTTAATCTCTTGTGCTCAAGCCTATTTTGCTTTTTGGAATGAATGTATTCAAATACACTCCAATTTCTTTCGCACCTAGTTGCACTACAGCATTGACTAAGCACTCGAATTGCAAACTTTTGAAGTTCTTCAGTATCATTGCCGAATTGCTCCCACCATGCAACTAGATAAAAAAAAATTCACCTTGGTTCGATCCCTGCCCGGATCTATAATTTAATTAATCTAGTGAATTGATCTATAATTTAATTAACATATAATTTTAAAAATATCTTTTATTTAAAAATAAATTAACACATATATATATATATATATGTGTTAATTTATTTTTAAATACATTAACATGTTAATTTAATATTTTTTAAAATTAAACACATTTAATAAGTTTTGAATCACAAAAACCTGCAACCGAGAATAACAAGCACCATTTTTTAATAACCGAGAATTGTGTTTAAATTAATGTTTTTTCTTATTTATTTGATATCCTACTACAGGACGAAAGAGAGGGAATTGTGTTTAACTTTATCAAGCACCATTTTTTAATATCCTACGAAAGAGAGGGAATTGTGTTTAACTTTAACAAGCACCATTTTTTAATAACCGTAGGATATCAAATAAATAAGAAAAAACATTAATCTAAACACAATTATCTCTCTTTCGTCTCTCTCACTCACCCTCTCTCATTTCTTGTCTTCATCACCATCAGAGAACGAAATGGACCAATCCCACCTACCCTTTTGAAGTGGAATCAAAGAAGAAAGAAACCCACAGAAAAAGCAGACCCTAGGGTTTTTTTTCTTTCTGATCCTGTTTCCCACTTTCCCCAACCTCGCCGATCCCTTCATCCTGTACATCAACAATATGCTGCATGTTTTGCTTTCAACTTCTCATTTCTTACTCTGTTTTTTCATCACAGCAGCTTCTTCTACTGCTCTTGCATCAAATTTGCGGGCACCACCTGATGCTACCGTTGTTCTTGCCTTCAAATATAAAGCGGATTTGAAAAAAAAGCTTCCATTTTGATGCTATCACCTGGTGTAGCTCGCTGGGGGTTAGGGATTTGAGTTTTAAGTTTGGGGAAAAATTATCAATTGGGAATTTAGAGGTGCCGGGGACGGGGATTCTTAAATGGATTAATTGATTTTTTTTTACATTCCGAAACGGAACAACCGAAATATTCCTGGTGCATTCCGGCCGGAATTTGACCGGAATTTCCGATACAGGCCGGAATAAAAAACGGGATAAAAATCATGCCGTTTTGCGCCGTTTTGTTGACTGGAATGGAATGTTCCGGCCATTTCGGCCGGAACGAAATGGAATGGACAACTATGCTCACAATCACCTTTCTCCATCTCTCCTTCAAACTTCTTGTACTTAATCAATTACTTATCAAAAAAAAATTATATATTGTAACTCGATATTATTTTTAGATTGTCAGCTTGTGGATATATTTTACACGTTCGAATAATAAATAAATAAATAAATAATGAATTTGTACTCTATAAAATATTAGAATCTTGAGGTGGTGGATATAATAATGAAAAAAACTTGACTTACAGCACTCCTATCATTAATAGGGTCGTGAATATTGTCTTGATATTGAATTTTGCTAGTTGCCCAAGCTGCTAAGGTTAGAGGCTTTTAGACGTCTTCTTTAATTACTGGATTTTAGATCAATATTTGTCGATAATCGATCTCTATTTTCTAAAATTAATGTCATTTCCCCTTAAAATATCATGAAATAAAGTAGAAACTTTACTAGTCAATTAACACCCACAATTAGCTAAAATATCATGAGTTTTTCTTATATTTAATGGTCCATATATTATTAGTTAATCACAACGTATAAAATGAATAAAAACTAGGGTTTAATGCTCTAATCATAAATCGTAAAGAAATAAATACAGAGTGGGTCACAGTCATTTTGCTATCAAAGGCTTCCTTACAATTAAAAACTTCGTTATATATTATACGAAGATTTCTGATAACCTAGCTATGATACGTAGAAATAGAAAAAGGGGAAGTAAATTAGGCAAGAACCCTAGACCACAAGGAACCTCACTGTCCTTGGAGAACTGAAAGTCACATTGCTGGCCACGCTTGCAAGTATTCTTCAAGCCCATCTCTGCATTATTGGAGATGGTGGTTGGCATTAAAAAACAAACGTTCTTAGCCACCGCCGACTAGCTTTTCTAATAAAATATCACTCGACAACAAAATTGGCAAATGATAATGAAATTACTGATATGGAAAATATATATTTTTGTTTATGAAAATAACCACAGATATGTTCCGCAGGTTGTTTTTTCATGAAATTGCTGGTATTGTTTTAATTAGACGATAAAATTATCCATAAACATCAAATCCCCAAAGACAAGCTAACTAACTAATGATGTTGATCAACATGTAATGTTGTTAATAATTAATATTTCGAGCAAAAATACCGATGAAAATTATGGTTATTTAAGGAGTTGATGAGTTATTTAGCTAAACAACTGGGTAGTTTATCCGATCATTTAAGCAGATTTGAATTGAAAAAAATACAAATAAAAAACTATTAGAGAATAATATAAATCGTATTTTGGTAGCTTAAGTTTTTAGATGAGATGGTTTCTTATCTAACTGTCACGAGTTTGAATCTTACCATCCCCATTCTATTTGATGAAAAATCAAGCACAAGATGATGTGACTCTGTTCTATTTTCAAGCCTAAAAAACTTTTACTTGAGGGAGTGTGTCAAAGAATAATATAAATCATATTTTAAGACATCTACTAACAGTTTAAGCTTTTAGGTAATATAATTAGGGTGTGTTTGATATTCCTTTTGGTTTTGTGGTTGAGATTTAAAAAAAACAGTTTCATGAAAAGCACTTTTAATTGCTGTTCAAAATAATTTTTGAAGTGTTTGGTTAAAACTATGGTTAAGTTTGAGGTTAATAAAAACTAATTTCATATGTTTTGTTCTTAATTCAACATTTTGTATTAAGGTAAAGAAAAATTAATGATCTTCAAATTGAAACTCAAACGTCAAAGTGTTTGTCTCTACTTAAAAAGTTCAATTAAAATCCTTTTAGGTTGAAAATTTCACACAAAAAATTTGAGTTTGAAAATATTTTTTATCTAAAAATATATTAAATTAGAATTTAAGAATTTTTTAAATAATTTTGATGCGTTGATGTATAAAAAATATATTATTTTTTTATTTAAAATACTATATACTCCAATACAAAATACATAAACTAAATCATGTGACTGCAGTTCTGTGAACAAGGCAAAGCTACCCCTTCTATATTAATATCAGCTAGCAATAGTAGAGAAGTACCGCCCTAAAAAAATATTAAATTAGTTTACCTGTCAGTCCTCACTACAGTTGCCTTAGAAACAGGATTTCATGTTCAAACTTCACAGGATCTCTTCACATAATGGCCAAGCTCAGCTCATACATAAGAGGGCAGTTCTTGAGTTTGTCTTTACTATTAGGCCGTGTGTTTACAGTTCTTGTGAATATACTTTTGTTTTAAATTGATTTTTTATATTTTGATATCAAAACAGATTTTCAAAAATGAAATAAAAATATATTTCAAAGTAAAAACATTTTAAAAAACAATTCTCTTTAATTTGCCCATGGTGATAGTTGGGGTTTCGATGTTGCCTCACTTGCTTACTTTACTGCAGCATTTATATTCGCAACCAAAATCCATTAACCTCAACTACCGAGCAATAAATATATTGCTCGTAAACACAAGATTTTCACCAATAATGCCCAGCACATTTTCCCTATATAAACCCCACACCTGGAGCCCTAAAACTCACCCTTCAACCAATAACAAGCGAAGCTCATAATCTGCTCCAATAGATTCGTCGATCATGGCAAGCCCTAGAGCCCTTAAGTTCGTCTGCTTGGTTGTGTGCGCCATGGTCATGGCTGCATCCACCGCCAAAGCAGCTATTTCATGTAACCAGGTGGTTAGCGCCTTGACCCCTTGCATACCCTATGTAATCAGCAACGGGGCACTGACTCAGCAATGCTGCCAGGCGATCAGGGGCCTTAACAGCTCCGCCCGGACCACACCGGACCGTCAGGGCGTGTGTACATGCTTGAAGAACACGGCGAGTCAATTCGCATACAATAGTCGTAATGTTGCTCTTGCTGCTGGACTGCCTGGCAAATGTGGTGTTAAGCTTCCTTACAAGATTGACCCCTCTACTAATTGCAAAAGGTATGCTTAATTATGGTTTAATTTATTGATATTATATTAATTATCTCTAAAAACAAAATTGGGCTGTTGCAGTGTGAAGTAAAGGCTCGTGGATTAATTGGTGCTGTTCGGTGTCTTGTCTGTGGGGATCTACTGAGTTGTTCGAGAATAAGTGGCTTCTACTTGATCGTGAGGAAGTCTTGTGTTTAATTTCTAGTACCCTTTGTAGCTTGTAGTCTACTACGATGATGTATGACAAGAATTAAGCAGATGTGTTGTGTATGCATCTAATTTCATAATATTATGAGTAAATTACTTTGAATATTCCATGGTTTAAGTGCTCTAATACTTTAGCTCCGCTCCTATTTTTCAAAAAGTATAGTGTACTTTCTGTAGCTTGCTTTTGTATTTTAATACTCAAACTATGTTTCTGTATATGGTTGAAATTATTTTTAAATTTGACTGAAAAAACATTAAACTATTTCAAACTAGGTATAATTTTAAATATGGCATTATTGTATAGACGTACCAGCACCAAACCTTAATCCAAAATTAAATTCATATAATTACAGATTACCATTCACATTGTGGGGGTTAATTTTATCAATGCTTAGATTGCCCTTACAGTGTCCAACCTCCTCCTCCTCCTCCTTGATGTAGCCCTCCATGCTTGGTCTCGTGCCCTCCATGCTGGTATTACCATGGATGGAAGGTTTTTTGGTTACTGTTGTCACAATTTTGTCGCAATAATTTTGCATGTTAGAGAGTTGTTATCTAGTTATTTATTTAGAGTAGATAGGAAATTTGATTATTCTAAATGCTAGATGTGGTTAGGAAAGGTATTACCATCCCTGCTTTTGTGATATCCTGACATGATTTAAGGATTTCGTGATTTTTCGACAGGTGTTTCGGTCTAAAATTTACTCATAAAAATAAATTTAGCCTTTTAAATATGTTACGTGCCCATGTATCCAAACAAAATTTTATATGGAGAGCCTCTTTAGGTGCTCTAGCATCTAGTTTTGACTTGTGAATTCAATATAATGGTAAAATAGTTTCAATTAAGATTGATAAATATTTAAAATAATTTTGAGAATGTTTCGGGTCAATCTCTAATATTTTTAATGTTAGCCACTTAGTAGGTCCAATTTTTTATTAGAATATTTACTTTTTACTCTCATGAATTAAATGAAGGTAAATTGATTTTTTTAAAAATATTGGCCAGATTTTGAGGGATCTAATCAACTCATTGAAATCCCGAGATGTATGCAAAATACCCTAAAGCAATTGTTGTTATTTTGACATATTTTGTCGCATGCAATACAAAAGAATTTTTTTTTATAATTTCAATAAAATCATGTTTGGCAAAATCATTTCTTCTCTAAAGATAACATTATCAAAATAAACTTAAGAAAATATTTGCCAAACACATCCTTAAATCCAAAAACTTAACATAAATTAAGTGCCAAACAAATAGACCCGTATCCTAGAGTCAACTTGATTGGTTGACTCGTCTGGTTAGCTCAAATGATTGATCTGATTGGTTGAGTTAATCGAGTTGACCCGAAAACAAATTAAAAACCAAACAAATTAAATTTAACAAAAACATAAAATCTTGAGAAATTTTGAACAAACCAGATCAAACTCAAGTGAAATAAAGAACACAGAACATTTACCTTGAATCTCAAAAACATAAAAGTTATTTCAAACCAATTTTAAAACAAAACTAGACATGGGAATGATCAAAATCATACATCCATCAATAATTAAAGGTTATTGACTTTGATTTTCACCAAATTTCATAATTTAACAAAAATAATTTTAGTTCTAAATTGATACCCTAATATTACAATATCTAAAACATTGTTATTAATGCATGAAAATTTTAAATTATCAGTTAACACAGAAGTATGAGTACTAACATGAAAGATATAAAAATTAACCAAAATGACGCCATAATTTAAACTACTCTTTTCTTAAGGGTTTGCATTTGAGAATCAAACCCAAATCAGACATTTAGTTTGAAAGTTAACCTCAATATTGTCACGTCTATTTCATGCCATCCATTCCTAATCTAACCTACACCCATATTAACAAAACGATGCAAATATACTAATAAATCCCACCAAAACCGAGTCTTTCTATCTCATCACTTTTGCTCTAATCAAAATTAATGATAACTCAACACTCCTCACTTCATCTATATTCAGCTGTCTTCATCACCTTTCTTCTCTTGTGTTCACCAGGTATCAAGTTGTTGCTTTCATGCTAAGACCTTGTGTGGTAGTGGTTGGCCACCCTACCAAACATTGCAAGATATATTTATTTATATGAATGCTACTATAAAAAATTTTCTTTTTTTCTTTATTTATTATGATTATCATGTGGTGATGTAAAATCAAGCATTTTTACTTGTGATGTGTATTCAATTTTGATGTCCCTTAATTTGCGCGCTGCATGCAGTTACAGCACTCGTTGGAATATGCTATGGTCGCGTTGCCAGCAACCTCCCACCACCATCATCCATGGCCAACCTCTTTAATTCTAATGGCATTTTTGACGTTCGCGTGTTTGATATTGATGCAACAACGTTAAGATCTTTGTCAGGGACTGGAATCAATGTCATGGCTGACATTCCTAATGGAGATCTCCCTTCTCTTGCCACTGGCACCCTCAACTTCTCTCTTGAATGACTTCAATCCAATTTTTTCTCAAATATCCCCACTGTCCAAGTCAAATACACTGCTGTTGGAAACGAAGTCTTTCTCAAAGATCCATTCTATACTCCTTATGTAGTTCCTGCCATGATGAATCTCTACCGAGCACTGCAAATGCTAAATCTAGTACCAAGTATTAAGTTATCATCGCCTCAAGCGGCATCCGTGCTCTCTATTTCATATCCACCATCATCTGCAGCATTTGACCCGTATCTCCAATCTTTATGATCCCTCTTTTGAGGTTTCTACGTGACACTAGATCTCCTTTCATGGTTAACGTTTATCCTTACATAAGCTGTATCAACAACAAGGAACATATATCCTTAGATTATGCCTTGATTAGAAACCAAAATGCAGTGCAAGATGGTGGGTTCTTGTATGATAATCTTTTCGATGCTAGCGTTGATGCATTTGTGTACGCGACGGAGAGAGAAGGATTTCAAGGGATTAAGATTGTTGTATCAGAAACAGGATGGCCAACTGGTGGTGGTGAGGCTGCAAGTGTGGCTAACGCAACGGCGTACAACTAGAATGTGGTAAGACGAGTGGCGAATTATGTCGGGACCCCGAGACAGCCAAGTGAAGAAATGGAAGTTTACTTGTTTGATCTCTTTGATGAGAATGAGGAAACTGGAGGAGTAAGAGAAACATTTCGGACTTTCTGGAATTGATGAGGTTAAGATTTATGATATCAATTTCAGTTGATAAATTTGTAAGGGTTAACGATGTTTTGTTAATAATTTCAAGATTTCATGTTCATCCTCATTTTCACACACCGGTTTGGTATTTTATTTGACATAAACAGCAAGTTGATTTTTCTAAGATCGTATTTCATTACCTTGTAGAAAATCTTTGAGCTTATCCAATCAAGCATCCTTCAAGAACTGGAAAGTAAAACTTGTATTCTACATATTAACATACTCTTGGCTCAATATTGTTATCAAAGGAAGAACACATCGCAAAATGGCAGTGGTAATTCCACTCGTCTCATGGAATTGGATGTATGACTACCTTTCCAGTTGCTCGGTTCGTTTCAAGGTAAGAGAAGGCCTCTGCAACCTGAGAAAATGTGAATGGGCCTTTAGGATCAACCACTGGCTTTATCTTTCCACTCTCCAAGTAAGGGTTTAGTGTCTTCAACGTATCTCCATTAGAAGTGACCACAAATCTAAAACCAGGGGGCGTGACTGCTCCAGTGAGGGCCACAACACTGCCCCCTTCTTTCACAACCTTCACTGCCTTATCACATTGCCCTGTCATTTTGGAACAAAAGATCATTACTTTCATTAAATTAACTGTGACAATCAAACCTAACAAGGAAAGAGCATAATTTAGTCACACAGGCCAAGATTCTGAGTATTTTTGGGTAATTTAGCAGAGGGGAGGGGAATCGATCCCTTTTCGAAACAAGCATTTAGTGTTAAAACTTACCGATAGCATCATACACCACATCAAACTTTTCTGGCAAATCTTCAAAGTTCTCTTTAGTGTAGTCAATAGCCAAATCAGCCCCCAAACTCTTGAGCAACTCCAGTTTTCCAGAGCTTGAAGTAGCTGCGATTCTTGAAGCACCAAACACATGTTTTGCTAGCTGCAAAAGAGCAGAAATAAATACATAAAAGATTGAAAATGGAATCTCTAATAAAGAGGAATGAGGTTCTTAAGAATTGATTTAACCGATGCAGATAATTACAGAGGGTTTGGGAGTTAATTGTGTGGTCTTGGCATTGATAGCGGTTCTTAACAAATGCAAATATATATATAAATATGTATGCATGCATGCATGCTTTTTGCTTACTTCACAAGCTTAAATCATGATTTGACCGATGGCATACGAAAAATGAACTCGTGATTGCCCAGTGCAGCATAATACCTGAATCACGAGGCTTCCAACACCACCAGCACCATTCAAAACAAGAATAGATTTGCCGGCAGAAAAGCCAGTCCTCTCCAGACCCTCGTACGCGGTTTCAATTGCTAGAGGAAGACCAGCAGCCTGTATAAAATCCAGATTCTTAGGTTTCAGGGCCAATAACTTCTCTTCAACAGCAGTGTATTCTGCCAAAGATCCAAATTGTTTTGGTCCTTCCAATGCCTTTTCATTTATGTTTCCATATACTGCATCACCCTCCTTCAGTCCCTTCACTTGATCGCCAACTTTTACCACCACTCCGGCAACATCATATCCAGGAACAGTCTAAAAAATGAAAACCCTTTTTATTAATAATTGATTACTGCAAATCAGTCCTACATGGCTAACTATTAAAAAAACCCACAAAAATATATTCAGCATGGAGATAAATTGCAACATAAAACCAGAGTTATTAAACCCATCTAGGTTGGCTCATCACAAGGCTTGAGTCACGGTAAATTATCTCAGTATTTCTTTCCGTTTCATGAACACTACATTATCTGTCAGCAAATCAAACATGAAAAGTCTTTGCTTGATGGTCTACCTACCGCCTACACAATTTCTCCGATAATTATTAATAATTAAAGAAAAATCCACTAAACAGAAAGAAAAGATGGAAAATTTGAAGCCACGACTTCCCTAATGAGCAATTCAAGCTTAAAGCAAGGAATGGATCTGGCAATGAAGGTAAGGTATAAGGGGCTGGGAGCCTGGATTTGGTAATGACTACTTTGGCAACAAAGAGAGGGAAAGGACTGGAAGAAGAACAGAGTGGTCAAGAGATGTACCGGAAGGGGAGAATCGGTGGCCTTGAACTTGCCCTGTCTTCGTTTGGCATCAACAGGGTTGAGAGCAGCAGCAACAACTTTGATCAGAACCTGGTCTCCTTTCACTTCAGGCACTGAAACTTTATCATCAAATTTCAAAACTTCCACACCCCCATATTCTCCATAAACGCACGCCTTCATTTCAGAAGGTATGGAGGACACTTTGGTGGCTTCAGGTGCTGCTTGGGATTGAGAACTTGAAGAAACTCTCAGAGAAATGTGCGAGGGTGAACAAGTTTGCTTAACACGAGCGCTTTTCTTTGCCGGGAAAGTGAGGGAAAATCTGAGAGAAAATGAATTGGAGGGGATGCGAGGGTTAAGGGTTGTGAGTTTGGGTACAGCGGTTGTCATTGTAGTTTCCATATTCCCAAACCTTATCTCTCGTTTCTTCGAACTCTTTAGATACTACTAGCTTGGCCTTTGTGTGGAAACTTTCAGGAAATCTCTCAGCCATAAGATCCTCTTACAATGTCAACCGTCCAAAATAAAGACTATCGAAACAAAAAACAATCAGAATTTATATGGTTGTGGACTCCATCGCCACCAGATGACCATTTGAATACAGGGTAAACCAGAGGTTTGACGCCACAGACTCAGCAATGGCACCTTGCCATTTAAAAAAAAAAAAAAAAAACACCAAAATCTGAAGTTGAGAACAGAGAAGTAAAATATTGACCTGAGTCCATGTTTTCATGTGAAGAAGATTATGATCAAACTGAGACTTGAAATCAATAATAATGTTCACATTGAGAAGCAATCTAGCCCTATAGTGAAAGGGGCAAGTGACAATTTTCCATGGTATTTATTTACTTTGAAGGTAACATCTTCTGAAGAACAGGGCAATTCATGAAGAAACAAAATGATTTAGTCCTCGATCTTTGAAGTTTATTAGTGACAACATAACCTCAAAATTAATCCAGAAATTATATATTTTTGAAGTGATAAAATTAGAATAAAAAAGCCGAGGTTTCTTCTATGTGGGATAGAAAAAATAATTATCATCCAAGTTAATTATATAGATAATCTATGTTAATATCCTGCATTAAATTTAAGTAATAACTAATTTTCTTGCTTTATATTATAAAAAATGAAAACAAGAGTGTAAATACAATTTTTTTTAAAGCATCAATTTAATCATAGGTTTGTTTTCTCTTAAAAAGAATAAAAATAAATTCTAAGAGGAGAAGCAAGAGAAATATGAGATTTTTTTATAGAAATAATAAACAAAATGGGTGTAAAAGTTTCTTGATTTACATGCAATTGATTTTGATTTGAGTAATAAATTTTGAATTCAAGTCAAAATATATACTATTTATAAAAATTTGAAATAATCCGAGTTTTCTCGATCTCTTATATATATAAATATATTTTTCTAGTAAATAAAATTTAAATTTATTTTTAAGAAAATATTTTTTTTTTCGCTGCAAACAAAAAAAAAAATCTTTAATGAGTACAGGTTTTACAGAAAAAACAAGGCCAACGTTGCTGAGTCATTAGGCTTTCCTGGGCACCATCAATTTAATATGAGCCTATATCACCGCAAGTCTAATTTGGGCTTGAGGGTGCCCTTCATGGTGGAATTTCCACCTATTATTTTTCTTATTTTTATGTGCCGACATGGATTTTCAAGTCGTTGCACCTAGAAATAGCACCTCACAAAACCCTCGAATTTAAAGTAGAAAACACCTAATTAATTTAATCACACTTGACTATACAAATATAAAAATATATTTTCAAGATAAATTAAATGGTTACCTTATACTATTAAAATTTATATGGTCGTTAACTTTAATATCCATAAAATTAATCGAAATATACTCAAGCTAACCTAAACATTCATACCTACTTATATTTTCACTATTCATCTTAGACCTCACTTAAATGCTATAATTTTTTATTATGGTTGGCCAAGATGTGTACTAATCCACCATTTGTGTGAAGTAGATCACACAAATATATGTTATAAAGCATTTGAACTCATTCTTTAGCTCCACATAGAATTTTTTATTCAATATTGACTTATATCATTTATCTTAATCTATCTCATGCTGACACCTTAAATCTATCTAGTGCAACAAATAAAAACATGACCAATAAGTTCATATAGTTCTTTCAAAGAACAAGGTATATAAGAAATTGAGTACATTAATGGTCTATGCTTTTATGAAATCCACTCCTATCAAACGCAATTTGAATAATTTAAGAGAGAAATCCGAGATATATATTATATATTTAGAGCATGTTTGGCATAGTGGTGACTGTTGTGGTTGAGGTTGAAAAAAAAACAGTTTTATGAAAAGTGTTTTTAGCTGCAGTTCATAACTGAAATTTAAGTATTTGGTTAAAACCGTGGTTAACATTGATTATAATGAAAAGTAATTTCGTGTTTGGTTACCATATTTTTTTATATTGTTGTTAGCTTGTGAACTTAATTTAAAAAGCACAAGCAAGCGTGCGCGCATACATATATTATTTTTTATTTATTGTTGGAAATATTTTTATTTATTCTTGTATAAATTTTAAATTTATTTGAAATATTCAAAAAATAAAAAAATTATTATTTTTTTGAAATCATCATTTATCTTCTCTGGGTTTTTATATTTATTTACAGTCTTCGAATGCTTTTTGATTTTTCTAAAAACATTATTTACGCTGGAAAACTTAAACACACACACACAAAAGACTCCATGTGCTTCCCAAAATGATCAACGAAGGGGGCATGAAGCTCTCTACCTCTATCAACATATAATTAGGCCAAAACCAAAATCTCCCTTCTCTATTCTTTCTTTTTGGCTAGTCGTGGGCCTTTGTCTTCTTTTCTTGTGTTCTATATTCATTTCTTAGCTATTCGTAGTTGATCTTTGTGAAGAAAAGAGGGAGGTTCAATTTAGCAGATCTGTGAATTATTACAAAAAGTTTGCCAATTTAGAGGAAGGAATAATACAGGAGGAAAGAAGAGAACTGAAGAGAGGAGGATGCTCTAATAAGCTATTGGGTGTGTCACCCATCATATCAGGCTCTTGCTTCTCGTTTTATTTATTGTTTTCTATTCTTCACATTTTTATTTTCATTGTACACATTTTCTTTCAATTATATTTATAACAATAATGTCTATTTAATGGAGTTGTGGACCTTGATTTAAGACCTTGATTTAAAACTTATTTTCACCAATTGATCTCTGTGAAGAAAAGGGTGAAGACAGGGATGGCGTGAGGGGGTAAGGCCGGGGAAGAAGATGGATGTTTTTATGCTGCGTGTGTGGTTGATTTACGCCGCAGGTGCAAAAGCATCTCTAAGATGCCTTTTCACCTATTGTCGGGCCATTATTTTTAACGTGGGATCCATAATTAAAAACTAGGGCCCTGTTTGGTAATAATATTTGGCTCCGCGGTTAGTAGCAACCACTGCTTGAACCGCGGAGCCAAACGGCCATTTATTAGACAAGGTAGTGCAAAAAGCAATTAGTTTTTTTAATGTAACTACAAGCTAGACTAAAATAGTTTCTATAGAATTTATATCTTTAAAAATATTGTTAACTTGAAAGTTCAAATCATGCAATCCACTTGCAAACTATAAAAATAGATCTACTAAATTGTCAATGTACCTTTTCCTTTGATGTATACAAACACACAAATTAAAAAAATAGAAAAAAGAAATGTCATCAAATAATAAGAGCTACTAAGTAAAGGAATGCATAAATATATATAAATGAAAACCATATCCACGATAATTCTTTTTCCTAACCATCTCTTAAACCATTGTATACAAGACATGTTTTATTGAAATAATAATCAAACACCTCTAATATAATAGAAACTCATTAAGAGTTGTTGGTCATCTTACAAACATATAACATTTTGTTATTTAGTGTGGATTAAATAAATATTAAGCACTTATCAATAGCCTAAATTGACTCCATTATTTTTTCAGGGATAGAGCACTATATCATTCTTGTATATGTTGCATATCAGCGTTAAAATAAATTTAAAGGCTATAAAAATATAATTTAGAAAAATTAAAGTTTGATAATTAAGATTGTAAGTACTTCAATGAGAAAAGCAACATTTGAAATTTTATGTGTCTTCTTTCTTTCAGGAAGGCAAGATAAGAAAAGAAAAAAGAAAACATCAATATGACATATGTTTATTTATGATTCGACCTAAGTTTAAAACCTTAAATAAAAAATCCTAGTTTCAAAATCAATGAAAGCCAAATTAGTGTTCTATCTAGCAAACTAGAAATACAGAAGAAGAAAGTATTTATCGATTGCTTATAATGGATTTTGATTTGTGCGTGGAGAAGAAGAGACCTTAGCTTTTTTTCATTATCCTAGAATATTTTTTTTTTATCTTGAAACAATAGAGTGTGGACCATGAAATAAAGAAGTAAAATAAAAATATTGCAGTGTCATGTTTCATATGAAGGGCAAACTAGTCATTTTAAAATCTTTTGTGCATAGAATTTGACAAACTTGTCCTCTTTCTTTTTACTGGGATAATAGCTTCACCCTTATAATAATTTTTTATAAGACAAAATCAATTTTTGTCTTGTCCAAAGTTAAATCAAACAACTTCACAAAAAAAGTTATCTTGCTTGGTCCATCTTTCTCTAGCATGCCAAACATTTCCTGATGTATCAAGCTTTTATTTTCGACAAGTGAAGTTTTTCATATCTTCAAGCTTAACCAATTTGAACTAAAAAATAATTATTTCATAAATCTTGTGTACAAACCAAAGTAAATGATACATTGTTTATTTATAACTAGAGTTGATTAAATAATCTTCAAGCAACCTATGCTTGTTATTTTTCTGGAAATAATATATTTTTTTTATTTGAAATTTATTAGCACACCACATTATTTTCTTTTATTAGACATTCCACCACAAATTGTTTGTTACATATGCCAATTAGATATAAATAAATTTCTTAATTAAACTACCATTATTAGACATCACACACTATTTGTTTGTTGAAAAATAGTTTTCTTATGAAAAATAATTTTCATGAAAAGTGGATTTCTCGAAAATAGATTGTTTTATATATATATATAATAGTGTCATGACAAATGAAATAGAAAATACTTTTCAATATTTGGCTATGCTATTGAAGATGAGTTTGAAAATAACTTATTAATGCTTGAATTATTTTTTAAATTTTATTAAAAGAATAAGGATTAAGTCTGATAAATAAAAATAATCGAAGGAGGATGAGATTAAAAAAAACAAATTTTATAAACTATTTCAAATAAAATAAATAGCTATCAAAATAGTGAGGAATAAATCTAACAAATAAAAAAATAGATAGAAAAAAAATGAAAAAAAAAAAACTAATTTCATAGATTAATTTAAACAAAATAATATGTTACGAATGCATTCGCAAGATTGTAAATTATTTGTTTTGGATGAAAGATAATCCAAATTTATTATTATAATTAAGTAATAAAATAGTAATTAAGATAGATGAAATATGATTTCCTACCCACTGCAGGTGGGTTAGGGACCTGACTCCGTCCTCATACCATAAAGTATGATCATGTCACAGTCTTTTTCTTTAATTTCTTGCTGGGCCAGCAATGCTAGTTGCCTCAACCAAAAATCCTGGCATTATCCTCCATTTGGTTGCTAATCCATCCACCAATAATTCTTTCAATTTTAATTTTGTTTAATTTTACTATCCTCTTTGTTTTATAATTATTTGAGTTATTTTTAAACTGGAAATAATGTCAACCCATTAAATTAAATTTAATATATATAAGCATCAAATAATTCTCTCTCTCTCTCTCTATATATATAAACTATCTTATAATAATGAAAAATATATAGTGGAACTGTTCTAACTACTAACTGCGAGATTAGATACAGGGAAGTGGTTGTGATCTTTTGCATAGTTGCCATGGGGGGCCCACTTGATGTAACTTGCATGTAATTGTCCCAACCAGGAACTCACACGCATCTTCCATGCGTCCATTGCTAGCAACATGTCCTGAACGTCTAAACCCCACAGAAAATTAGACTCATCCATCGTCAAGGACCAATCCCCTATTCCCCTTGCCACGTGCTCAGGGTGTTTGTCTCGACTTCTTGATATTATTGGGCCACAAATTCACGTGTACAAACGTGAATGGTTCTCTTTTTACCGAATTCTATTTCTCAACTCCAGCGATGAGCATTTATGCAGTGGTTGTAACTTATGTCACTGTAACTTATGTCACGACGGTGGATAGCTTGCTATCTTTATAGTTTTTGAGTTTGAGTTAAAATATATATATTTTTTTAAGAATTTATAATAATTAAAATTTTATTTATTCATCTTTATTTATAAAATATATTTTGTATACAATGTTGGGACATTGGCTAGTTAATTTAATCAACTTAATTAACACATTTTTAATGATATTAATGTCGGAGCAAATTGCTATGAGCTCTTAAGTTGTTTGAAAAATGTTCTCTGCCTACAAAACACCTAAATTCCACCCCATCCTTTTGCCGTAATCTAGAACAAGTTGCTTTCAGTAAAAAAAAATAAAAATAAAAATAAAAATCAAGGTGGATGTGCAATATAAAAAGTATTGCGCAATGGGAAGGGGCGATGATGATTTCTTTTGTCTTTTTAATCCTTAATCAGCGTACTTATCTACCTTTAAATGATGTCCGAGGGAATATGTGTGATCAAATGAAATGGTGGCAGCAAACCCCCCCACTTCATTTCAGTCTGCATCTGAGTACAAAATCACATAAAGTAAGAACTTATCACCTGCTGATTCCACCCAGTAATGTCCAACTGTGTAATTAAGGGGATTAGGTTTACATTTGGTACTTGATTAAGCTTTAAGTTAGAGTAGTGCTTGATAATCATGATTAGGTAGGCAAAGTTGCTACAATTATAACTTACTTTTTTTCCTTCCCCCCCCCCCCCCCTGTATCTTAGCATAATATCTCATAGCGTCTTGACCCCTTCAAAGACTTCAGTCTTTTGATACAAGTTAAACCCTTCCACCAAGTTATATATCCTCTCTACACGCCTCAAAAGGGTCAAGATCAGGAGCAGCAAGCATGAATTATTGGAGTAGCCAGTAGCCAATGATAAAGTCAGGGAAGGCTGATAATTTGCTGTGCAGTACCAATCTCGGTCGTGTCTTTTGCTTTATCGTTCGGTTTCGGTTTCGGTTTCGGGGAGAAATTATTTGAGCATATATATGTGGAGGACAGGACCATTTCAGATTAAGAAGCTGGGAATCTTGCAGTAAAAACGGTCCCCTTGATTCGGATAACAGCCACTGATCATCTCCAAACCTTCACTTTGTTTCTTTTCCTTCTTATCTTGGACATGAAGAAGATGCTCTTTGTGTGTCTTTTTCTAGTTGGAATCTTTACAACGTTGCTGCAAGGAACTCTCAAAATGAACCCGCAGACATCCTTTCTTGTTTAGTTCAAGAAATCAACTCAAGCTTTCAGAAGTCTTCTTCTTTTCTGAGTCATTTCCTCTCCTTCAAGTACCAGAACGGATCGAGATTTCAAGCCGTTAGTGGCTGAAAAGAGAACTTTTCCTGTTAATTGATGGTCAATATGCATCGCCGGCTGCTTGATACAGTACCCCTTGATGTGCCACCGGCTAACGGGAACAGAACGCATGATTCGTACGTTAGCGAGACGAATTTCGACACCAACATGGTGATTATATTAGCAGCTTTGCTGTGTGCACTAATAGGTGCGCTAGGATTGAATTCAATTGTGCGTTGCCTATTGCGTTGCAGTAGCAGGTTTGCCTTGGAGACCACAGACGAAACCGCAGCACGTTTAGCTGCCACGGGACTCAAGAAGCGTGATTTACGCCAGATTCCAGTGGCGGTCTACGGAGCAGGAGGGAGTATTGCAGCCACAGAATGTCCAATTTGCTTAGGGGAGTTCGTTGATGGAGAGAAAGTTAGGGTGCTTCCAATATGCAGCCATGGATTCCATGTCAGGTGCATAGACACATGGCTTTTGTCTCACTCGTCGTGCCCAAATTGTCGGCATTCATTGCTTGAACACACCACAGATTCAGGTGCAGCTCAGGAGGTTCCCGAAGCAACGCGGCCAGGCGAAAACGATCCCCGACGAATAAGGTAATGTCAGTACAGTAGTTCAAGGATGGCCAGAACATGGTGGTTGATAATAAATCACCTTGTAACAGTAGTTAAAAAACATAATGTTTTGCTTGAGTGTACAATTCTAGGCCAATTTGCAAGTGCTAGAAATTTTTGTTAATAACTTTTTGGACAGAAAGAACGGCGGCGGCAAGGTTATAATTGCAGTCCCAGATCAATGCATGTTCAGAATGAATTCTAGATGTTACCATGATTAAGATTAATTTTAAAAAATTGGCCCCTGTTTGTTTTCCTTGGATCTTCTATATTGTCATCCGTAGCTGACATGAGAGATGTTCGGCATGGTGAGTGTTGTGTGATTGTAAGAAAATTGAGCCATTACTCTGTCTGGTCATGGAGGGTACACTAACAATTATGCCAAGTCCTTTTGTTTGCCTGTTTGGAATTGGAATAGCCAGTGTTGAATGAGCTTCCAGGTGACCGCCAAGTCCCTCAGAGGGCCACATTATGCCATGCTTAAAAAAAATATTATTTTTTAAAACAAACTACAAAAAATATTTTTGTTTTAATTTTTTAAATAAATATATTTATTTTAATACTGATACTAAAAATATTTTTTAAAAAATAAAAAAAATATTTTAATATACTTCTAAACAAAAAAAATTATTTTAAAAAAATAATCTTATTCATATTATCCAAGAATCGACTTGTTATAGGCACTCTTCACATGCTAGTCATGTTAATCTAGATAAATTTAAATTTATTTAATAAATAATTTTGTTTCAAAGAATTAGAAGTTTTGCAAGTGGGTTTTCAAAAATATAATTTTTGAGCTATTTAAATGTTATTATTAATATGTGGACCATCCAATGTCAATTTCACTTGATTGATTTATTTTATTTTGTATTTATCTAATATTAACAAAAACAAAATTAAGCATACAACCAAATGGAAAGGTGGCTACAGGCTTTGGAAAATGCATGCTTATTGGAGTAACGCAGGAAAAAAATATTTATGTGGTTGAAAGTTGCAACGTAGGCCGCCTACCTTATTGATGATCAGACCTAACTTGGACTTTGTGCTGTCTCGATCAACTCTCAAGTTAATGCTGTTAATATTTTTTACTCTAATTATAATAGTTTTTAAAATCAATTCTGGGATTATCAGGCCACAGCTCCAGTAGCAGGATCAATGGATTGAATGATTAATACAAGTTAATTATTGGGGGGGAATTCCCGAGGTTTTTGATTGGATTTTCTCGAGCTAACCACATCACGAGTCAATCTAGTTTTTTCTCAGGTTAATTAACTCACGAGTTAACCTAAGTTTCATCGGTCAATTCTTCATATATTTGCTTTTAAAACCTAATTTGATTTAGGTTCTTGATCACGAGTTAAGTTGCTTGATTAATGATCAGGACTAACTGTTGTCTCAGCTAACTCTCAAGTGAATACTAGTAATATCTTACTATGGTAATATCTTGTACTCTAATTATCATAGATTTTAAAATGGAACTTGGGACTCACCACACCATAGCCCTAGATATTAGGGATTAATACAAGTTTATTTATTATTAATATTTTATAAAAAGTAAAATGGCATTTTTTTTTAAAAAATCAATTGTTCTGATTGGATTTTTCTTAACTTGATCATATCACAAGTTAACCTGTGTATATATGATATAATCAAATCGGTTAACTCTTCGTGTATTTACTTTTAAAATCTTATTTGACTTATGCTTTTAATCACAAGTTAACCTACTATATCGATCAAGTTTTAAAATAGTGTTAATGCTCCAACATTCATTGGTGGTTTGAATTTTGCATAATATAAGGTTTAATCCATCACCAAATCATGTTTGTTGTTGAATTGATCGGTTTGAATCAGGTTTGGATTCCTCCATGGGAAGTTCAGGGCTTGCTGCCAAAGATTATTGGTGGGGGGAGTCTAGTCTTGTATACAAATGAGAATAGTTTCTCTTTGCTTTAAATCGAGAAAATGAGATTTAATTATTTTCAGAGAAAACGATGGAGAATATTAGGGAATATTTAGCATAAGTGAAGGAGATGAACGAGATAGTTTAAGGATCTTAATAAAAAAAAAATATTAAATCAACTATGAAGTCCATTTCTACCTCTCTTTTTGGTTTGGTAAGGGATAGTTGAGGCAATAATCGAGACCATGTCTTGGGATTATATTTGGCTCATGAGTAAAAATTAAAAGAATAAAATTAAATGTAAAAAATGGTTGAAAGGGTAAAGTATTACGAATGCTCGATTGGTGTGTAAAAATAATAAATATTGTATAATTGTGGGAAGTAATGTTGATGGTTTTTAAGAGTAAATTATAAAATCATCCCTCGAGTTTTTCAAAATAAGTTAATTATATTTTTTTTCTTATAATAATTATATTATTTTCTCATCAATCTTCTCGTATTCTCCATCTCTTCTATTTCTTAAAATTTAAATGAAATAAATTGAAAAAAAAATATGAATTGGATGGAAAAGTATGGATTAAAAAACACAGAGGGGTGTAATTAAGTATTTTAAAAACTAAAGGATATATTTAACTTTCTTTGTAAAACTAAATTGAGAGATGATGCCAATTCAATCGATTGAGATGAAACTAAAAAGAAATGAAAACGAAAGATGGGCACCCTCGACGGTCCCAATTATTTCATGATAAAAGCTGAATTAAATCTTCACTCATAGGAGACTAAAGGGTATTTGTCACTTCATTTAAAAAATATATTTTTTTAATTTTTAATTTTTAATTAATATTTTTTAGTAATTTTAGATTATTTTATGTCTGATATTAAAAATAATTTTTAAAAAATAAAAAAAATATTATTTTAATAAATTTCTAAATAAAAAATATTTTTAAAAATAATTTAAATCACATTGCTAAATTGACTCTAACCAAGTGTGGTGATTGGTGCCAAGAATTTTTTAACTTGTTTGCTTGCTAGTGTGGTTGAATTTATTTTTTAAAATGTTTTTAATTTAATTTTTTTTTTTTAATTTTTTAATATCAGTATAAATAAATAAAATAAAAAACTTTTTTTTGAAAGATGATTTTAAAAGATGCCTATATTTAGTGGCTAGCAAGGGCCAATTCTCCTATCTGATTAATGCTAGATTTGCTAACCTTTCACTATGTGTCTAGGGCAACCCGCTGCTTCAACGGCTAGTAAAACCTTTAATAATTTGCTGGTAACCCACTTTCGGTCTTTTTGGCTAGTCTGCTTACAATGCAAGCAGAAAAGCAGCGAACTTGGAAAATCAAAGTACATGCTAGAGCCAAAAAATTCCATTTCAAATTCAAAGCAACAAAAACAGATCAACCCACCTGGAACTTGCCCAAATTCTCAATCTTTCTTAGAATTCATAAATTTTTCCTCCAAGTGGATACTGAATCTGGAACTTCAATACCCAGATGGGAAAAACCAAGAACCTTGAAATCTAAATTCCTCAATTTTTTTCAAAAGTTCAAGACTTTACATTCAAAGAAACTGACAATTGCAGCAGAGAAAACCCAAAATCTTCAAAACCCAGATAGCCAACTACTTTTGGATCAACAGGGAGAGTTTTCTTATAAGGTAATTTGGAATCATCATGTTACTTACACAATCGCTTATCTCACCATCTATGCATGATGTCTTTATAGTCAAGAATCTCTGAGTAATGATTAATGTCTGCAGAGGCCATTTTGCATTGGATCTTTGCTGGTCGGGATACTGACATTGCTTTCAGAATCAATCTGTGAGAAAAATAAGAAGGGAATTATCTTCCATGGTTCATCTATCTTGTTATTTATTGCTTTCTTGTTCAAGAAATATATAACGGGAAAGGCCAAGACTTTATTGTTGTTTTTAACAATAGCAACAACAGCTTGCGCAGTGATGTTTCTTCCAGACAAGTACATGAATTATGATCAAGGTCTGGTCTCGGAATTTGTCTGGAAGGCATGGAATTATGCTGCCTCTTCTGGGTGTGTATAAGCTTTCGGATGTGGCATCATCTTTTTCATTTTCTTTTCAAGCCTTTCTGGTTGGTTATGATTTTGCTTGATGGCTAGTTGCCTGACAAAGTTGACATTTTCCAGGTAATTTTTTCAAGGTTCGCCAGTCCATGGGTGTGGTGCAGTCAGAGTCCAAATAATTGGATGACTTGACATCCCATTTATCCTATGAATGATAGCCTTAATGCTACACATAGGTGAATCGATTCTTCTTTGATTAGATTAGGTGATTTCTTTCTTTCATTTAGGAGGAGACTGCCGCGCATTCCCCTTCCCCACTTCTATTGAAAATGATTTGAGTTTACAAGTATCCTTTCTATTAGTGATTGTTTGAAAGTTGGTATATGAATTTTAATCTATTTTTAATATTTTTATATTTTGCGTGCTTGTTTTTTAAAAAACAAATGAGTTTTTAACATCAATTGTTAACTCGAGCTCAAGGTATGGGTTTTTAACACCAGAGTTTTAAACTCGAGCTCAAGATTCAGACCATGAATTTGAGGAGTCAATTTTTATTTAGAATAAAATTCAAACTAAAGTTTGACATAAGTGGTTACAGATGATATCCAGACTAGATATAATAACATTGTAAAACATTACGAGGTTTGTGTGTAACCCTCCTCCTAAACCCAAAGGAAAACGACCCTTGGCCATGGCTCCTGTGATAGTAATTTGTAATGGTGATGATGTACACAATAAATGTCCTTGCAAATGAAAAAGGCTGGGAAATTCTTGGCCCATATTATCTAGGCTTGAAGATTTTTGGCCCATTATTATCTAGGCTGGAGTTGATGCCCTCATTGGAGTACTGGGCCATAGCCTTCCAAGGAAGGCTGTACATTCTTCACCTGGTCAAAGTATAACACGACATTTATAGCCCAAATCTTAAGACCAGATCCCTGAGCCCGAGAGACAGGACGCCCTGCTTTTCAAAGTCAACTACATTTGAACATGTTGTGCTAGGCTCGGTTTCTCTGTCTTCGGCCCTATTGATAATTTGACCTGACTCGGTAAATACCAGTTGTGCCCTCCAGAAAAACCCTATTTTACCTAACTTGACTTGATTTTTTTTCTTTTTTTTAGAAAATAAAAATGGATGGAGGGTCAAGCTTTTTAGACGAGGTAATAAAATCGTTTTAGTTTTCTTTCACTCGAACAAGTTTAAACTCCGGGTCAATCCGCTGAGCAGGACCGGTTTTATAACATTGGTTTGACCCCTTTTAAGACAAGTGATTTGGGCTTGCAGTGTCTGGCCCATTACTAATTAATAGGATAAGATGAGCTATGATTATAGCCGAGGAAGATTTTTTTGACAAAGTCATCGATCAATGTATATGGAGTGCTTGTCTTATCTGCACACTAAATAAGGTTAATATGACTTTACCAGCCAGGTTAAAAAGTCAAGTTAAAACTACCACGCTTTTTAACAGCAGGTAAATCACACACGACTTTAAAATGAACATTATAAAGCGCTTGTATGGCCCCCACGATTCCTTCCATTGGTGTGCATCCCGCGCTCACACGGCGCGTGATGAAGTAGCTAAGTTTCGATTCAGCGCGGGACCTACGCTGGCTTTAAACTGACTCATGCTGGCCGTTGATCTCTCTGCTACTAGCAAATCTGACGGGGATAAATTTCCTGGTCAAAGACCTCTCTTGATGGGTCTCTTTGACCACACTTAAACATTCAAAATTTTTCAAACTCTTTTTTTTTTTTTTTTTCATATAATTAATTTTCCAAGGTTTAATTGAGTTGTCGCTTCAATTTAGGTCTCTTCCCTACAAATCGAGGTGTGTTGCGAATTTACAGTTGTGGGCATCACGTTTTCCAACAATGACCATAACAACACCCTTGTAAGCTCTCCGTCATCCAACTAGTTAGTTTATATTTGGTATTTCCAATAGATTGTCAGGTTGTAGTTTGAGATATAAATTATATTTTCTTATATATTATTAAGATTATAAAATAGAATCTTTGATGAGATTTATGTAATATTATAGTAGTATATATTGATTAATAAAATATTTTTAAAATTATTATTAAGACAAAACATAACTTTATCTAAACATTATTAATCATAAATGGAAGTAAATGCAAGCGTATTCTAAATACAAATCCATGCATGTAAGTAGTGCATTAAAATCTCCAGTTTTCTATTATAAAATCTGAAATTAAGTGTTTTTTTTAGAGTTTTTATAGTTTTAACCTTACCAAATATTTTACCTTTGCGTAGAGTATTATTTTGTTATTTTCACTAGATGGATTTAAATCAATTGTAATTTATAATTAAGTAGATAAATCATGTAAAAAAATATTTTAATTACTTGAAAATTAGATTTTTATCCCTCCCAGCATAAAATTTACTCTATTTTTCATACATTCTTAGAGCATTATTTAAAATATATATATATATATATATATATATATATATAAGCATATCATTGCATGGATAGTTTGTTGATGAGCCAAATTTCAAAAATTAATCTAGAAATTGTTTTTAAAAAAGAAGGAAAAGAACTTTGGATAGCATTTACATGCTTCTAATAGAAATGGCAATTCAAATCATTACACAAAACTACACAAACAAATGGAAAACAGCCAGCTATAACCTAACAAGACAACCTAGAGGGTAAAAATGTCTAAACAAAATTGATAAATCTAATTTTATTTAAATATATATAATATTTTATTTTTGTAAATGTAGGTGACAATAACCACATATTAAATGGAGTAATTAAATGCTGGGTTTCGGTAGGTTTGACCAGTGCTCTCATTGCCCCCCCCCCCCCCCCCCCTCTCTTCTCAATTACACTTAATATACCTTAGCATCCTTTTTGTCTACCTTTTGTTAAAAAAAAAGAAGCTCCCTTCCCCTTTTCTCATTTTGCTTTATATTTTTCTTTGACTTGTCAAGGGCTTTTGTTTTTCCTCTTCAAAATCACAGCTTCCCCCTTTGTCTTTGTTCTCCTCTCTCAATATCTTCCCCCTCCTCTTTCAAGTTGGAAGCCTTGCATGAGCTGGTGTTTAAAGGTTTGATTTTTCTTATTGCTTTTATTTTTTACCTCTAAGAATTGTGATTGTTCTAAGTTGGAAGTTGATGGGTCCTTTTACTTTTTTTAATGGATTGTAAAGTTATGACTCTTCTTTTTGTTTAATGGCTGTTTTGTTGCTTGATTTATTGTATGTTTTTGTTAAAATATTATTTGCTTGCTTGTGGGATTTTCTTGATAGGAAAATTAAAGTAGGTGATTGGATGATATGCGGAGTTTTGGTAGCTTCAAGTTTTGAATTTTTGTGGGATAATTTTGGATCCGGGTTTCAGTAGTTTGGTTCAGTTGATGGGATGCTGATTTATGTAGCCTTTTGTCTTATTTTGAATGTGCGTTGATGGTTTTTTTTTTTGTGATCCTTAGTAATTTAATGGTGGAGGTCATTGATGGGAAATATATTGTCTAGTTGGCATTTTAGGGGATTTAAGACACTTTGATTATGTGTGGAGAACTTCAAAGTTGGTATAATTTTGTTTTGTTCTTTTGTTATTTCTTGGCAACAATGATATATGTTGTAAAAGGTTGGTTGTGATTGCAATAGCAATTCTGATGATTCAGTCCTTAATTTAAGGGAATTTGATCTACATGTGATGAAAGGGTGTCCAAAATTAACCCACTGACCAACTTATTCCTTTATGACTCTACTTGCATTATTGTGTTTGTGATTAATTGAGGTGTAATTCGCATTGTCATTGATTTGAAAAGATATAGATTTTATTGAAACTTTGATTGAGTTCCTTAAATGTTCTTATTATGAAATCACGCTGAGGAAAGGCATGTATACTAAACTTTTTCCATAATAGTACTGAAGGTTAGGAATTGATCGATTTAGTTATCTAGTAGGATAATTATGGTCAACCATGGAAATTTCTGCAACTTGAGCCCTTGAAGTTTTGGTCGTATTAGGATTTGTAACACTAGTGAATAGTTGAGAATATGGAATCTTGTAGTTTACACATTCTTTTCCAAATGTTTTGTTGCCTAGGTAGTTGGTATTGATAATTAAACTGTTTTTTTTTTATTGTTTTTTGTTCATTACAGAAACAGAGGACTTCCCTAGAGGTTTAAGAATTGAATGTAATAAGATGGGCTGTTTCACTGTTTTAAAGTGCAAAAAGAAAAGGTCTGAGCCATCAGTTTCCATCAAGCGTGTCAATCCTAAGGAGCAAATACCAACTACTCTACCTGAGCCACAGGTCCCAACACGATCATTGCAGTCGGCACCCCCTAGTTTTAGGACCAGAGTGAAGCCTGTTCAACCAGAAAACAAAGTAACTAGCAACAGGGCACGGGCATTATCAGCCCCAGAAAGTCTTGATGCAGCAGAACAAGATGCTCTTGCATCAGATGAATATGATGAGCATGAGGAGTCAAAAAACCGAATTGGAATTGCAAAAGAACAACGGCCACCAGGTCCACAACCTCTTCCACTCCCTTCACCTCAGGGTGGTGCTGTACTGAAGCCTACGAGTAGCTTTAAATCAGCAAATAGCAGTGGCCCTCTTTATGCTTCTGGCCCGTTGCCACTGCCTCCTAGTGGAACATATAGCGGAACACTCAGGAACTTTCTATATGAAGAAATTCTATCTGCTTGCTGCAATTTCTCCTCAGATCGATGTGTCTCTGAAGGTCTTTCTTCCATAATGTTCAGGGCTTCCTTTGGGGAGGATACTGCTAGTTCAAAGAAGTTTGAAGCTAGTGTTATTCGCCTTAACTCATCTCCTCAGGTAATGTAAGAAGTGACAGTTTATCAATGTACAGGCATGGAAGAGATTTTCTTTAGAGCTTCAGTTGATGACAGCTGATAGTTGAACTTTGATATTTCTTTAAATTTATGATCAGCTTTCTTATTTGTCTTGCATTTCTTGAAATTTATTCATCCACTGGTAAACAAAGCACTTGCTATGCTTATCTCATCCATTTGACATCGCCCATCTTCTTTCTCCTTCAAAATATTACGCTGAAGGTTCTATCTCTGGCCTAAGGGAGATTGTTGAGTACATGGACTGTTATTTGTTACACAGGATTAGCAAAAACTCCAATTTAGTGAGCTGAGTTCTAGAACAGCCGATGCATGTGATTAACCTTTGCTCCCCCGAAAAATCAGATAGAAATGTTTGCAAGTGTGTAGATGGAGAGGGGAATACTGTCAATTTTCTTTTGCTAAGGATTCACAATGTATTTTGCTAAAAGATGAGGTGCTAAGTGTAACCTTAGTGTAACCATCTTATAACATTCTTTCATATATGACACTATGATTTAAGTTATTATGATTTAAGTTTTAGCATAAGCATACAACTAGAACTTAGATTGCATTATTAACTGATAGCTTATGCTTTACTTTAAGAAGATCTATGAAGTTATTTATCATTTTCCTTTCCTATTTTAATACTTGAAGTGGCTTGATATTTAGCAATTAAACTCATTGTGTATTGATCTTCCAGGGTTTAAAAGAATTTATTAACGAGGTTAATACCCTTGCATCTTTGCAACATCCGAACTTATGCAAGTTGCTTGGTTATCATGCACGTGATGTCTCAGACCAGAGAATGCTAGTCTACGAGAGGCTTTATCATGGAAGCTTGGACCGGTTACTGTATGGAAGGTCTGATGGCCCTCCCATTGACTGGAATACCAGGATGAAAATTTCATTATGTGCTGCGCAAGGTCTTGCTTTCTTGCATGAAGAAGGGCCTTTCCAGGTAAGAATTGCTGCTTTGATCCGCATAAAGTGAACAGTGCATGATATTATGGTTAGCTCACAATTTTAGCCTAGACTTCCATAAGGATGATAGGTTAGCTTTCTTTTCTTTTTTTTTTCTTTTGCAATGTTGTTTTTTTAATTGATTAAATCTGTGCAATATATCCTGATTTGTGAATCTAAGAGCCAATTGAAATAAATCCGCTGTTACTTCTTTTTCCTTGAAGGGAAATAGGTGGGAGACTGCATAGAGTCCAAGCTTTTTAGCTTTCCATGAGTTATATATTTGCTGATGCTATCCTTCGATTTGCAGGCAATGTACAATGAGTTTTCTACCGCCAACATACAAATTGACAAAGACTTTAGTGCAAAGCTTTCAGGATATGGTTGTGTTGGCCACATCCCTGATACAGATATCTCTAATGGTACAGTGGTAAGCTCATTTACCTCTCCTGCTGATATTTCTTCTTGTTTTGCATGAATCAATAGTGGTTTGCTTTGTCTCCATACTTGAAGGGGGGTGAGATGGCTTCCAAATAAATTTGCATGCTTTCATTCCTCTATGTAAAAGCATCTGTTTAGGCTTTTTTTACTCTCTGGAGTTGACTGTCTTCCATTTCTCTTCAATCACACAGGCTGCCGCAAATCTCTCTGTAGAGACTGTAGAGAGAGGGCTATTGACTCCAAAGAGCAATGTATGGAGCTTTGGAATTTTTCTTCTTGAACTGCTCACTGGCCGGAAAAATCTTGACAGCCGTCATCCTAGAGAAGAGAGGAACTTGGTTAAGTGGACCCGGCCTTTTCTAGCTGATGACTGTCGACTATCGCTGATTATGGATCCTCAACTAAAATGCCGGTTCCCTGCAAAAGCAGCACGCACCTTGGCTGACATTGCTCTAAGATGTCTTCAGAAGGATCCTTTGGAAAGACCAACTATGAGAACCATTGTGGAGCACCTCAAAGTCATACAGGACATGAAATATTCCAGTCGCTTTCCTCTGCAAGAGCCAGCAGCAGCTGCTGGAAAACAAATGTCCAGATCTCCTAGTCTCAATGGTATCATCACCCCAGCACCCAGGTTAAGTTTCTCACCATCCCCACCATCCAGAGCTCGGCCATCCATTTCCCCTACCAGGCCTCGTGCAATGCCTCCGTCTCTTCCTCCACGTGCCTGTTCCTCGACTCTTTCTCTTGAGGAGCTAGAACGGCAAGAAAGCAGGAAATCATCTTCATCATCTGCTCGAAGGCCTAGTGTTGAAGGATTTTGATTGTTAATAAATGCATTTTTTCATTTTTTGAATGGCTTTTCATTTCCCTTTTTTTGGTGATTCAACAGAATATATAGAAAGATAAAGATGTGGTCTACCACCTTCCCATCCTTCAAGATGTTGAATAGAGTGGGTTCTAGTTTGTAGATAGAGTGCAAACCCTAGTTGGACCGGATTCAATTAGTTTCATTATAATCAACAATGCTATTTACATGATAGTTTTCCAAACCCATGATTCATGCTTGTCCATGCTCTTCCATGATTTTGCCAGTATTGCATGAATGCTCCTGGGCTTTGTTTGCCTAAGATAACAAAAGGGAGGATAAAGATACTGATGTGGTGAATGATGGTAGACTTTGATCTTGCAATATATGAAGCAAAAAATTGCAAGAGAAATGAAGAGATTTAATGAGATGCGAATTCCAAGGGCAGATGAAATTTCAAACAAAATTTTTATCTGTATCGCATTTATGGCCATAGCACAAGGTCACCTCCAATTCTCTAAATGGAAGGGAAAAGAGAAAATTTCATGTTCCTTGTCACGCAATATATTATAATAAATACCCTTATAAAGAAACAAAAATTATTGCTCATCTCACATTGGAAAAAAAAAGGTAGGAATTTATCATTGTGCTAAAAAGAAGGAAAAAAGCACTTTTTACAGGGTCGTTCTGGCTTTAAAGGCACTTCATAATTTATATAGGGTCATTTTGGCTTTGGTCTGGTCCAGGTTCATCATCAACTTCGCCTCCGCTCTCCTGCTCTTGAGCAGCCGAAGCAGGTTGGCAATCCTCGTCAATTCTCCCTCCATTTTCCCCAGCTTGTGGTGGTACATGCGATGCAGAACTTGCTTGTTGTTCGGATAAACTTGCGAGACCATTCTGCTTCAAGTATGTCTCTAATGGAAGGCTTGCTACTTGAAGAAGACTCGTCATGCTCATTCGTGCTAACCCTGCTTGTGAGTCTTCTTCACGGTCAGGATGGCAGTTTAAATCAAGATGTCCCTTGCCTGAGTCGGCCAATTTGTTTGACAGATTGTTGGTTTGGCTTTTGGATTCCAACTCATTCCCTGACCTGGCCTCATTATCTGAAGGATCCATAGGCGTCGATGCAAATTTAGAGCTACTCTCTACGTCTGCTTCATCTTTGGGACCGGACATATGCTGTGTCCTCTGAGCAATCTCTGCTTCACGCTCTGATTGACGCTTCTTTTTGCGCATCATTAAAGTTTTAAAACGGCGTTTTACTGTCATGCAGACATTACAGGTGCATGTAGGCTTGTGCTTCCCCTTCCCACTTGGGGGCTGGATGCACACAATGCATGAGCAGCCCGGACGATGCCTGGGGTGTCTGGTTGTGGTTGCAACAGCAGTGGTGCTTTGTTCACCCACATCCCCCAGGATTGCAGCGTTGGCCAGAGCATCCAGACCAGAAGATTCATCTTCCTGGGCTGGACGATGGCTGCTTGTAACTCTCCGTTTCTTGAAATCTGTATTTGACAGGGAAAAAAACAGCATCTGGATATCTTACCATATTTGAAAAATTATTTTAAAATATGCAGATAGTTGTGAATTGGCGGCTCATTATGCAAACCATACAGCAATTTCACAAGGGACATGACAGATAAACACACTCGTGATCAAACTGCAATTTATTATATTCTATTTAGGGATGGCTTTGGGTCGGGTCAGGCCGGGCAGTTTAGTTTCTCATGCCCCCACACCCTGTTGGAGGTCACTTCAATTATAAAATAAAGCTAGTAGCTTAAATTGATTTTTACAAGGATTGCAATCTAATATTGTCATACTCACACACACACACTAAAAAATTAAGGAATTATTTTTATTTATTAAATAAAATTTAGTTAATGAGTTTGAAGATTAAATAGTTAAGTTTGTTTTATAAGATTTATAATAGTTACATGTATTGACAAAAAAAAAGAAGTAAAAATACAAGTTTGGGTGAGTTCTTCACCTACACCCGCACCCGACCTATTTTGACCCTGGTCGAATTGGATAAAAACCAACCCAACCAGGTAGATGGGATGAAATTGGCATCGTTGCTTCTGTTCTATGTTTCACTGACTAAATGACCATGCTTTAATGCATTTCTCCAAGATTATGGATGAAATCTTTTGTGTTGAAAGTGCAGGCAGAATCCTTGAAACGATCATTGAGGTTTAAACACTCAAGGGATAGAACTTGGAGTCTCATTAGAGATCAAACTACTATTTTTACCGAACCAAAGAAAAAAACAAAATAGTTGGACAAAGAAATGACAACATGAACCTTGGACAAGTGATGAATCAATCAACCAACTTGGAAGAGAAGCAACCACATGGGAAAATGCACCATGCAGACTAGAATAATACTATGATGCACATTATTGACTACAATTATAACAATGGTGTCCTTTGAAGCAATCAATTTGATTGGCCTGGTCTACACTGACCGAGTCTAGGCAACGATTTTCAGCATGAGACAGCTCAAACTCTCTAGCTTGTTTTTTTTCATGTAAACAGAAAAGGTCCTACCATGAATGATTCGAGAAGTTTAAGCTGCAATTATCATGTATGCTTTCAACAAAAGGAGAAAGAGGGATGCTTGCATCATAGTTTCATACCCTTGTTCAGTCTTTGAAGATTTTCCAACTCCATGGGGGCCAACTCTTCTGGAGCTGAACAAGAACACCTGAAGACAGAACCATATTAATCTCTGTAGTAAATCGACCTGGCACTCAATTTCATGAGAAAAAACAAAAAATGGGGTGGGGAATCCAGAAATGACAGCGACATATCATTGACCTGCTTTGATCCCAGGCATTGTCCACGCATGTCCACTTGGGCGGAAGAAGAACATCAATCGGCAACCTTCGCCACTTGGAGCAACTATCACACTGAGCCCATTGCTCTTGTCCTCTGACAACAAATAGGATCTAATATCAGATGCATTTAGCATAAAAGAAACATCGGCCAAATCCCACCACGAATGACAGAAATATGCTATTTGAACCCAAAAAAACAAAAGGCCTGGAAAAAAGAAAAAGGTAATGATTTCCCTACGGAGGTGGAATCAAAATTGAGATCATTAAAAACAATATAAAATGTGATGAATGGGTCCTTCGAGATAGAATCTCAGGAGCTTCTTTATAAATTAAAGCTGAAATAACCATAAAGATCATTTTCATCAACAAACTAGCACATCTTACTGATCTCTTTATTCGTCAACTTAGATATCTGCTGATAAATGATTCAGGACTAAGCAGTTAATCACCATTCCTCTCATTCATTGATGTAAATTCCTGTCAACTCTTAAATTTAAATTCCAACTCTAAGAAATGACACGAGTGCATTGTAGACTGAAAAGAAAATCATCATTTTAAATGATTTACAGTCACTCTGACACGGAGCAGATTGGTGATCTTGATTAGGAATTGATTTCATCTATCTTAAAGATGAGCTCGGTTTGTTCATTGTATTGGAGTTTCAAGACCCTGTTTCAGAAAGTTAGTTCTTGTACCAGGACAATTAGGTCATTCTGCGAGTGCATTTTTCCTTCACACGCTGAAGGACTAATGAAACAGATGGCAGTGATTCTTACCCAATTGAACGAACTACAAAGATACTCGTCTTCCCAAAAACTGGTGGTTCCTGCATGTTAAAACATGTACAATTATGAAATCAACTGCATGGCTTTCTCGTCATTAAATTATATATTACATATTGCCGGTGTCAAACATAAGCAACAGCAAGACTTTCAATAGAGAAGGCCCCACAGTACTACAATATGGAAAATATTAGTCATATCTCATATCAGTTCTACTTACCAAACATCCATGCCTCTTTAAAGTTTAAAACATAATAGCTACTGCATGTAACACTGTTGATTAGGCACCAAAATTAAGTGCAGAACCATAAATTGATAGAATGTTAGATTAAATATATGAGATTTTTTTTTCATTTGAATGCAATCATGGTGTGCACATGTTCATACACAGATATACAGGTGGGAAACAATTGAATGCATATTAGATATGGGTATATATGGATACAATATATGAAGTTCAGGGAGATTACTCACTTCGTATTCTTCAAAATCATGATCCTCGATGGTTACAATGCTAGGCTTGATACTTGGTTCTGGGCGAAGTAAATCCTGTGCTTCTTCCCATGTAACTTTGAGCTCCAAAGCATCTAGGCTGTCGATTAGTAGCCTCTTACTTTTAGACCCAATATTTCGCAACCTTTTTCTCTCAGGAGCCAGCAATGATGGTAGCAGCAAGCCATCCCTTGTTCTGGCTTCCTGCTTTTCAGATTTATTCCAGCTAATATCACCACTAGATGAATGCAAATGTTTGGAAAGTGCACTTAAGTGTGTATCGGTGCTTCCCTTTAACGACTGAAGAAGACCAGAGTAACCACTTATTACAGGTAGGTTCTCAAAAACACCCGGAAAGTAACTCTCACTTGAAGGAACACCATTAGTAATGGCAGATGGTTGGGTATCCTGTTTATTTGATAATTTATGCATTAATGCTACATGCTCAAGTTTGCTAACATAAATACTGACTCTGGTTTTTACCTGCATTGCAATAGAGTTTGATGCTTTCCTAAATCCCATGACAAGTTTTCCTTCTGGATCCATACGGCTAAATGTCACTGCAATAGATATAAATATGACAGTACAGTAAACACACCACTATGTCCCAAGAAGCTATCTAAATATAGGATTTAGGAACAAACTTCAATTGTAATCTGCGGAAGTAAATATGTTGAGGGCAGTTATAGCACAGCAAATATCGCATTGGAATGGTCTCTTTTTATTTAAGAGGGAGAATTGAAAAGTTCTAAATTGCAGATAATAATACAAAACTACTGATTGAGATGTTATCTACCTTGTTCTGTCAGAGATATGGAAAATAGAGAAAATAACAGAAATATTTTGAAATAACGACAGTACTTACAGAAATGTTCAGTTTCTGGGAGCTAAACTGATATGTCAATAGATAGTGCATCATGAAAAAGAATAGAGCCAGATAGGATGAAAGGCATATGTTTTTATGGATCACATGTTATAATCATAATTTTTCAGAAAAGGCAGGGATTAGAAGATACCAGTATCTCCAGCTTGCAATTTCATGGACTGTATGCATGGAGTTACACCCTCCAAGACGTACATCCTGCTATTATTGTTAGGCCAGAACCTGAACTGAAACACCCACTCTTTCCCCTTCACATCTTGAATCCGTAGAGGAAGACCTTCAGGTTGTGAGATGGGAGGAAAATATGCCTGCACAGTGGTTCATCAACTTATACACAGCGAAGTCATCAACAAAATGATTTCTTAGGTGCTAATATTATGACTGTCAAATATCATAACTTACTTCGGCACATGCTTTAGGGAGAACCAAACGGCCAATGCGACCAGCATCACTCGCACTGAGAACCTTTTCAAACAATGGGACAATGGTGGAATTTGGACTTGAAGATAAAATGGTTAAGGATATCACAATCAAGTTATCAGAAAACTTGAAAATCATAAAAGCATAAGCTAAAATTTATGATTCAGCAGGAAAAGAAAATAATAAATCTGATATTGGAATGACAGAATAATGGATACTCTCCGGATATTTGCTGCAATTCTTGATCTGTAATCCTAGGCCAATAACGAGGAAGCAACTGATTCCGTCCCCGTCCTTCAGCAGGTGGCCTTGCAACACGTATCTGTGAGACCATGCCCGCATTTGCATCCATGATAAGGGCTGGCTTTGGAGGCTTTGGCAATAGATGGCGAGACCTGGGCCCCGGTTGGAGTGGAGGGGATGCCTTAGCCAGTACCTTTTCATCAACAACAACTCCAGGAAAAGGATTCGGGTTTCCTAAAGAAGAACCAAGACTGATACTCAAGTTTGTTTGTGCTAGTGATTCATATAAGTCCTTTGCTGCGGTTGTTCTATGAATCTCTGGTTTGGCAGTTTGAGATGACACATTGGATATGTGGTTAAAATTACAAAAACTTGTACTTGCAATTTCTCCCGCAGGAGGTAGTATATCCTCCTGTTTCATTTTCCTGTAAGACCCGTTGGCCGCACTACTCTGTAACTGGAGCAAGTTTCTCGTGGCAATACGATCAATACAATTACCTAACTGCATCAGCTTTGTTTCGGTTGTTAACTGGTTGTCAGCAGAAGCAGATTGCAGTTCCCCAACATCATCAATTTTTGACATACCAAATCCATTAGGTTTTTCATCACCATTCACCTGTATCAAAATACGGTTCATTACACTTGAAATACCTAAATTCAGTCAGTGAGAGCTGCAGGGCTTGAATTCAAGCGCTGTCTAGCAGGAAGAACCATCTGCATGTCCTAATACATGAACGTATGGAAATGTTGACCTGAAGCAGCAGTATCTTGAACTCTAGATAGTTACATCTCTCCACAAAGAACTCACTCTTGCCATGAAAGGGCATCAACGGACCATGAGCAAAATGTTATTATTCGTAAAAACATCATATATTAGAAAGAGTACTTTTTTCTCGGCATATTTAAACATTGTGAAGAATGGTTCTCATTCACAAGCTAGCAGGGGTGTGGAGGCCATAAATTACAGTACGAGTGCCTTAGTTTTCTGTCCAATGAACATGTCATTTCAGGTTGGTGTGCATTAATTAGGTGAGAATGGTAGAGAAAATCCTGCACTTTTAGAAAAACAAATGCCTATGAAAAATGATCTTACAGAATTGACTCCTGCATTTTTAGAGCAGCTTGTACAGTTCACACCCCCGCCATCAAGCAGCTCAAGCATCGACTTGGAAGCAATGCATCCACAATGGAGACGCTGCCAACACCAAATCCAATTAAATTTATGCAAGGAATTATTATGATCAAAGTAGGACAGGTAGAAACCATAGGCTTTACCCTTCCGCACGAAGTGCACTCCCTCCACCCTGAATCCTCTGAATGGAAAACATCACAAAAAACTGATTGCTCATACGCAGACCTGTAGCGAACACAAATGCCTTGATTATAACCATGGATCAAAATTATTATATCCAGTGAAGCTTGTTAAATTACAGTCAATAAATGATGTGTTCGAATCCAATGTTACCTTATCTTCTATTGTCCCACAAGTTATAAATAAAAAGAAACAATTCGTTAGTCCTATCATTAGGACGACTTAGGCTACTCATTTTCAGGAATCTCTTCTTAATTTCTGTTTTTACAAACAAATTCCAACATTTTAATTCAAACAAATTTGGGACGACAACTTTGGAAAATTCCAAAAAACAATTAATTAATTGGAAACGATGGCACTATATTAATTAAAAATCCTAACAGTGATAAAAATAACTCCACGCACAGGGAATTAATAATATTCAGATAACCAAAAAATACAAACAAAATGGACGCAAAACCTCTTAACACAATAACTCCTAGCATACCATAAATATCAAACCATTAAAAAAAGCTATAAATATCAAATAAATTAAATAATTAAAATAAAAATAAAATTACCCGCAGCTATCGCAGAGAGTGGCAAAATCACCAGATCGCAGAGCCCACCCTTTTCTCCACCCGCCAGAACTCGACGTCGAGACTCCACATGTTGCATTCATGCAGCTCTTAATCGACGGCGACGCCATTTTTCTTTTAATTTAATTAACCTGTAAAAAATAATTTAATCTCCAAAAATTAAAATTAATCGCGTTTAGATAATTAGTTTTAATTAACTTGTTAATTAACAATAAAACACAAAATATTAACAAAAATGACCTCGTATTGCTAAGACAGAGACTAGAGGTAGTTCACTTATGTCTGTTGACTAGAGACTACTGTCAACGACATGTTGTTTGGAAGTTGAAGTTCTGCTGTGTAATATTGATCGAATTCGGCGAGATTGGTTGAGGGGGTGAATCAAGTGCGTGGATCAGATGACAAGCCGGTTTCCGGTGGTCGGAGGGAGGGATTGACGAAGGAGAATTTGAGTTTTTAGGGGAAAGAGAGAGAGGAAGAACATGTGCATGCAAAGTAACAAAATAAGAGCGGAGAAGAGAGAGAGAGAGAGAGAGTTTGGAAGTTTAGAAAGCCAAAAACAATGCATGCATTGCACGATGATATTCCTTCAAGACTCGGCGAACTCGCCCACCTTATTATTATTATTTTAATTTTTTATTCTTAATTACTTCTATATTAATTTATTTTTTCTTCTTAGATATCAATCCTCGTCCGATCTAACAGGTTGGCACGGTAATTTAAGGTTTGGAACTTTGGATCAAGCTGGGTTTATTTTTAACTATTTGTAAGGTTGGTTTAAATGACTTAATAAGTTAACACATGACACAGTAATTCCAATAATATTTTTTAAAATAATAATATTATCTCATTAAAAAATATCTAAAATAAAATTATTTTATTAAAAAATAACTCAATCAACTTGAGTCAACATATTTTGACATTTTCAACTCATAATTGAGTCTTGGATTGTGAATAGGTTTTACAGGTATAATTATTATTATTTTATATATATTAAAATTGGCCAATTTATAAACAGAAAACCCTAGAATCAGGAGTGAAACTCAGATTTATTAAGAGTGAGTGACAAACAAAGAACTAATGGGATGAATTTCAAAATGAGTAAACCTCGAATGACCAATGGGAAAATATGAGATTTGTTTTGGGAGGCAAAACGCTAAATTGTCACGAAATACTCGGAAATTTCAGGGTGAAGATTCTTCATGGACCCTATTGCACGCTACTTGTTACTTGAGGCACATTATTTTATTTATTTTTATGTTATTTTTTTAATTATTATTATGGGTTCTATGCTGAGGTGAGAGATTTTAAAGTAATTTATATTTTAAAACTTATTAAAACAATATTATTATTATTATTTTACATTAGCATTTAAAGAACATCATGATTGAAAGCAAAATTTAATATACTTATATAAAAAAAATAAAAAATAAAAAAAATATTTTCCATCATCCTCACATGTCTAATTCTGTATAAGTATAATATAATCCATTTATATATATAACTTAAACAAAGAGCAAATAATTGCAAGATTGTAAGTCAACTAATTTGACAACATTGTTTATATTTTAATTATGATTGTGTATGTGATTATATTTTTTTACCCAAACATGAGTGATTTTAGAGTCAATAAAAATTTAAAAAGACTTGCTCCAAAGTCAGTTTAATAAACGTTATTTAGATTTTTATATATTTGCACATTGATCCTCATGGTTTCCATGAACTGTAAAAATTTACAAATAAAAACTCGTTTCTTTAAAATCAATCCAGCCAAATCTTATATAAACCATAAATATTGTCAAGTCTGAAAAGGAAATTTCTATAATATGTAATCAGATAAAAGCTGGTGAATTGTGTTAAATTATTCTAAAACGAAATTATTAAGGAGTAAAAATACGGCGGCCGGACGGCACAAAGTGCGCCACTAGTCGCTTTTTTATCCAATCACATATTTCGCATGCAAGAAGCATCCATACTTGAAAGTACCAAACTAACCTTAATGCCTCTTGTCCTCTGCGAACTCTTGTATTCATAACTATCCGTCAACAACCAACTGCATCCTGCCAGCTGTCATCGACCGGTATTATTCAGCAGTTGGTATTAAAAATATTTCCCGAAAATGGTATTTACGACGCCATATTTATGAGGCGATGATGTAAGATGACCTAGAAGTGCGGGTCACCTACCACGCTGATAGAGAAACGCTAACCCACGCGCCCTAGACATTACCAGTCACGTCTGACAGGTGACGTGCTCGTGGGTGCACGCATGTCCACCGCGCCTGGAATAAATATTATTATTTTTTCTTTGCTTCTACGACGTCGTCGGGAAAACGGTTGACCCGTGGTTCGGACAAGGGGTAACTGCCGTCGCAAAAGAGAATGTTTTAGGCTAAAAAATGAACGTGTCGTAGTTTGTGTGATCATACGAGGTTGCAGCCACCTCTTTTGAATTATCAGCATGTGATTATGACACCGTTACCCAATGATATCATTACAGATGCGATGACTTTCATAAGGACATTGGGGGGATCATTACGTGTCATGGGCCACAAGTTATAATTTAAGTGCGATGTTGGAAGTTACGGAGAACAATGCCAACTTAAAAGCAAATTAATGGAATTATCTATGATATTTGAGAAAATCATTTTGAAATTATTTAAATTAAACAATTTTTTGGTTTTAAGATAACTTTGGTTAAATTTTAATATGATTTATTGGAAAATAAAGGGGTATTAGAAAAATTATCAATACTCGCTAGATAGTTTAGATATTTTGCGCAATTAAGATTTTTTAAGTAATTCATGGTTTGCTATAAATGTACTTTGTTAGAGGTTTAGGTACGAGGATACACCAACAAATACATATTGTCTAGAAGTTGGCAATGATAGACAACGACAACTTTATACATGCAACAATGAGTTCAATAAACAATATGTAATTATTCATGTGAGTCATGAGGGTCTTGACTTGGCATGGACAAGAGCTTGGATCATAAACTTTTTTAAGTCGACAACAAACACATTAAAAATTAATAGTAAAGGTTCACGGTTAGATATGCAAGTTGTGAGTTATAATTATAGTAGGGGTATGAATTAGTTGCAATAATTATGGACATCCAAATAATAAGGGATATGTTGTTGAGTATGAGGTATAACTAAGATTGCTTTACAAGCCACTAAAATTACAAGAACATTAGGAAATTGCTTAATATACGGTGGAAAATAAGTTATTAAGTTCATGGATGACATGAGGGTATCCTATTATGTCTCGAGAAATAAAGATGACAATCTTTGTTTATAAATAAACTAGAAAGCATTTGCCGTGTAACATGAAATCTTTATGCATAATATATATATACATGTATTGTGTAAATCTTTTGTTTTAAAGATTAATAAAAATTGAGAGATTTTTCTTATATACGTCGTGCATTGTTTTATATTGTTGCTTTTGTTAATTCCATTGACTTACAACATGTTCAAGCGCGGAACCTTTTCAAGTGAGCAAAACATAAACATTGTTAGAAAAAAAACAAGAGTAAATGAATGGGAAAAAAAAATTGTTCTAGTGAGACTAGATTTTAACATGAGGATTGCAATTCTGAGTAAAATAATTTTCTTTGTGCATACACCATGTAACCCTATTTTGACATGATAAAAATAAAATTTTCTTGCCCTAGTAGATATAGATATAATCAAACCACTTTAAATTTTGTATTTTTGTTATCTTGTTCCTCTTATGTTAACTGGTTTTTCATAATATATTCTCGGAAAACTTGATGAGATTTCCCGGAATCATAAAGTTCAACGTGAGAGAGATTGAAATCATTGAGATTTTCTATATCATTAAACCCATTATTATTATACATGCAATAATAGTTGGTAAGATCATTTATTCCAAGCGTGCAGCTCATGATGCTTTCTAGCACCCATCGTGATCTTTTGCTAATGTGTGCCGCCAACTTCTGTACCATCTTTCTGTCGACCAAGAAAACCATGGTGCATGTTTGATGAGTAGTCATGTCATCATCTCCCAATTGTCTACGGGTTTGGCTGTGGGAACAATATTTTCTTACGTGAAAACGTGCCATCTTGTCACCTATTCTCATTTGGATTGGACCACGAAGATTAACAAGAGATATGCATTGGATGGATGCTCTTGCTTTTGTATCCCCCCCTGTAATTGCATGCTAATCATTTGTTCCATCATCTCCCATTCTCGGCGAGCTTCCTTTAATCCATGTCGCGATTATATATATATATATATATATATATATATAATGATTTCTCCATAACAATGTATTTCAAGTTCTTACAAAAACTTATGATTTTTTAGCTTGTTTAAGAATAAATAAATATAATAGTATCAATTTATTTTGATAATAACACTTGAAAAAGCATTGTGAAAGTAGGCCTTTAGCAGCCATTAATCCATATATATTAAATCATTTCTTCAATTTAGAATTGGATTTATGAGGTCCTAAGTGTCACTCCTGCAAAAGGGAGGCCAGATTATAATGGGCCTCCATAAATAAACAAGGCTAAGCTCATCAGGGAAAAGGCCCAATCCAAGCTCAGACCTTCTTCCCTTATCTATCTAGATACCACTGTATTTTTTTCGAGGGGAAATGAAATGAAATAAATAAATAATCTTCTCTGCCAAACCAGGAACAACTGCCATTACCATGGCGCGAACTACAACTGCCGCTCTCTCTTCACCTTACTGCATCCTTCACCGTTCCTCATTTTCATATAAACCCTCCTTTCTTCCATTACGCATTTTCCCCAAAACACCCTCGCCCCCCACTTTTCCAAGTAAGCCCCCCCTCTTTTCAACTACGTTGGCATTAACATAAAGATGATAGCTTTCTTGTTTTTATTTCTGTTTCTGCTGTTTTTCTTGCAGGGATTTATGTTTCTGTTTCTGTTGTTTTTCTTGCAGGGATTTATGCTTTTTCTAGTAATGATATCAAAGTGGGCTCCAACATTGAAGTTGATGGGGCTCCTTGGCGAGTCCTAGGTAATTATGGTTTTTTTCTTTGATTTTGCTTATGTTTCTGTTTTCTTATGGAATATTTGATTTTTTTAATACATTTGGGGTTGGTGTAGAGTTTCTGCACGTAAAACCAGGAAAAGGGGCGGCATTTGTGAGAACCAAGATGCGTAATTATGTTACAGGAAATACTGTTGAGAAAACTTTCCGAGCTGGAAGTACGGTAATTCATCTCTTTCTATGTTATTTTTTTAAAGGAGCTTGACTTTACTTGTGTCTGGCTTGTGTAATTGGTGTTTGATGAATTGTCTATGAGGAAAGCTTGGTTAATCCAGCAATGCTTTAATGGGCTAGCATAAAAATTGCTGTTTTTTTATCTTATTTTGTTTCTGCTCGACTTTTATGATTAAATAGATACTAGTGGCTCAAAATAGGGAAAATTCTTCTGTGTTTCTTGCAATGGTTGGTCTGGGATTTTCGGTAAGTTTGGTGTTGGACGCCTCCCTCTTGCATGAAGGTGGGACTTATCGATAATTTTCTTGGTGGGTTCCCATGTTTATGTGAGAGTCGGTGTGGGGGGTTGCCACTTTTGGTGTAACTTATATTTACTCTGGTAAAAAAAAATTATGGTGGCAAACGGGCATTTTACAGTTAATGTTAATAAGTAGGATTAGGTGGTGATGGATTAGAAATTCAAGCATCTGGATGAAACAATTTTTTAAGTTATAGGAATCGGTCCCCTTTTTGTTTCAGCTCGAGGTTATGGTTTATTTGCTGATCTTGAAATTTGATTAGTTGGTGGTTTCTTTGTTTTGTAGATTTACAGCAAATGCAGGTGCAACCATAGTAGGTGATCTTGTTTTAGAGGGAACCCATTTAGTTTTTTCTTATGTTCTTCTGTTTTTGTTTTTTCAGATTGAAGAGGCAAATGTATTCAAGGAAGCAAAGCAGTTCACGTACAAAGATGGAGCTCAGTTTGTTTTCATGGACTTGGTATGGCTTACTGTGCTCATAATCAAATTTATTAGACTACAGAGATCTTTTCAGTCATAATCTGCTTTATATCCTTCTTGAAGATTGCAGTTTTCTGGTTGGTTTTGCATTAGTAGTTTGTCATGCATGTTTAACCTGTCAATGTTGAATGTTGCCTTTGAAAACATTATTTTTCCAAACTGAAGATCAGATCAGGTTCCATGGAAACTTAGTAGATATAATGGTTTACTAGACCCATTAATTGGTTTTTTTATTTATGTTCTTTTCTTAAATCTGTCATTTGACTTGTCACAGAGTACTTTTGAAGAATACCGTCTCAGTGAGAAAGATGTCGGAGATAAGACAAAGTGGCTAAAAGAGGGAATGGATTGCAATTTGCTATTTTGGAAAGGAAAAGTAATTCCCAATTACCTTCACTTAGTGATGCTTTTTTTGTTCATATATTTATGTGTGGATATAGTTACATAGATGTCCTCATTGAACTCATTTACGTAATTGGATGCACAATGAACTTAGCTGATATCCATTTGCAAAAACAAGGGTTGCTATTTTGTGCTGATGCTGCTTTTTATAAAATTGATTGTTTGATTTCTTGCAGGTTATTGATTTTGAACTTCCAGTCACAGTACAACTGACTGTTGTCGATGTGGATCCTGGGCTCAAAGGTGACACTGCTCAAGGTAATGTCATTTGGCTTCTTTAAGGAAAACTTAAGGGGACAAACTATTTTCTGGGTACAAATGCTCATTACTTTATCATCCTTTAGAGACATAGAGTCAAGCTGGTTTGTAATTGTGTGTAAGTTTTCCCTGGATGTGTATAAAAGTGCAGTTACAGGAAGCAAAGTAGAAAATCAAGTAGACCGTAATAATAGGCTAGGGTGCCATTACTCTCATGTTTCCACTGTAATAGACACACGTTAGATGCCAAAGAAGAAAGAACAAAGCGATGAACTGTGTTCATTTCATTCATTGTGTGCTTAGCTAGCTATCATGCCTTGTGTGGATACCAGTAGGCAAAAGATTGGGCTAATCTATACTTGACTTTGTTATCTTAGCTTTTGTTCCGTTATTTATCTTACGTGTTCATGGCCTTACCATTTGAGAAATGAATTCTTGTGACAGGTGGAACAAAGCCAGCAACTTTGGACACGGGTGCTGTAGTTAATGTTCCATTGTTTGTTAATATCGGCGAAGAAATTTTGGTAGACACTAGAACTGGACAATACATGAGCAGGGCATGAGTTTTGGATTTGGAGTATTTTGTCTATCAGGCTTAGATAGCAGAAGAGTTGCCTGCCATATTTTATTGCTGCTAGTTATAAAATACACATCATTTGAGAAATTTCACAGGACAATTCTTTTTGTAAGAGAGACAAGGTATCTTTTCTCCCATGCATTGCAAGACAGGACAACATTTCTGAATGAAAAGGGTCATTTTGGCTCTGCTGCTGTATCATTTCCATTTTTTTAAGTCAAATTTGTGTGACATTTTTCATTAATTATAGATGGCAAGCGATACCATTACTAAAGTACTGGTAAAAACAGGTAACTTAACACGCTCCGTAACGCAACGGCATTGCATAAACAATTACCATGAAGCATTTTTCTCACCGTCGAGGCTTTTTGTGGGGAACCACACCTCGAACTAATGCAGCACCATATATATTACAGGCACTCAGAGTCCTTTCCTGCCGATTCAACTCATGAATCAGCAAGTCATAGGACATTCTACTTGGGATTTTACTATTTTCATACATGAGAACTAAAACATGAAATGCCTCGTCCACCTTTCCTCCTAAACAAAGCGCTCGAATTACATTGTTAATGGCGATTAATCCAGGAATATATCCCGATCTAACCATCTGGAGCAAACTGATAAAAGCATCGTCAACTTTCTTTGCCATGCAAAGAGCTTGAATCGTTAATGCATATGTGCTATGCTCTATGACGAAACCCCGTTTCTTCATTTTCTCGAACATTTGATAGGCAACCTCAACTAGGTCAATTTCTTTCATAGATTTCCTACATAAACCTCTAACAAGACTATTCATCAACTTGTCATCCGCTTCAAGTCCATTCCCCTCCATTTCCTTAAAAATTCTCAACCCAGCTAGAACTTTTCCCCAGAGCAACAAACCATGAAGCAATGTGCTGTAGCTAATATAATCAGGCATGCATTTTTTTTGTTTCATTAACTTCAACACACCAAGCCCTTTCAGTGGTCTCCCTTCCTTGGCATATCCATCAAACAGGGTGTTAAAAGTGACCACATTTGGCGTCAGCCCCATCTTCATAGCCTCATTTAGCAACTCCATTGCCTCATCTGACCTTCCTACCTTACAAAAGCCATCCATCATGGCAGTATATGTATAAATATCAGGCTCTACAGTTTTCTTGATATCTTCCATTAGCTCAAATGCTTCCTCTATTCTCCCCACATAACACATCCCCTTTAACAAGCAGTTGTATGTTTGAATGTTTGGCTTGCACCCAATCCTATCCATGACCTCAAAAACTTGAAAGGCATTCTGCAATTGGCCTATTTTGCAGAATGAATTGATTAGTATGGTCAATGTTGCAACATTTGGATTAAACCCTTTTTGCATCATCTGGTCTAAAACTCTTTTAGCCTCACTAGGGTCCTTTTTCTTGCAATGGCACCTGACCATGATTGTAAATGTCCAAGAATTTGGCTCTAAACTGTAACATGTTAAACCCGAGTACAATTTCAAGACAAGGTCAGACTCATTGGCTGTGACCAAAGCCATGAGAACATCATTGAAGTCTGAGATGCTCAAAACTCCAATCTCCTTATCAAGAACCCTGACAATGTGATCAACTCTTTCTTTACAAGGTAATGCTTTTATTGCATTTAAAAAATCCAATACCTGAAATTTACTGTCTTTCTCATCAAAATCCAGGCCTTCTTGTTCTTCTTCTTTCATAGGCAAGCCCTTAAGTTTCTCAACCTCTTTTGGGTATAATCTTTGCTCCTTATTACCGAGAATTGGACTTTGTAACACTGTGGTTTCTGGGGGATACGATTTTGTGGTGGGTAGTGAAGCTGCTGGAATGAAAACAAGCTTCAGGCCAGCAAATTTCTGGCAACTAAGGTTACGGGTGTTGTTGAGGAAAACGGCGTGGATGCCGAGCGAAGGAGATGGAAGGAATTCAGACAGTGGAGAGCATGGAGAAGGCAAAGACATCGGCATCATGTCGTGCGCGCGAGAGAGAGAGGACAGATTGGTGGGTTTTTTCCCCAGAGTTTGACTGTTGATGATGACTTCATTCATTTTATCCCAACTCACAACGCCCGAGTTATGGCTCACGAGGGATACTATTTAAAAATAATAATAATAATAATAATAATAAAAAAAAAGAAATCAACATAGTTTTAATAATAATAATAATAATAACAACAACACGTAAAAGATTGATTTCTGATGAGTTATATAAAACGTAATAATGTTAAATTTGTATCGGCAAAAAATTATTAATGGATATAAGTATGGTCGACATGTTATTTCCTTTTTTCTATCTCATTATTTTTTATTCTACATTAGTAATGTACTCTAGTTAATTTAGATAATATTTTTTTCATTAAAAATCTATATTTTACATTTAATTGATATATTTAAAAGAATAAGCTTTCATTAATATTGTCTTTAAAATCCAAATTTAAAAGGTCAAGAAACAATATTTATTCTTCTTCTTATTATTATTATATTAATCCTTTTAATTCATATGATATAACTATCTAATTTATTAGTATTAATAAAATTCAAATAAGGAATAATGATAATATACGAAAAAGTTCAAGTAGTTTAAAAACAAATTTTGAACAATGTTTGGGAAAAACTAAAATAATGTCATTTTGAACAAAAAGACTTTATGAAAAAATATTTTAGAGTCTTTTTGTATTTGGAAATAATATTTTGAGAAAATTAAAAATAAAAAACAATTGTAATCATATTCTCAAAAAAAAATTGTTTTTATATTTTAAAAATGCTTTGAAAAAAATAATTTGTTTACTTCAAATTAATTTTTTAATGTGCAAAATAATTTTTTTTTAAAATTAAAATATTATTTCAAATAAATATACTTTTAAAAAACAATAGCAATCATCTCGATTTTCAATGCTACCTGCCGTTGAATTTTTTTTCTCCCTTCTAGTCGTTCTCATCCTTTGATTTTTTGTTTAGTTGCTCAACTAATATGCTTCATTAAGCTTTCGAGAGGCTAATGCAACACAATTTAGTAATTAAAATCTCAACAGATATTGAAATTTTGTCTATATATATATATATATATATATATATATAGTATATGTAAAAGGTGTACACAAGTAGTAGATTACTTATCCTAATTATCAAATATTTAAATCAAGAAAAAAGATGATGATGGTGACAGTAAATTTGGGTATGAATTAGAGGGACATTAAGATGAGCTAGAGAAACAAATGTAGCTCTTACAAATGATCAAAAGATGGATCAAACCATATTTAAATCCTTAATGACCGACTAAAAGCCTTCCAAGATCTGGGATCTTTAGGATCAGCCATGCCTTCCTTTTTTGCAGCAGCAGCACCACCACCTCCACCACGCTTTCTACCAAGAATGGGCTTGAGCAACTTCTTCAAGAACTTGTCAAAACCTAACCCACGGCGACGGCACCCTTGTTTCACTTGTGTTGCCAGAGGTGCGGCGGCACTAGCCTGCCCATTTAAATGTCCCTTGAACTGCGACCGAGATGCACCTGGCTCTGAGAGACTCCGCCCTAGCATGGCCTGGTTCAGATGCACCTCAAACGAGAGTCTCTCAAACTGGTCTAGCAATGTGCTCTGCTCATCCCCAAATCTTTTGAGAACCACTGCGATCTCGTCCATTTCTTTTTTACTTTCTCTTGCGAATGAGACATGGGAGAACTTACCTAGGTTTATAGATGGGGTCATGGCTCATACCATGGAAGCTTAAAGGGTTCTTTTTTGCTTTTGAATGTGGCTCGGAGAAGCTAAGACTTGGAAGCCAAGCTTGATGGAAAGATTTTAAAAATAAAACCCTACAGTGCTTAATCCAAGCAAGAGGCAAAGTATCGATGACGGTTTATATCTGCATGGAAACTGGAAAGGCTGCATTCAATGTGAGCAGTAGCCCAGAAATTACTGCTTATAGATTCTGCTTCCAGGGTTTTGGTTTGAAATTTGAACACAAATTATATTGGATGAACAGTAGGACCATACTCGTGAAGATTGGAGAACAGGTAGATTTATGAACATGGTCCACCATATTGGTTCAAAAAATTACATGGCATGCAAGAATCAAGCTCATCTGGGTATAATTTAAAATACCATATAGACTTGATTATGCTGCACAATATCAGTGATGATTTAATTGTCACCAAGCAATCAAGCACACTGATTTACTGTTGAATTATTTGATTCAAACAAGAAAACACATTCAATTATAGCTTAATTATGACCTCATGTTGCACAAGAATAATTACAGTTCAATTAATTGTTACACAACTTACAAGCACCCTAGTTACTGGTAGAATATTTACTTGATTCAAGCAAACAGAAGTGCTATGAACAGTTGTGATCATGATTTCTTAAGAAGTTTTTCGAGGCTAAAATCATCGTAATCTTTTGTTTTAAACGTCTTTGACGACAAACTGTTTTATTTATTTCGTTGACCACCTAGGAGGTGTTTGAATGAATGTTTAAAAAGTATTTTTGAAAAAATATTTTTTTTATTTTAAATTAATATTTTTTTTGATATTTTTAGATCATTTTTATGTATTGATGTTGAAAATAAATTTTATTTAAAAAAAAAACATTATTTACCAAGTCACACTTGATAAATAGTTACATATCAATACTAATCGAATTAAATAATAGTTATTTTAATTGTCCAAGTAAAAATAGAAATAAAAGTAACCCTTTTTTACTTTTGAATTTTTATATCAAATATATAGAGTTATTAAATAAATTTATAATATTCTCAAACGTATTGAACTTCTATAATATTAAAAACATTAGATTTTAATAATATATCAAAAATTATTCCAACCCAAGAGTTTAAATAAAGAAATATGTTTATATTATTTTTTTAACAAATTATACTCTTAAATTGAGATTTTTATTTACCAAGTCACACTTGAGAAATAATTACATGCCTCGTGAAACCCTAGCAATAAAAAAGCATATTTCCCAACCCCAAGCATCCTGTTCTTGATTTTTTATTTTCCTCTTTTCAATTAATCATAAGAAATTGAGAAATGACAAAAAAGGTGAAAAATATTATTGGAGCCACAAGCCATTGGAGAAGACATTAGCCCTTAAGCCATGGATGCCATTAAAGCTAAAAACTCTCACTTTATTGATTCTTCCTTGTTTGAAAGAGATTATGTTTTATTCCAAAAAAAAAAATGTGGTCTTTGTCTCCTACTTTACGACCCTTCTCCCACACAAAAGTAAGCCATTCCTTTTCTGGGCTCAGACATGCAGCAAAAAAGCAAAATTCAAGGGCCCGTTTTACATTCAGGCCCATAAAAACCCAGACCCAAATTGGGCTTCATGCAATCCACTGGCTAGCCCATGTAAAATTTCAACGCGTTTGATCTGTCGTTTCAACGCTCAACAGCTCAAGCATGAAGCACCCTTCTTTCTTCCCATCACACACCTGCATGCAAGACAACTGAAAAAAATTAACATGAAAAATCCTTAGCCCTAGATTTCCGTATTCTTAAATAACACAAATCCATGTAAGCTTCTGATAGTTTGAAAAAAAAACAAAGATCTGTATCTCTATTCAGTAATGGATAGAAATGGAGTTTCAAGACTATTTTTGCTCTTCTCCGTCTTGATTTTCTCCTCCGGTGTTTCTAACGCTTCCTTTCTTTCCAATAATCGGCGTTTGGCTGCTCTTAAAGACCACGACGGCAACAGCTCCGTCAAAATCCAAGTAAATTCTCTCTCTGTTTACTTTATGTTTTTGTTTTTGTTTTATAGAGGAATTAATTTAATTATTTTTTTTAGAGTGGAGCATAAATTTAATGGTGTTTTATCGTTTTTGTATTTAATTAAGGTATCCCCGTCGCCAAGTCCAGATCCTGCTAAGACACTAAATACGACAAACACTGAGGATAATTCGGTTTCTAAAGTTGATAATCCCACGAGCTTAAATAATAATAATAATAATAATAATAATAATAGAAGTAATGATGAGAGGGGGGTTGTGGGATTAAATTCGACCCTGGGGAATGAAAAGGAGAGTGGAAATGAGATAAGGGATGATGAAACGAAGAATGTGGGTGAAGAGAAGGATCATCGGAAGCCAGATTTGGAATCAGACGTTGGTGGGAAGAATTGTACAACATTAGGTGGTAGGAGGTGCACGGACCTCAAGTCAATGACTGCTTGCATTCTTGGATTTGATAATGGTATGATTTTTATTATATTATGCAATGTGTTTTTATTTTCCCTGGCTGTCTAGTTCCCTTTTTTCGAGTTGCGATGCTTGGTTCTTATTATTACTTTAAGCCAATCAACCACTCAATAATGGTTGCGAGTGGTTATGGTTTTGGTAATGTGACGAATTAGGATTGTAGGAGACGGAAATGGAAATTATTGAATTTTTGTGTCTTGAAATGTGGAACTCGAATGGTAAATGTAAATGGGATCTTTTGGTGGCTTACAACTTAATTTGTTATGCTGAGTGGCAAAAGAGAATCAATCTTAGATTGCTGTATCATCCATTATCTGAGGATTAGGCTCTTGGTAGCAGCAGCACATTACGATAGGTGGTAGACAATCGTTTTATACATGTGTTGAGTGCAGCTGATTGCTGTAGTAGTGTAGTTGCTAAGGCCAGTCACGCTCACTTTTTTAAAAAACAAAAAACAAAAGAAATAAGTACTATATGCAAGCCTTCGAATTGACAGTGCATACTGTTTTACATTTCATAAGTTAGTGGAGTTTGCAGGCATGCATGATTTAAAAGCTGTCTAAATCTAGTTCCTTGATGTAATGAAAATGGGAAGTCAAATTCAAAAGGAGGTAAGATCAATATTTCCAGAGAAACAGTTGAAGCTTCTTGCATGTAGGAATTTATGGTAGTACTTGCATGAGTATATACTTTCAGATGTCTATCATTGACATGGATAGTCAAGGGCTTCTTGGTCCCTGTAAAGTCACTAAGTGGGATTATGGTATTAAAATGATTGCATATTCACCTTGTCTATTTTTAAAAGCAAAGTAATCTATATTTTTAATGTCACATTAAACTTGTCAGAGTTTATTTGAAATAATGTTATTCCTGCTTTATTTGAAATAATGTCTTTATTTCTTTGTGATACAGTATAACTTTTATATTCAATTTCTTTTTCTTAAGGTCACCTTCCAATCTGATTACTTGTTCTTTAAGGTATTGAGTTCCTGCTAAAGTTTGCTGTGTAAAAATTCGTGTGATTAGCACAAGGGAATTAATTGTGGATTACTCAACAAGTGTTTGGGAGTGTGGTAGCTTCTATTTTTATGTGCATTTTAAAAGTATGTTTCACTTGAATAAACATCAAATTGATGATTTTTTTAGTGTTTTTCGTTGGTTTTGATGAGCTGATGTCAAAAATAAAAAACAAATCTGAAAAAAAAAACAATTTTGATGCATTTTCAAGCGAAAAACACTTTTAAAAAGCACCCTGCACCATAATATCAAACATATCACCTACAACTGTGTCAAAGTTCAACACAACCCACCAAAGATATCACGCGATTGCCAACCCTTAATATATTGTTTCTTTACTAACAAGAAAATAATTTGAACGCAATCAAATTATTTTCTTGTTAGTAAAGAAACACAATCAAATTATTTTCTTGTTAGTAAAGAAACAATATATAAAGGGCTTGCAACTGTTTGGTATCTTTGGTGTGTTCTACTGAATGCTTCAACACAATCAAATTATTTTCTTGTTAGTAAAGAAACAATATATTAAGGGCTTGCAACTGTGTGGTATCTTTGGCGTGTTCTATTGAATGCTGTACTAGTGTTTTATTTTATTACTGAGAATCTCAGTGTGGCTGTTTTTGCTGTGATGGCTTTCTTTCTTCCTTTTTTAAATGAGTGATAGTATGTTAACCTTGGAATCACAAATCCAAGCTGTTTTAAGTTTAATCCATCAATTAGTTAGTGGAGCATTAATATATGCATAGCATAAAGGAACTATGCAGTATACCTTCGCTAAAAAAAACAAAAGAGTAGTGTATGTATAAAGCTTACTCTTGAAGTGCTTGTTTTACTTTGTGCATACAGTATCAAGACAATTACCTTAATTAGTTTGTGGCTATGTTGTCTGATGAAATAGGATATCAGAAAACTGGCACATTCTGAAAAGGAGACTCCTTTGTCTATGTTTTAAGCAAACTCCTGATATTTTAAAGTTGCATCAAGCCTGTTGAGATTGTATAAGATCTCCTGTAACTCCTTTGCGCCGTCTCATGACAGTCCTGTTTGTGCATGTTTATGACTTTCATTAATTCAAGATGTCAAGTTAAAATTTGTTTCCCCTTTTCAATCATGTCTATGTTTAAGTGACTCCTGTTGCGTGTATTTCCTTTAATTTTTGGAAGCGCTTATGGTGACCTTTCTTTCCTTTTCTGTTAACCATTTACAAAGTTCAGGCACCAAAACCTCAGCTGGAAATGATGACTCTTGGATTTAATAGCTATTTTGTCATGGCATGAAGAGTTTCATGCTATAATTTGGAACCCCCAAGGCCATGCAACTACAGCTTGATTGGCTTATAATATGGTAGCTATTAACAATTTTTATCAGGAATGAAAGAAAATGTCATATTCATTTGAACTCCAATCCTGGACCTCTTCATTTGAGTAGGAGGAGAATTACATGTGGATTATGGGGTCAGTTGCAGCACCAACTCTTGGTATCATGATGAGATTGCAGCGCATGCCTTATTGATAGTTGTCTTACTGGAACTTATGAAGAACAAGTGCCATCACATGCATTCTTTGGAGGTGCCTAGGAAATTTCTAATCCATTGCTTACTGTCATCATGCTCTTGGCCTTAGCAACTTCCAATTTAACTTGGACATTGGTGCAACAATTCAGATTCTTGCCATTTCTCTTATAGTTACACTCCCGAAGGCTGCCCTATGGAGACTGGAGGATTGTTGTTTTTGATTTTGTGTCCTTCAACTCGCCTTCTTAAGAACCCAGGCATCTGTCTTATTGATGTTGGGCAATGTAGCCTTCTACTGATAGACCACAAGATGCAGGTGCGAGACAGCTGGCGTGCCTCAGCATTGTTGCATGTGATGGACAGTCATGCAGTTTCTGCTTCAAAAGGAATATTAAATTTATCATGTCTTCCTTTTTTGAAAACTGTTAAATCATATTTTTTGTTTATGGTCCTCCAAATACAAAGACTTAAACATGAACTTAAAATACCTTGCATAGAGGACAAGTTAAAACGTACATTTCAGCATGATCATATCACAATTTCTGGAAAGTGATGGTAACGTGACTGCATTATCAGAACTGGATCAATGACCACTAACCATGGTCATTATATACCTGTTAATATGTGTCATTGACTAGTCTCCTCTTGTCAACTATATCAGTCTGAGTTTTTGTCTGCGGTATCATGTAGGTTATTGCTGCTTATGCTATCATATGCAGTAGTTCATCAGTCAACTTTTTTTAATAAGCTAACTAGTGTTTTTGGTTGTTTGGACCATAATCAGATAGCATTCTACTTCACAACCTTTTGGTTACAACTGTCTGTCAAACATTTGTTTTTTTTTTTAACCTCTCCTGTGACTAGCAAGTAGATAAAGACATGTAGTGGAAGAACTTCATTTACTTGTGTGTTGCACATTTTCTATTTTAAACTCATCTAGAAAAGTCATGTTGTTATCTGTAGAGGGGCACCATCTTTATATAGTTCATCATCTTTTCTCTCTCTCTTTGTAGAAAACCAATGGTGGACAGTTCTTATACAAAATTCTGGGGAACACAATTTGTCAGTGGATGTGCTTGCCCCAAATCCTGCTGACTATTCTTTGGTGGAAATAGCGAAACAACAAACTAAAATGGTACGCATCATTTTCCTGTTTCATCATGTTGACTATTCTTTGGTGGAAATAGCGAAACAACAAACTAAAATGGTACACATCATTTTCCTGTTTCATCATGTTGTTTCTGTGGTCTACTTAGAACTGGCATGAGATATGGAATACTTGAACAAAATTGAAAAGAAGTTAGATTAAGCTTCTTCCAGTATTCCTATGGCATGGTTTAAGAGCAGTTTCAAAAGTCAGCGAGAACTCACAACGTGTTACTGGTTCTTGGCTTCTGCTAGCTTGATTTCAATGCATATAATTGCTGGAAGGTAAGGAAGTTGAGAACAGGGTTAGATCCAGTGGCAAACTTTAAATTTACTAGAAACAGAAACTTACTACCAAGTTGTGATATTTTTCTTGCCTTGAAAATTTAATCTTGCTCAGTTGACATCGTGGTACTACCCCAGACAGTAAAAATTTCTTGGGGGAAGGAGAGGGGGGGTAACAGTAATGTTTCATCGGTGATCTAAAAATTGTACTTGCTTCATCCATCCATCGCATTTTATGGGTGTGCATTTGTTGCCTCCTTTAATGCTGAGTCTCGATGTTTCTTTTCAGATCAATTTGACTGTTGGTCAAAGCACAGAAGTGATTTTAAATGCTAAAAATGGGGGCTGTGTTCTGCACTTGGATCCTCCTGAATCTCAAGCAAACTTTTTCTTGAACCTCCCTTCTTTTGACCAGCTAATTACCCCCATCAATGGTGCTTATTTCCTAATTATTACAGTGGTAGTTTTTGGAGGGACATTAGCTTGCTGCATGTGTAGGAAGGGGAGACTGGAGGTTGGAATTGCTTACCAGGAGCTTGAAATGGCTATGCCAGAAACTAGTGTCGAGACAGCTGGAGGCTGGGATAATAGTTGGGATGATAGTTGGGATGAGGAGAATGCAATAAAGTCACCAGCTGCACGTCATTCAGCAAGCGTGTTAGCCAATGGCCTTACTTCTAGGACTCCAAACAAAGATGGATGGGAAAATGACTGGGACAAGTAGGATTTTTGCAGGGAGAAGAGAAAGGAGTTCTACCTTCCCAGGATTTGGACAACGAGGAGAATAAGAAAACGTATAGATAAACAAAATTTTGATTGTAATTTGTTCTGACATGAGCGATTTTGGCATTTGTAGTTTCATGTAACGGTGAGAGTCCAGAGAAACACGTAGATGATGTAATCTTACTGATATCTGTGAAATGTAAATTGCTCACATTTGTTTTTGTGCGATCGGCATTCTTTAACAATCCCCTTAAAACCTATTCCCTAGCATGTTCTTCATGGAAGGGGAAACCCAATTCTTGCTTTTTTTCCAGCAGAGAAAACGACATAGGACACATATAGACGTGGCCTAGATGGGCTAAAAGGGCAGTTGCTAAGCATACACAGGTTGAGGATCCAGGATGATCTCCATTTAATTATCATATTTTAGTCATGAAGTCAACTGGGGGAAGCAGAACCAGGATGACAGGGGCTGGGACTTGGGGCCCAAAAGCAGAAACAAGAAATGGTGCCTGTCATTCAATCCAAGAACGCAACTCCCCACTCATATATGGTATGTTCCTGTCATGGATTATGGATATGGTTGTACTTTTACCTTTATCTAATCACCTGGTCCCATGAGTTGGAGTCGCGTCAAGCTCAGCCAGTCCAAAATTTCTCTGTATTCTACATCGTCTTTTGATTGCACCGTGGACGAAAGTTTCTCCCTGTCGCTCCACTATTTTGGTTCGAAGTCATTTTTCTGTTTAGAATGGCAAGCATCCTAATTGACTAATTATGCAGCTAGCCACCCCTCTGCTAATATTTTGCACTTTTCATCCCAATTCCCTTTTTATTCCAACATGGATAATTTACACTTCCAAACTAAAAACATCATTTTTTATATGTTTTTTTTGTGAAAACACAAATTGCATCACATTCTCTTATGAAATCATGAAAATTTTAAAACAACTCACTTACCATTTGAGTTAACAATTCTTTTTTTTTTAAATAAAATAAATATAATATGCTCTTCTCAAACGACAAATGTCTCACTTTCAATTACCCTATATATTTTTAATGCACGTGATCTTAAAAGCGCACTACAAGTCTAGTTAATGCTTTAAAAAGAGTAATAAATTATCTTAAATACCAATTCTAAGATTCAAATTTAGAAAGTCAAAAGAAATGAGCATGGACCACATAGGATTGATTAAAATCATCACGGTTGATGCAAATCCACTGTTTGTGACACTCTGATGAACTTTGTTTCTACTGCTTGGTTTTAGAACTTTCCATTCATTCCACAGGTAATTATCACGATGTAAATTAAAAGGTAACTATTTCATAAGAGCATTTTAAAGCTTTTTCCCTTCACAAGGCATGTTACCAATGAATATCATGCAAAGTTCCCACTTGATTGCCATGCACTAATATTGCCACTCAAAAAGGTGCCATGGTGGTGCTTTTCAGGACCCCCATGTGATTTGCTTTGATGATGTCCATGTCCATTTTGATTTGTTTCCCTTTGGGGTCCAACACCATTGATTAAACTAAACTTCAAATCTAAGGGTTAATTATTTTACCCTAGTTGCAGGCAGAGAGGAGGCTGTTTGTGATAATAAATAACAAACAGTGTGTTGGAGTGCATTGGTAGAATAATTAGGCATCGGTTGGTGCACAGAATTGAGAGCATGGCTACTCTGCAATGAGTAAAAAAGCTGTTGACCATGTTGCGCTTGAGGGTGCAATAAATTCTCAGAAAAAGCAAAAGGTTAAAGCAAAGGCAATTTCAGGCTTGAGAAGTATGAATAAAGCAAGAGATTGCTTTATCCAAGAGCATCATACCATTCAAATTCTATACTTCACAACAGAAGCCCTCGTAGTCTGATACTGGCTTCAGCTGTGCTTTCATTTTCTTGTTGAAACCTTAGTCCATATAACATGAAACAAATATAAGATACCATCAAAACAAAGATGAGTAACCAATCCGGAGGAATACCATTGATGCAAATATTTGCAAGTGCCCTATATTCAGGTGAAAAGGAATCCGGTCATGGAAACTGTAGATAAGATTGTCATAAAAAAGGGATACAAATAAAATTAAATAGCAAGAAAGAAAATTTTGAAGGTAAATTGAACAATATATTCTTTTTTTTTTCTTCTTTGAACAAACCAACCGGATTCTTCTTCACCGGAGAAAACAGTTTCTTTCTTGAACCCTAGTACAAGTCCAGTTCACTCCAGCTCTTCCTGGCCCTCTGCAGGACATTGGATCAGCTCTAAAATATTGACCACTTCTTCCATGTCTGGCCGATTAGATGGCACTTGAGATGCACATATCAAACCAAGTTTTACTACTGGAATCGCCTCATCTGCTGGAAAATTTCCTTGAAGTCTGCCATCAATGCATTCTTCCACCCTTCCATCCTCCAGTGCACCCCTCACCATGTCACATAGCACAACCACATCATCCTCCATATATTCCACTGGCCTCTTCCCTGTCACCACTTCCAAAACTAGAACCCCAAACCCATACACATCACACTTCTCGGTTATCTTCACTGTTCGACAAGCAAACTCAGGAGCCATGTATCCTAGTGCACTCTGGATTTTGCTGCTTAAGATGCAACGGTCTAAAGTGGGCAACAGCTTTGCCAGGCCAAAGTCTCCCACTTTCGGCTCACCAGAATCATCTATCAGAATATTGGTAGATTTTAAATTGTAATGGGTTATGTTCATGTGATGCAAATGGGCCAAACCTCTAGCCATTCCAAGTATTATGTTGAATCTATGCCGCCAGGATAGGTAGTTCTTATCAGGTCCATCATGGAGATGCTTATACAAACTTCCACTGGATACGTATTCATAAATAAGGAGTTGTAAGGATGGAGTCCAGTAATAACCTTCCAGTGTGACAAGATTATGATGCCTAACCTCTCCAAGTTTCTTCACTTCCTTTTCAAATTCATCCTGGGACTTGATCAAACTTGAAACTGTTAGCTTCTTTATGGCAACTGAGCGCCCATCTCGAAGTACTGTTCGGTAAACAACCCCAAACCCACCACGACCAAGTTCTGAGTCTTTGTTGAGTAATGCTTGGGCCCCAGCAACAAAATCAGCATCACCGGAAAACATGACAAGCTTGCCATAGTTTGGATCATTAGTTGGGGAACAGCTGAAATCTTCCCCGCCAGAAAATGTGAAAGCAGCAGGAGAGCGTGCCATGGAAGATCTTGCATGAATATTTAGGAGAGTAACAGCTACGACACCGAGTGTAATGCAAGCGGCTGCACCAATAGCAATGAGAGCAGAGATGCTGAGTGCAATCTTCCTGTGATGGAGATTAAAAGCGGTGCCATTGGAGGAGCCAGAAGAGTTGGGATTAAGAACAATAGGCTTCTGATGGACAGAAGGACAGGATCGGTTGACAATAGCTCCACACAACGAGGGATTGCCAGAGACAGATGATGGGAAAATAGTGTTGAAGAAACCCCCAAGTGGGAGATCACCTTTTAAGTTGTTATGAGAAATATTAAAGGACAGGAGGTGGGAAAGATTGGTCAGCTCTTTGGGTAAGCTTTCAGAGAAACGGTTGAATGAGAAATCAACATATTTTAGGTTGGTTAGGTTTGCGATGGCTGCTGGAATTGGACCACTAAGGTTGTTCCGAGATAGAATTCTGTACAGTTTAGTCAAAAAACAGAGACAGAAATTGTTAGAACAATGCAGATTCCATAACTTATAAATTGACACTTCAAATTATTAAATGAAGGTGCAATAGACAGCAACGATTCAAGAGTCTAGACTTTTCTTTGTTTTATTCTCTCTTCATCATTCTTTTTCCGCATTTCACCATTTAACGAATACTTCAAATTTGATCAAATCCCGATAACAGATTATAGCAACCACCACTGATTATACAGCTAAACAAACAAACACACAAAATCATGCTAGTCAGGTTCTGCTGCATAGATGACAGTCATGTGTTAATTGCCACTTGGGGAGTCTATTGACACTAAAAGCGTAGATAAATTTTCATCTTGCAAAATGACAATCAAGTTTGCCTGCAAAGGTCAGACTAAACACCAACAACCACATAATTAAACTAGGAGCTGGTATCAAAGTCTAGTTGTTTCATGCAAACAATTTCAAAAAGAACTAAAGCAATCAACCACAAGTGTGACCTGCCCTCGAAACAATACGAGAGTGCAATTGTTTTCAATGTAATGGTTTGAATGTAATGGCTCTCAGTTGACATTATGAAGGACTGCTAACAGAACTGTAAAAACAGAGTTACTTTCCCAGAGTATTGGAAGCACAAGTAAAGAGCAAATGGAAAGAACCAATTGCAGAACTTTTAAAGCAAAAGTCAAGCAAGCGAGGAAGAACTCACAAAGAAGTTAGAGATGAGCACTTCTGGATCTGAGTAGGAATTTTCCCAGTTAGGAAGTTCATCCCCAATCTCAGTTCCTTGAGCGCGACTGCTCCTCCAATTTCAGACGGAATACTTCCGGTTAGCCTATTATCACTCAAATCCAGAGCTTGTATCATTGTCAATTCTCCTACACTCGGTGGAATAGAACCAAATAGTTGGTTACTTGACACATTAAAGAGATGCAGGCCGCTTAAAACCCCAACGTCTGATGGGATTTCTCCAGAGAAGACATTTGAAGATAGATCCAAGACCTGAAGACTTTGAAGTGAGACTGCCAATGATACACCTGAAGGATGTTCTGTGCTTTCATCAAGGTTGTTCCCAGAAAGCGACACACTTTTTAACCCCGTCTTGAAAATCCATGAAGGAAGATTACCTGTCAGCCGATTACGGCTGACATCTATAGCCATGAGGTTAACGCAATTCGCCATTGACTCGGGCAGCCCTCCAGTAATCTGGTTCATGGACAGATTCAATTCCTTCAACACGTTAAGGTTTCCAATTGAAACTGGAATCCGACCTGAAAGTCTATTGACAGAAAGATCCAAACTTTCAAGACTTGTCAACTCTCCAATCCACCCAGGAACTTCCCCTGTGAATGAATTTCCTCCTAGTCTAACAGTAGCACATGAACTAAGTCTCTGCAGTGACTCTGGAAGACCACCAGACAAAGAATTCTCACTAAAATCAAGCAGTTCCAAAACCTGACAACCTCCAATATCCACTGGTAGCTGCCCAGTGAACCTATTCCTTCTCATATTAATGGCTCTCAAAGCATACAAATTTGCAATTCCTTCAGGAATCTCTCCTTCCAACAAATTATAAGACAAATCAAGAGACTGTAGCCCTCTCAAATACCATAATCCAGATGGCAATTCACCTGAAAGGCCATTCGATGAGAAATTAACCACCGAGAGTGCCACACAAAAGCTCAAAGAATCAGGAATCATCCCTGTAAGATCATTCCTAGCAAATGAAACAGACCTCAATGACCCACATTGTTGAAAAAACCCATCGGGGATTGACCCTGATAGACTGTTTTCACTCAAGTCAATAACCTGTAAGCCGCCGAGTCTAGGAAGATCAGGGTTTATAGTCCCATTAAATTTATTATTAGCTAGAGACAGGACCTGAAGAAATTGTAGCCTTAAAAGACCACGGCCAATGTGCCCAGATAAAGAGAAGCCATCAAGAACCAGTTCAGTGACCCGATGGGTATTCGGGTCACATTTGACACCAACCCAGTTACAAGGACTATCATCATCTTCATTCCATGATGAGAGTTTAGACTCAGGGTCTTGAAGACCCGCCTTGAATACTATCAAGCCAAGCACATCATCATTGATTGAATCCAAACACTGTACCAGCAGTAGTGGAGCCAAAACAGCTAAAAATAAGAACTTGAGTAGCATTTTTTTCTTTTTTACAATTCAATTCAATCCCGACTTTTGATACATTTGATGCTAAAAATTTAAGGACACCGTGAAAGAATGCAAAAGGTGGAGAAAGGGGGCTATCAAACTTGCAAAGGAAAGATTTTTTGGGCTATCAAAGATGGCAACAACGCTTGTTGCCTTAAAAGACAGAAAACAAGGTGGAGGTTACAACTGACAATAGCAGGGATGGGGTAAAAACAAGAAAGTTTTGTTCTTTTACTCTTTAATCTTCGGAGATAAATAAGAGAGGGAGAGAGCAGAAAGTTTCTGCCTCCGAAAAAAATACACTTCTAGCAGTAGAAGCTAGGGATGGTGAGGCTATAAGCCCTGCAATGGAAGAAGCTAAAACGATTTACAGGCCCAACAAAAGAAAAGCGAAAGAGAGAGGGAGAGGGAGAGAGTCCAAAGAATGAGAATGTGGGTGGCAATATTTTTGGACTAGAAATGAAGCAAAAGCAATAAAAATGAAACCACAGTTGCAAAACCCACTTTCTTTTTTCAATTCCCTAACTTTTTCAAATTTCAAAAAAGCAAAAAAGACACACTACCGTAGTAGTAGAGTAGTAGTAGTAGAGATTATACAGGAATTCTCACAAATACAGCCTTCGATCTCCAAAACAAGAAACACCACCTACCAAACCTCGCATTAATGAGGCTTTTATAGCCAGTCAGATAGTCCCACCTCCATAACTCGACAAAGTGAAGGTCATAAAGGGTGTTAGGTGCAGAAGGAATGGAGGAGTTAATAGGAGCTGGAAATTTTAAAGAAATGGAATCGTGGCGGGAGGATAGCCGGTAGAGCAGCTGAAGAAGCGGGAGGAAGACAGATTTTTTAAAGAAATTTTGAAGGGATTGATCACTAGAAGCTGGGATGACGAGAAAGGGGAGGGAGCAGCGAGACCATTTAATGATGGGGTCAGAAGAAGAGAAGAGAAACAGTAATGATTCTGTTTTGGTGTTGGAGCTGATGCTAGTGGGTGTAATAACGAATAACAAGGAAAGGAGAAACAAAGAAATAAAGAAAGAGTAAAGTGTGCTGTGCTCTAGTGGAAGAAGCAGCAGCAGCGGGCATTTAAAGCTTCTTTCTTTTTGAAAACAAAGAACTGCTGAGAACAGGAACCGAAGACAAGGAACTGCGGAAGGGGTTTTACTTTTTCTCTTTGTTTAATGTTTTGCTTGGGGGTTTTCATGGTCAAAGGAGAATCCCATGCCTGAAACCAAGTGCCTTCTCCTCGATTCTTCTCACGTTTTTTCACTCTTTTTTTGTCCATTTCTTCCTCAATTTGCCAGCGCATTCTTTTCCATTTCTTTTTCTTTGATTTCGTGAATCATCATGGGTTTTTTTTTATTTATTTATTAGGGAGGGAATTGTTATTCTATCAAAATTAGGATTTATTTATGTTTTAAAAATGCATTTTAAAAGAAAAAATCACCTGCAATCCTTAATTATTATTTTTTTCATGATTTTGATGTTTAAATATAAAAAATATTTTAATATATATTCACACATCATATGCTATAATACCAAACAAATTATAAAATAAAGATAACAAGGATAAAATAAACATGTTTCATTGTAATATTATATTTTGAAAATATAATATTTCACTCTAAAATTATTTAAAATAAATCAAAATATAATATTTCACTCTAAAATTATTTAAAAAAATATTTATTTTAAATGTTTTTCTTTTATTTTCTTAGCAAGATATATTTATATATCAATCATCTCTATCTTACAATACCAACTAGCTTAAGATCCACTCTTCCCTCTGTTCATATACTTCAACACTCAATGGCATTGATATCCCTGTTGTTTTCATTTTCAAAATTCATCATATTTTAACATTTACATTAAATTTAATTTGTTTTATTTGAGTGGAAGGATTGCTTTATAAATATAACTATATTTTTTTGGTTTTATAGTGTGAAAACGACGATTTAACTAAATTTAGAGCTTGTTTTCGTATTATGATAACGATTATTTTTTAAAATATGTTTATTTGAAATTGACTGATAATTTTTAATTTTAAAAAATTATTTTTTAAATTAGCATAAAAATATCTCAAAACACAAAAACAAAGTTTCATTTGAAGTGGAAAAAATAAAGAGATTTTTATATTTTTTTTAGAAGCATTTTTGAAATAAAAAACAAATAAGTTTTTGGACTTTCAATTAATTATTGCCTCGAGTTTTTTACAAGATCGAATAAAGAAATCTATTGTGCACAACATTTTTATCAAAAAAAAAATTGATTTTAGACTATCATTACCACAATCATAAATCATTTGCGTCCATTTAATTTGTTTGGAATTGTATAAGGCTTGAAATTTAGAAATCAAATCAACTATAAGTTATTTTCTATGTTTTTAGCATGCATTTTTATTTCAAATTACATAAATTATTTTAGTCAACATGGCATTTCATTTTGCCAATTACTTATAATTGATTACTTAGAGTTAGTAGTTATGACGTGGGTCCCCAAGGGGTGTGGCGTGGTGGCAAAGAGTTTGAGATCTACACAGTAGGTCTCGAGTTCGAGTCAGAGCGTGCATTTCTTGTAAAAACCTAAGACAGCCGGTGTTTTATTTATTCACCTGGACCCACAAAGTGCGCTTTCTAGGGAGTGTGGTTTCCTCAAATTAAAAAAAAAAAAGTTATGACGTGGAATGAAAAAAACTAGAAAAAAGAAAAGGAGGGAAGGACGAGAAAAAACTATAAATAGTTAAAATACATAGAAATTTTGAAATTCATATCTAATATAAAATAAAATACATATAAATAGTTTAACCTAATAGAACTAGCATTTAATAACATAAATCAAACGTAATAATAGAATGGAATGAAATATAATAATACCAATTTGATATTATAGTTGTGACTTCATCAAGTTAGCTTGGGAGCTTTTTTTATTTAGCATTGTATTTTTTTTTGTCTTTGTTTTTTTTTTTTTTGATATTAGGTTATTAGAGGTTAAACTTTATATTTTTTTAATGTCAGTATTCGGGTCAACTTACGTACATCTTTAACTAATTTCATGGTTCCTGAATTGAACGACCAGGTAAGTCTCCAACAACCTTGAGATTTGTGAAAATCGAATTAGTAATCTCTAGGAATTAGACTTAAAATCTGACTCGTCGAGCTACATCCCAGAGAGTTAAACTTTACATTTTTTTTTTATGCGAGTTATTAAGGGACTAGCTCACCTAAAAATTTTAATTATTGGGTAAAATCCCAAAATATAATTTATATTATACTCTAACACCCCCCTCAAGTAAAAGCCTTTTAGGTTTGAAATTTGCACAGATACAAACTACCTTATGTTTGATCTTTATCAAATAGAAAGAAGACAGTGAGATTCAAATTCTTGACCGTTAGATCAACAAGACTCTAATACTACATTAAGGAGCTAGCTCACCCTAAAAACTTGAACTACTAGATAAAATCTTAGGATATAATTTATATTATTTTTTAATAATTTTAAGCTCGAATGGTAGACCATGTTTTAATAAATTTAACCTCAGAAATATGATTGTATAAATACTTTTTTTTTCCCTGGTGTTTGAAAGAATTTGACCCGCATAGCACTCTAGTCTCAAACTAGACACCCAATTAAGTTGAGAAAACTTGAAGGCAGAACAGCAACTGAGATGGTAGTGATATAAGACAGAAAAGGGACAGAGGCCTGCATTTCCCTTTTCAATAGAGACATGATAATGTAAGATACCACCGTAGTTAATTCATCAGTACTGTCTTGTCCAAGATTAGACTACAAAGTACAAGAAAAACAAATCGCAGTTCTGTTCTCAAAGATCCATGCGTGGGAATGTAGCCAAATTCCTCCCTGTTTCTTTATTGTTTTCTTCATTGCTGTTCTTATCATAACAACCCAGTTGTCGTATAAGATTTCCTTGCAAACACATCATCGATCAAAAAACCTACTTTTCTTGGCATTTTTCTCCACGTAAATACTCTCTCTGCCCACCTCGCCAACCTCGTCCAGTTCATCCTTTGAGTGTTAACTCAGACATTTGTTTTTCACGTCATGTTCGAATATAAAATGTTTGTTTATTGGATACTCACCCATCGAACGGGAGGAAACCATGGATTTAGCGAGAATTATACGTAGCAAAAGTTAACCCAGAGATATTTTAGGTTACTTGGCTATATTCTTTTTCAAAAGAAACATATTCATATTTTATATTAATTTCACTGATAATTATGGTAAGATTTCGCCAGCACTGGATATACCAGATGACTTTCTATTCAATGGTGGCAAGAATATTATAAGTATTTTACGCGGTACGAGATATAATAAAAGGTTTTACCTGGGCTCTGAACCCAGTTTATTAAATGACCTTTTCAAAAATAGAATAAAAAATTTGAGATCCCCTTCACAAACTCCATTTATTTTTCCAGTTTCCACACTGCAAACCCTCTTATCGATGTACTTTTTATGCTTAGAAAACTTTTGTTTTTATTGTTCTTCTCGGGGAGCTGCCATGGATGGTGGATCAGTGGCGTAGATGGCGGGCTATCATGCTAACAGTATCGACTAATAAATCTAAAATCTTTGCTGAATCAGTCCACATTATGACTTGTGTAATTCTCATTGTCCCCATTGACTGCCTTACAAACGAATCCATGGCCTTTTCGAAAAGTCTATCCAGGGATTGTTGTGAATGCAGCTCATGTTTCGATCAAGTTCTAACATGATATTGTCCGTCTTCCACCCTTAAATCACAAGTAATTAAAGAACACCGTCTCTTGCTTCGTCTACTACCTTGTCATCATTAAAGAACACCTCAGTTGTTGTTTGAAAGACACAACATCTCTTGTAAATGCTGGAAACTCTGTTTTTACCATCAAGAAAGTATGCATGTTCAATTAATTAAATCAATAATTATATAGTCAATAAATAATAACATATTTGTTGGTTCCAGCCAAAGATTGAATCGAAGAACAAAGATAAAGTCTACGCTAAATTGATTGATTTTCTAGTGTGAGTTATTCTTCAAATCTTTTTTCAATTTTTTTTTTATTGGAGTAACCCATCCTGGAAAGTGTACTTTGTAGACCTAAGTAAGCGAGTAAAATCTCGGTTTTCTCAAGCTCTTGTAAGAGGTGCATGCCCTGACTCCAACTTAAAATTTATTGTGCAGATCTCAAGTCTTTTGTCATCACGCCACACCACTCGGGGACTTTTTTCAAATTGAGAATTAGTTGAATATCAAATTAGTTTTTCAACCCATAAAAACCCAAAGTTAACTAAAATAAATAATTAAATTTAATCATAAATCAACTTAATGTAAACAAAAAAAAGAAGAAGTCAAGTGACAAAAAAATCAAATAACAAAAAAAAACTCTCTATAATTTTAGAGTAATTTTGAAGGTACTTGAATCTTTCTATGCCTTTTTAATTAAATGATGTTGTGGTTTGTCTTTGGTGATTAATTAATTAATTATTTAATCCCAATAATTATAATCATTCATAAAATAAGATGCATTTTAATTTTAATATGATGAAATGCACTTTCAATTTTAGTATTTATTTAGGAGTGTGGTTGAAATTGTTTTTGAAAATAATTTTTATTTAAAAATATATTAAAATAATATTTTTTTTATTTTTAAAAAATTATTTTTAACATTAAATATAAAAATGATCTAAAAACATTAATTTTTTTAAAAATTAAAAATTAAAAAATAATTATTTTTTAAAATGCTTTTCAAAGAAGAAAACACCCTTCGAATTCAAGATTTGTAACAAACGATATTTGTCCCCCTTTTTAATTTGAGATTTTACACCAAGCAAGGCAAAGGGAAACAGCAATCATCTTACCAAGAAAGCCGCTTGCAGAAGACGTCTGGTTTACTCTTTCGTTCTGCTAAGATTTGAGATCCCTTTCATTAACTCTCCGCTTCAAACCCTCCTTTCGATGTACTTTTTATGCTTTAGATAATTTGTGCTTCTCGTGGAGCTGCCATGGATCCACCATCCATGGTGGGTGGGTGAGTGGCGTACAGGGCGGGCTATCATGCTAGCAGTAGCTGCTAATAAATCTAAAATCTTTGCTGAATCCAAATTATGACTTGTGTAATTCTTGCTGTCCCCATTGGCTGCCCTCGCAGACGAATCCATGGCCTTTTCGAAAAGTCTATCCTGGCAATGTTGCGGCACGCAGTTCATGTTTCAATCGAGTTCTACCATGATATTGCCCATCTTCCACCCTTAAATCACAAGTAATTAAATAACATCATCTTTTGCTGTTTCTTCTTCAGCATGAGAAAACCTTATATTTGAAAAATATATTTTAGGAATTCAGCTAAATGAATAAAATATTAATTATTTCATGTTTTTACAAAAAATATATATCTTAATTTAAAATCAATACCTGTTATACAAATCATAAATTTTTTATTATTACGCTGCACTTTATGGTGACCATCTTTTGCTTCATCTACTACCTTGTCATGATCAATGTCTCATTTGTTGCTTGAAAGATCTAATTTATGATATTGGTAAAATTTAACCCATAGTTATAAATCCTTATATAAATGGCTAAACATAAACATGAAGCTAGATAAGCAAATGAGGAGAGAGTCATCTCCTAATCACTCAATTCAAGGCCAAGTTCACAAACTCGGTGAGTCAATTCAAAACAATTTTATTTTAATATTTTAAAAAAATCAAGTAAAGTTTTGCTTGAAATTTGATCGAGTCAATCATGTTTAACCTAATTATTTTTGTCTGACTTGATATAAAACCCAATTCAACAAATAATCAAGTTGACCCATTAAGTTAGGTCAGGTTAAACAACACCAATTTAAACTACCACAATGGTTTTATCATTTTAAAAATATTAACTTAAGATGATTTTTGATTTCCTCAAATTATATATATATATCCATTTAAAAATCTTATATATAGATATAGATATATAGGTCTAGAAGGTTTTTAAATCTATAGATATAGATATATAGGTCTAGAAGGTTTTTAAATGGATTTAAAAAACAAGTTAGGGTTTTGAATAAAAGTAGGAGCCCAATCATATCCCATTAAACCTAAGACTCGAGAGAGAATGCAAATTAAAGATTAAATTAAATGATTATTAAATGAATCTATATAAAAAATAAGTATAGAAACTTATTTAAATTTTTAATAGTCCAATTAAATGATTTACTTACTCACTTTTTATAAATTAAATGATGATGTGGTTTGTCATTGGTGATTATTTATTTATTTAATTCCAATAATTATAATTACTTATCAGTGTGGATACGATTTTCACTACATGATTTAAAGAAATTACCCAATCTTAGAAGTGTCCCTAGCATTTTTCATAGTTCTATTCTATGGATCCTGGAGAGGCAGGGAGGGCACATCCATGAACTAAACAGAGGCCTAGAAAATGGCCTTGCAGAGCCCAATTTTGTGGGACATACAAAGCCCATGAACTATCAAGTCTATATCCCGGGCCAGTGTAACGGCCGACAAATGTAACGTTTAAGAAAATATGTTGCCTTCAAATCTAGGGTTTGGCCGATCAATGAACATTTTCTTGGACGAGGGGATTAATCTCAAGAGCAATGATACTAATCGCATTCACAGCCATGGAAACTGGACATCAGCTGAGTGGTTTCTGCCATCATCCTCGTAAACCATGACAACCATTGTTGATTACGTTTTTAGCACAAACAGGCAAGAAAAATAGTCTGATTTCATGTTTTTTTTTTTTTTTTAATAAATAAGCTCTTAAATCTAAAGGGTTGATGGTTGAAAGTATTTATTTCACTTTCTAGGTCTGAAACCCTAAACAAACATATATGATAATTTATTAATCTCTCTCTCTCTCTCTTGAATATATTATAAATTAGCTCGAAGCTATTATATGGAATAAAATGAACTAATCTAATCGGACATGAACCTAGACTTCAAGAAAGTTTGTATAAAACGATTTAATAAGTAATCTAGTTGTAAGAATTTAGGAATAAAATGTTCACTTTCACTATAATCTTAAGTTTGAGTCTTGTGATTGCTAAGATAATGATTATTGGAGGCCTACATAGTCATTAATTTTAAACCTTATAGAATTAGTTGAGGCATATAAAAGTTAACCCGAACATCTATATTAATAAAAAAAACCCTCTTCGTATGGAGCATAGTCACTCATCCTGCTAGTGGGGTTTTGATCTAGTGGTTGAAGGGATTTGTTCTTTTATTTTGCACCAAGATTCAAGTCCCACCATGCACGTCTATTACCCCGCGATACTTTATATTTTCACTGGATTTGTAAGATGTTCAGTGAATTCAGGAATTAATTGTGGTGCTGATAAACTGGCTCGATCAACCCAATTATATATATAAAAAAAGTGACTCATCCTTACAAACACACAGATAAATTTTGATCAAGGGATTATCATCTATCAAGCAAGCAGATTATCTCCAAGGTTTGACAAACCAATTGATTTTTTTCATAAATTATATGAGTTGTAAGAGCGTGAAATAATTAAAAATTTATTTGTTTACTTAAACTTTTAAAATATATTTTCCAGAAAAAAAATTTATTATATCCAAGAAAAAAAATTAAAAAAAAATGTGGAGAGGCTAACCCTCCAAGGCCTATCGATGCAAGAAGCTGTGTTGATGGAATCCAGTCCTTTTCTTGCCGTCTGCACTCTCTATTATTCTCCTCTGAGGTTTCAAATAAACTCCTCCAACAGAAATCTCTGTGCACATGCACGATTTATGGAGCCCAAAATAATAATTCAACTCCTTGTATGTCTAAGATTAGTGTCCAGACTTTAATCTCTTGTAATTTAATGATTTTATTTATTTGTTTATAGGCCAGTGGGTAAAAAAAACTCTAAATAATTGAGAAAGAAGCTCGTTAAAATAGAATCTACATGGTAGTTCTTCTTCTTCTTCTTCTTCTTTTTTGTGTGATTTTTGATGAGCCAAAATTATATATATTAAAATCTTATTTTGATCAACAGACTTGATGGGGAAAGATTCCTTTATTTAGATCAAAATATGATTAAAATGAAAAAAAATAGAGGATATATATATATATATATATATATATATATATATATAAAATTCAAAAAACTCTTATCTATAAATATGAAGGGAGAAGTAAAATATTGTAAAAAGTATAAGGACTAGAATAAATTTCAAGCAAACATTTCTCAATGCGTGTAACCAAGACATTTCACGATTCCTAGTCCGAAGGCAAAGGAAGTAGGGAAACTGTATCCCTCTCCTAAAACCCTCGCTTCTCTTCCCCCCCTCGTGAGTCTCGCCTAAAAAACCTAGACTGCTCTCTGTCTATTTTTAAAAAAGAAGAGTAAAAGAAGAAAATGAGTGTGTCAATGGAGCTGTTATCTCCTGGCTGTAGTTCTTTGCTATCAAAAAGGCCATCTTTTTGTTCATCTTCTTCAATGGCTTTGTTTGCTCCATCCTTAAAGTTTCAGTCTTTTTTGCTTAAACCCAGCGGTTACAGGTTGTCTTTTGAGTCTCCAAGGGCTTTTGTTCCAAAAGGGCTTGGTGTTGGCGTTGGTTTTCGTTCTGGGAATTTGTTGAACCGACAAATTGTGGTATTTGCTGGCTCTCACGAGGATTCTGTAAGAAATACAATTTCTATTCTTTTGATTGCCTCTACTGTTTTTAAATTATAAATTTAAATTCTTTTTGAGTGATTTTTGTGTTTTTCCAATTGTGTATCCCTATTTTGGATTTTGAATTTGAGTTGCATGTTAGTGCTTTTTGTTGAACATTATAAAGCTTTGCTGTTGATTAACATGGGAATTTTCATGGTTTGATTTGGTTTTGTATTTCGAGCAATCCCATCTTGTTTGTGCCAAATTTTAAAGATTTTTGTTTCTTTTTGCAATTTGCATTATAAGAAACATTTTTCAAATGGGTTCTTTTCAATATTTGAATTGAAATGAGATATAATTGGATCATATCTTATTGTTTTACTCTTATTTTTTTGTTGGCAATGTTTAGGGGCATTCAGATATTGAAGTGGAAAAGGAAAGTGAAGATAAAAAATTAGTGGGTGAAGAATCAGAGGAAGTATGGAAGCAGACGCTAGAATCTTTCAGAGAACAAGCTTTAAGGTTGCAAAGTGTTTCTCAAGAAGCATATGAGATATACTCAAAGAAAGCCATGATTGTTTTGGAAGAAACTTCAGAGAAGTTAAAGATTCAAGCAGAGAAGGCCAAGAAGGATATGGGTGAGCTGGCAAAGGAATTCGGTCAAGATAGTATAGAATATCTTGTCGCAGCTACCGAGAATTCTCCAGAACCAGTGAAGGAGGTCGTGGAAACATTTTCTACTTCGACTGATGATTTTAATGATATTTCTAAAGTCCGTGATTTCCAAGTTGGAATACCATATGGTATGAGTAGTGCATCACTGGAGTTCATCTTTTAAAATTTTGTTGAATGAGGTTTTTTTGTCAAAAATTAGAATTTGTTAGGACTAACAACATGATAGATATACCATTGCTGCAATATACTGTCATTTTACAGTTTCAAGTTCTTCTGTTGCTATTCTATTATACGACGCTTCATAATGCTAAATGAATATGGATGAGTTGGGAAAGAATTTTGTTGAATTGTCACTGCCAGCTCCCACTGTGGTTACTCTTAAATGGGCAATTTGTCTTTTAGTTTTTTTATCTATTTTAAATGGCTTCAATGTTTTTCATGCTATTGCTATACTTCACAGGTTTATTACTTGCTACTTCTGGATTTCTCTCCTTCATGTTTTCGGGCAGCATCAATTCCATTAGGTTTGGTGTCATTCCTGGCAGTGCACTTCTGGCTTTAAGCGTATCAAGTTTAAAATCTTACAAAAGAGGAGAGCCATATTCCTTGGCCTTGAAAGGGCAGGCAGGTTAGTATGTGGTTCTACTCTACGATAAAATATAGACATATAAAAAGAAAAGAAAATCTCTGATTGCTTTGTGTTGGTAGTTTCTAAACTACATGAGCTTAGGCAGGCTGCATTCTGTTTCTTATTAGTTGTATAGTTGGATCATTTTGGACAAGTTTTAGAATATGGTATCATATGTAACAAAGGATGCCATTAAGTTATGAATTTAAAAGCATGCAACTTGTGTAAAAAGACTCAAAGCACCAGGATGAAATGCTTGGATTCACTTGCAGGTTCATAAAAAAGAGAGATCAGGGTCAAGTTATAATTTAAAAGGCACCGTAGACAAGAGCTTTTGTGTCTAGCTTAGCTTTTCCTCATCTACAGGTTTACTTCTATTGCTAGGTTTTGTGAGTAAATGCTTTGGTGCCTTGGAGCATGCTGACTATTTTTCTTTTCTTTCCTACATGCTCTACTGCAACAGGCTGACTATTTTGATTATTTCCTGATAATGTTAGTGTGTGAGCTACTTAGTGATGAAGGATAGCTATTATTTTGGGTCAATGCTTGACCACTTTTTTTCTAACATGTTTTTTTTTTTTTTTTTTATTATTATTATTTTCATTCTCTACAACTCATGCTTTACTTGTACAGATCTTCTGTTGTATATTTTACTTCAAGCTTTTAACTACCGTGTCTGGTCATGCAGCAATAATGGCTATTATCTTTCTTAGGGACATCAGAATCATGATGACTCAGGTGACAGTTCTTCAAACAGCCATGTCATCTTTCCTGTTTTATCTCCTGTCTTACATATTTGTTGCTGTGTTACAAGTTCTAACAGTCTAAGCTTTTTTGTTTTGCAGGGAGCTTCATTGTTTACTCCTCTTGCAACTCTCATCAGGTTCCAAGTTCCCTATTTTTTTGTGTTATCATATTTCCTTTTCCTTAGTAGTTAGGATGGAAGGTTCGCTGGTAAAAGTGATTTTTTTAGTCTAATCTAACAATTAGGCAAGGTGCTATAGCATTTGAACTTTGATGTGGTTTGAAAGGTGCAGAAGGTTAAAAATTGAGAAGAAATGCTCTGCAATTTGCCACTCAATTCTCTTGAGAGTGTGGCAGAGGAGTTGCATCGTGCAGCATTTGATGAAAATTGTTTAACTCAAATGAAACAAGATATGGTATCTGCATCTAAAATATCCTAGGCCATCCAGTGCAATTTTGCTCAAGATACACAATGTACCGTCTTAAAAATAACTTTGGGCAATTTACACAGCTCCAGTAACAAAAGTAGTCTCCATCCAAGACCAGCAACCACTGCTCCTCTCTGGTATTGGTTATGGTTCATTCTAGCCAAGTTCTTTACTTGTAGCATCTCTCGGTGTAAACTTTTCTGATACTGTTAAGGCTATATGTCTTGGTTTCTTCATCTTAATTAGTCAGAGCCCCCTTCTGAAAGCAGCATAACTGTAATTTGTCTTGCTGCATGCATGCACGGTCATGCACATGCTTGCCTTGTTCTGAGTCATAAAACCACATGGGCTTAGTACAGTGAGAGAACATGAGTATCTTCATTTTCAGATGTTTGTAGGCTCTATTTCAAGCATTTTATTTATAGCGGTATTTATGTAGCTGCGTGTGCATTTGATTTTCTGATAACTGGCATTGCTTTTCAGTGGTACAATGGTTGCATTCTATCTATATAAGATCACTGTGGATGGTAAGCAGAGTAAGGGGTCGGGCATGGGACATGGAGCAGAAAATTGATGCATTTGTTCCGCTGGTTAGTTGGATTGCATGCTATCTTTGTTCTTCACCCCTCCCTCCCTCCCAACCCTTGCCTTTTCTTGTACAAATATTATTCATTGTCGTGATGCAAAACATCATCATATATGAATCTCCACTTTCTTTTTCAGCATTTTCTTTAATAATAATAATAAAATTATTCGAGTTCCTTCTGTTAACATTATGCCTGGAATGATAAGTTTGCTGCCAAGTTAATCTTCCATCCATGATGTTGTATTGTAGCTGATCTAATTAACTTCTCTGATGACCTCCAGGTGGAGTTCAAGACATTTCTAGCTCTGGAAGAAAAAGATGGGATCCCAGAAAACATTGCTTGATTCTCGGGTTACTGATTATGCCTTTAGTCTACTTTTAGTTTGGGTTGCTAGGGTATGGGAGAAAGTTGCAATAATCTGGCGGAAATTTCCTTCTTGTTGTGCTGAAATTACTAGTGTTTTCTCCCTCCAATGCCTTGGGGTTATATTGATATTTGCTCATTTCGTATTGTTTAGTTATTGTTTTTGCTCTTAATTAAATATATACAAAACGTGTTTGCAGAATTTTTCCTGGCCAGCTGATCTTCCTATTTTAGTGTTATCAATACCTTGGAGGACCTTGCAGAAGCCAGTGATAGCTAGTGATTTAATAATTTTTAGACAGTAGTAAGACTGTCCTGCAGTTACCAGTGTACAGGCAAAATCATTGGTGGCTAACAAAGCTAATAGAGTATGCAAGTGTAGTGTACTTCATTTGGGCGTAAATTTATATTAAGCATTCCGGCGAAAGCTTTACGCCGGTTGTGATTGCCTTTGGGGGGGGCAAGACGCTATCTTGTTGACTGCACACGCCAAAACGAGACAGTTAACATTATGTAGAGGAATTTTTTATAAAAACAGCAGACATTATTATTAATATTATTAAGATCCACTCCATAAAATGTAAAATGCCCACCTTATGATCGCTCTTTCAGCTTGAAGGACAACTTGGAATTCGGTAACCCTGGAAAAATTCTTGATAACCTAGGCAGCAAGATACTGGAACGCAACCAAGATGGCCTAAAACTTTGAATCCCATAAAGCTGCTTACATCGAATTGAAAATTTGCTGTGTTCCTTGAAATACATCCAGCACATGTAATATTAATTTACATATACGAGTGTGACTAAATAGGAGCGTGCGGGCGCTGGCTTAAATAGCTACAAGCTAAAACTTGAACCATTACTACATAACCAAATCGAAGCTGATAGGTCACTTGGTAATTTGGAGATGCTGCTTATTTACTCGATGCCGCATCACATCATCTCACTAGCTCACTTTCAGATGTCCCCACGGGGAGCATGGTGAACAGGGATGTCTGCTTGACTATCCAATGGCATATACTGCGCCATGATAGCCCGTATCTCTGAATCCATGTATCTCTGCACGTTCATAAAGATGAAAAATTCAGTTCACTGTTATTAGCATTAAAACTAGACCTGTTAATAAAAAAATTCAGGTGTAAAGCGATCTCTACACCAAATCCAAATTCATAAAATTTGTTTGAGTCAGCATCTTCATGATCAAAATACTCATTTGGCAAGCATCTGTTTTTATCATTGAATGATGTGCCATCATTTAAATCAACTAGAAACTTGGGTCCTCAATCATGCATGAGCATGTAAATTGGCATATTCCTTCTAAGATTTGACAAATGCCACATGCGCGTTTTTCTACATTAAAGACAAAATATGAAATGGCACAAAAAACTTAAGATACATACCCGGATTCTGTACTTGTAAATTGCATATCCAGCAACACTAGCAGCAGCCAAGCCAAGAATAATAATCCAAACAAAGCTCCAGCTGTACTTTGTGTTAGCAGCTTTACCTAAATCATTGTAAAACATAAATCAGTGGAGGCTAACATGACAGAAGCAAATGTATTGTGGAATGCTAGTGATCCCATTTAGCATACAAAATTCCAAGAGTCAATAACCAAAATTTGTCCCAACTCTTGAGTTGAGTAGAGCTTGGAAATTACTTTTAAGATATAAAAAATTGCGTCATGATTGAAAAATTCAAATTAAGGACTTTGAAGTATGCTGTTCACACCAAGCTGCAGTTGATTAAACAGAGCATGTTATTCAAAACCCCTGGAAAATACTCACTTATGCAAGTGTCATGTTCTCGCATATACAATAGACCACCACCACCACAGCTGCAGTCATAACTGCCCCAGGTGTTTTTGCATTTGCATTCTGGACACTGGCAGGCCAGCTTGTCTTTGCATTCATCCACATCTGGGAAACAGCCAAAAGAGAGCGTTTGAGGAGTGCTTCATAATCTACTTGGTCTCACAGACAACAGAAAATGACATGTTGCTTGCGAATCTAATGAAGCAAGTGAACTCATATCTCAAATGGAAAAGAACCAGTGTGAAATTAATAAAATGCATGGAGATTTAAAATGAGAAGAGAAAAATATTTCCTCAAATCATCTAAGAAGAAACCAAAGCTGTTGAGTTATTTATTGATGGCAAGGTTCAATGAATGGATTCCACAAACATTTTGAACTGAAAGAAACGGAATACAATACATCAAATGTGTTTTCATAAAACTGGAATACAGAATCTTGTACTTGTTCATCTAAACTTATACCAATGAAAACTTGAATAATCTTCACCAAGGAAAATTCTTCATCTGGAACTTAAAATAATGATAATGATGATAATAGTTCAAGGAGCTATTACGAATAACCCACTTGAGCCAGCAAAACTGCATTCCACTAAATAGTATAATGTCGAAACAATAACAAAGAAAAGCAGGAAGAGTACCTTCACAGGAATTTACTCCATCACCCTTGAATCCTGGAGGACACTTGCAACCTTGCAAATGATCTTCCTGAAACACATTAGAGAACCAATGAATAAGTCACATTACAAACAAATGAATTAAGTGTGAGCAAGAAAACAGTAAGCTGGATAATTTCCATCAAATTCAAGACTCACAACACAAGCAGAAAAGGTCCGGCCATCTTGAGTTTTCTTCCAGCATCCTCCATTGTTAATTTCACAACGTAAAGAACCCGAAGCTGAACAAACAAGCAAAAAGATTATCTGCACAGAATTAAAACATAGAAGATTCTAAACTTGAGTCAAAACTAAACTTGGGATTACATGAAAGAAATTTACCTTCACAGCGAGTATAACCATCACCAACAAACTTAACCCCTTGAACCACAGGACATTCACATACTCTACCCCGAAAAGTATCCTATTACCAATTAAATTCCAGGACCGAAATAAACTTAGAATCAAAGAATGCACCAAAAATATAGAAATAACAAAATGTTGAAGTTCTGTAGACACCTTGCATGCAGTAAGGTTAGCCAACTTGTCCTGCCAGCACCCACCATTGTTTTCTAGACACTCATTGCTTTCTACATCTGTAAAGAAAAGTAGCAAAAAATGACTTCAATCTCACAAGAGTCCCTATAAAAAAAACAGCACTGATAATACACTAGCATAGTTAATCATGCTAAATTCTACTACTCAAAAGGAATTGCTTCCATCTTTTCACCAAAAAACCAATACTGCAGCAATGTGCTCTTTTATTGTGCACATCTTCTGCACTGTAACTAGCACACTAGCACAGGAAAACATGGATAACTGCCAGCAGTTATAAATATAAAGTAGTAAAATTAAGCCTGATAGATAACCTCCACTTAAGCATATGGCTGGCTCTGTGGTCTCTTCAAAACCTGCACATATCGCCTTAAGAACTGCTCCTTTGTCCAACTTACCTGAAAACAGAAACAAGTACAGATTGGAAATAAGCATCAAGCAATTAGAAAGCTGAACATCAGAGTAAGAACGGTGAGTTCAAACCTCTATATTGCCTGTTGTTTATTACAAGAGTTGGAAGTATAGTAACATCTCCCCGAGACCCTTTTCCGATCTGCATAGATAATTCAAAAACCAAAGATTGAAAGTTAGCTACAAAATAAAACCTTAAAGGAATGGATAGCACGTGAGTTTAGAGCAATTAAGGTTTGGTGGACCTAACCTGTGCATCTTGTTCAGCTTTAAGAACTTCGTTTTCCACATCTGCCTCAGGGTCGCCTATGCATTTATCTATCTTCTTAAGATCAACACCTAAGTTTGTGAAACAACCAATTTCAGAAGCTGCTTTTCTTCTTCTTCTTTTTTTTTGTTCTCAATAAACATCAGATGTCAAATTCAGCTGCAAACACATTAACTAAGCCTTATTCTGAACAAAAGAATCAGACCAACATTTCATTCATTTTATAACAGCTGTAACAGAAGATCAAGAACATTGTAGTAACAGCTACGTGAAAAAATAAGCAAGAAATTAGGAAAATTGACTAGACAAACAACATAAAGAGAGCAGTTGTTTTCTACAGAGTGTGGACATGAAAACATTTATTATATAGCGAATCACTTACCAAGGGATTCGATAACTTGATCTGCGCACTCTTTGGAGTATTTCTTGTCTTTCATTGGGCAACGGATTGAAAAATCAGTCACATAGTCCCACCAAAGCCATGGCTTTTTACTTTCACTGGCCACTTTATAAAAGCAAGCTTGGCGTAGATTTTGTACTACAACATCTTTTCCATCATACCCTTTGTTAAAATCCTGCTCAGGATCTGGAGCACAGTATCTCCCATGGTTGATGCACTGGGATTTGCATTGTTTGCTCAAAATGAATGCCTCCGGGCAATACCATGTTATATAATGAGGGGTGAACTGTGTGTAACCCTTCTGCTCGAGTATCTGAGCTGCACCTTTGAAGTTCTTGACAAACTCAATCTGACTGTCACATTTTGGCCCGCATTCATCATTGCTATTTGTCCAGAACTCGTACTCAACCCGTTCATCAGGATGTGGAAGCGACTCTGTCCAGTCAAGATTCATGTTAACCATCCCTCCATCAGATAGAGCTTTCTTGATACTATCCCCCAAGGCCTTGCTAATAAGTGCAGAGGGGATAGTGATGTTCTGCAGATAAGTAGCATCTGCCTTCTCTTCTTCAGGGGTGTCCATGGTAATCAATGGTTCATTCTTGTCATCTGCTACAAGAATAGCTGCTGCTCCACCTTTCTGTGCATTCCATGCCTTCAAGGTAAAGTAACAATCTGCAAAAATATACATTTTAGATACATCTAGAGGCAGATGATAAGAACATGATCACTTCCATAGAGAAAAGAGCACCATAGTTACTTTTCCTAGGAATATCAGCCACTCACAATAGCATAAGATCCATAGTATCACCACCAGTCATAAAATTACATTTGGTTCTGGAAGCAAGGTAAAACTTTCACAACGAAGTAGAGAACAAGCATGGTTCAAGATTTCATAAGAATACAATTCCACTTTCTAAACTTAATTATGCTGCTGTCTTCCGAATTTTTCTATCAACAACGTGATGGAAAAGAAGTACGGAATATCAGAACCCTATTTAATAACCAAGTAAAGTTCGACAAGGACGATTAGAATCCAGCAGACGAATTTCCAACATAATAAACAAAAGGAGCTAAAAATCAACACAAGAATTCCAGTTAATTTTAGAAAGAAAAAAAAATCAGATTACTCTAACATGCCATATATAGCATAATTACCACTAAGATCAAACCTATTTAACTTAACAAACAATAAATTTATCATCAAAACAAATAAACCACTAAAAACTACAAACAAACTTTGAACTTCACTTCACACAGATTATTACTTGCCATAAAAATTATACATAAAAAGCAATCAAAAAAGTGAAATTTAAGAAGCTAACCTCCACGATCAGCAAGGACAAAAGTAGGTAACCCTCCAGGCCTAGATTTGAAAGAGATATCAACCTCATCAAACCCTTTGCATGCCTTTTGATTAGCTTTTGGATAAACTACAGTACCAACTAAAGTTCCTCCATATTGAGGAACTCCAAAATTACCGATCGCACATTCATAAACACCTTTCAATGACTCAGGTGATGTTAGTTTCAAGCTGTTTTTCTCTACTACAAACCTACCAAAACAAGACCCACATAGCAAAAACCATACACAAACCAAAAATCCTAACTTCTCCCTCATTTTTTCACAAAAAAATTCAATCTTTCACTCAAAACTTCAATGGATCAAGCCAAAAGAAAAGGTCCAGTTTTAAGTTTTATTCCCCCTTCCTAAGGAACCAAGAAAGCCAGAAATATAATTCTAAACGCAAATTAAATAAAAAAAAATGGAGTCTTAGAGGTTAAGTAAAAGAAATAAATCAAATCAAAAGGAGAAGCTTTCTATCAAAGCTTGTTTCTTGAAGAACCCAGATGGGATGATACAAGCAAACGTCCACAAGGAAACTGCTTTTATTGGCTTATCTATAGTTTCCTGCAGGGTGCTGAGAGCTGAATTTTACACAAAGGCAGGGGCTTTCTTTTCTGGATGGGAAAAAGAATATAAAAGGTTATATATTTAAGGAGGTGGGTTGGGGTTGTTATTATTGTTGTTGTTATTTGAAAAAGAAAATTGAATTTTAAGAGGATTGGGATGTTGCCTTGATGCGATGAGTTCATGTAGAAAAAACAAGAAAAGTATAAGCAATCAACGGCCCGTCTCGTAGAAGAATAATTGGAAAGATTTATGAACTGCCTTTTCTTTCTTTTTTATGACTTCGATGCCATCTTTCCTGCCTTTACACTCGATCTACTTATCTAATTCGGTCATATATATATATATATATATATATATATATATATATAAACTTGTATTTTGTGTAACGTGGGGATCATACGGGTACGGGTGGGGGAAAATATAATAATTTATTTTGTTTAATCTAATTAAAAATCTAGGTTGACTGGTAAATTGGTTGACTTTGGTAAAACTGTGTTTTAATCTGCTATTTTAAGAAAAATTATCAAGAAAATATTATTTATTTTTTTGAAAAATTAAATTTAATTAATATCAATTTTTTTTTTATTTGTGACCGTGATTTGTTCTCGATTCAAGAGCATTTCACCCACCTGTAATAAAATATTAAATAAAAAATGTTTTCTTTTAACCAATGTTACAAGAATACGTGTAATAAAATTTTATATTGTTAATAAAAATATTATTTGATTCATTTTGTTTCCTTGTTCGTGTTGTCAATTGTCATAGAAACTGAACGGCCTGGATTACAAACAGCGACGATGAGTCCCAATCCAAGACAGTTACATCGGACACGTTCTGATTCAAATTTTTACATAACATGTGATCCACGAGCTTTGTCGCATTTTTCGTTTTCAATAATGATATTTTTACATTTCATAAAAGTTTTTATTTTAAATTAAAAAATTATTTTTTTAAATTATTTTAATATACTGATATTTTTTTTAAAAAATTAAATTATTTTTAAATAAAAAATATTCTAAAAGATAATCTAGCCATAATTTCAAACACTAAAAACTCGTTTTTCTTTAAAGTCAAGTGGTCCCCGTTCATAGAAAAAGAAAAGGAACGGCCAGGAATAAGCTGGAATTTTTTTTAAAAAAAATATATAAAACAGTCATTTTCATTTTGAAACAGGGTGGGCCTGATGTTGGACCACTACTTGGGCCACAGTTCGGGGCTTGGGTAACCCAACAGCGTCCACTCCAATTATGCACTCGCTATCGAGTATCGCCATATGTTATTGACAAGATGAAGTTACTGCAGCTAATTAATATTAAAAAAATAAATTATTATTTTTTAACCGAAATAGTTTTTTTTTTATGTACGCACGTGTCTTGTTTTTTTTCACATGAATAATATGGTCGTAAGCAGCCGAGAAAAAACAAAGTTAGGCCATAACCTGTCAGCACCAATCATACAAGTCCACGTCTCCTGAGCAGGAAAGGAGTGTCGTTAGCTGATTTATTTGGGTAATTATATTTATTAAAATAATATTATTTTACAATTCTGGTTGGTAAGATCTTTGATACGACAATTAACTCCATTAAATTAGCTGAATTTTATTTTATCGAGTTAATATTTTTTTTCAGTTTGATTTAATACTTAACTCTAATTAAATGTTATATTGATTTTCTAAATCAACCTACGATCAAATCAAAATTAACACCTAGATTTAATTTTTACATGGATCTCACGAATTAAAAAATATATGATAATTTTTCTTATTAATAAAAAAGTATTATTTTAATTTATTTTCAAATGACAAAACAATATAAATTACTCGAGCAAAAAATCATCCCAATAAACAAATTATTGATACAAGGAAAGCAAGATTCCTGTAGCAGATAGGGTGACAAAATCTACCAGAGGCTAATCTTGTCTTGTCGGATGCTCATAAACACTCAGGCAAATGTTTGAGAGATTTATATGGAGATACGACAAGTATATATCGCAATAATCAGTGAAGATGCTGAAATACAAAATCAAGCCACTTTGAATTAAAATCCTTATGTATCCAATCAATCTGACTCAAAAAATATTTGAGAAAAAAAAAGGGATCAATAAAAATGGTGGTGGTGGTGGTGGTGGTGGTGGTGGTGGTCATCCAATCCAAAGCAACGCAGGAGAGGGTAACAAGCTGCAAATACACAGCTCCCAAATCCTCTCAACAGGGAAGAAACTAGCAAGCAAGGGCAGCAGCAACAAGCCAACAAGGGATCATCATATGGGCTGTCACCATGGTGGTGGTGGTGGTGCCCCATAATCTTCTTTCCCTGTGGAAAAAACACACAAAAAAGGTCCCTGAACATGAAGAAATATTACATTTGTTTTCTGTTTGAAGAAGTTGTAGTTAAAGATCGAACCTTGTAGGTTTACAGCTAACAAAAACCCTTGTTCTGTCTCTGGTTTGCTCCAGCTGGAAGGGTACGATTTAGAAAGAAACAAGAATGGAATGGCTTTCCACGAGGGAGATGAATGCTAGGAGGGATTGCTTAGGATTCTCTGTATCTCTTCCTGCCATTGTTGTCTGTCTTATCCACATCAAGTAAATTATTTATCTAATCCCTACTGTCTCACCTTTTTTACAACTTGCGCCTTTGACTTCCATGAAGGTTTTCTTATCAAAACAAATTAACAATTTTATTTTATTTTTGTCAATTACTTGTTTTTCCTTTGGAAAGATCTAAACTACCAGATTAAAAAAAACATGGAAGAGGCTTGGATAAAATCAAGAAGTTTAAATAAGAGAATGGTCAACATGAATAAGGGACTAGGTTATAGATCCTCAAATATGAGGGACCAAGTTATAATGATGTTCATAAATTGGGGACTCAAGAAGTAAGTGTCTCATGCATAAAATTTTAGCCGCGTTTGACACGCTGGAGTATTTGTTGGGACCTCCAAGTGAGGTCACGGACACGGCTTGCGACCTACTCCCACCCACGCATGGTTGTTAAAATCGATTAGGTAAAAACTAACAAATTTAAAATAATTTTTTGTTGTTGTGCTTATAAATTATAATCAATCTTATGACAGTCATTTTTCTCGTTTTTTTTAATACATTAATCAAAAGGATTATTATTGAAAGGATTATCAATACTAATATTGGTATCAACACCGATATTGTCAGTACTAGCTCCAATTCCAACAAATTATTTGACGGAAGATATGAAAATGATTTAAAAACATCAATAAAAAATTTAAAGTTAATATTACTAATTTTCAATAATAGTTCCATAATATATTAAAAAGATAATATTATATATATATATATATATATATATATATATATATATATATATATATATATATATATATATTATGTGTGTGTGTGTGTCAGTGTGTGTGATGGGGTATATATATATATATATATATATATATATATATATATATATATATATATATATATATATATATATATATATATATATATATATAGAGGAGTATTTGTTGGGACCTCCAAGTGAGGTCACGGACACGGCTTGCGACCTACTCCCACCCACGGTAATGTTTTTAGCTGTTACAATGTAGTCCCTTTTCTTTGAAATCTTACAGCTTAGTCCTCTGGTTTGTTGACTATTGTGTTATCAAAATATGATGGGTTTTTTTTTTCCAATTAAAAATGCACTATTTCAGTATTAGATAAAAATCAATAGAGTGAGAGTTGGGTAAAAATAATAATAATTGATGTTCAAGAAAGACAATAAGATCAATGAATTAGCATCCAAGAGGCTAGAGGATAATATATACATGTTAAACTCAATTTTAATTTAATATTAATAAAAGTCAACTAAAACTAAATCAACTCAATTTGGATTAACCTGTCAAACATGAGTCATAAGATCTGAATGACCCTATAAAAATATAATGATGAAGAATTTGTATGTATGTATGTATGTATGTATGTATGAATTAAATAGGGAACATAAAAAACCATTTAAGTCAATCAATCAAACCTGTAACTAAGTTAATCTCAAATACAAATTATAAAACAACATTCTTAACCAATCAAATATTAAATGATGAAATTAGAAAGAACTCAACTAAAAAAAAAATTGCAAATCCGAATCAGTTGCCTAACATACGACCTAGTTCATAAGACCATAATAACAATATAGAAAAACAATTATTTTTTCTAAATCTCAATTTCCAATAAATTCAATTTTGAAAAAAAAAAAAAGAGTCAAAATACTGAAATAACTCAGAAAGCAATTCAAAAAATATTAGAGTATGATTCCTGACAAGCTCAACATTGAATAATTAATTTTTTTTTAAAAAAAAATTGCCACCCTCTTTGTGAAACCAGGACAAGTCTATAAAAAATAAATCAAAACAAATTATAGAATACATACCCAACAAACCAAATATTAAAAAATAAAATAAGACCTAAACCAAAATGAGAAAAAAAAAACTTAATTTTATAGTGAAAAGGAAAATTGCTTTTAGTATACATAGTAGGTGTTTGGCGTCGCGGTTCAACTTTCATTTGTGTTGAATCGCGGCTCCAAACTCAACCGTAACCAAACAGTACCCCAGCTTTTGACTTTGGATCCCACTAAAAAAATGAATTTACGCCGCGACTGCAGAAGCAGCTGGGAGCTGCTTGTGCAGCTGCGGCATGAATGACAATACGCTGCACCACCACATGATTTCACAACACCCACACACTCATCCTCTGCATCATTTGCATCACCCTCATCTCTGCATCTGCGTCTCCCTCATCTCTTCTCCATCATCTCTGCATCTGCATCTCTTCTCCCTCATCTCTGCACAGGCGTCGTCTTCTCCCTCGCCTCCCACACAACTCGAGACTCCTCCGATGTATGTGTCTGCCTCACCCTGTGACTCAAGAAGTTAAGTAGCCTTCATTTAAAATTTGAGACTGTATTCTGAACAAGAAATCACCATGATGAAGCCAAAAAACCCCAACATCCCACATGGCTTACATAGATTGATGTAGAAGCGTCACTTGTTAGCTCATGGGAGGATTTGTAGAGAATAACACAAAGTCAGGCAAACTTATTTTTGTCTTCGTAGAATAATGAAGCATAGGGAGTGGATAGTAGAGAATATGATGTTGGATCATTTCCCATCTTAAGAAACAAAGAATTTAATGGGAGATTACGGGATCTAATCATCTCTGTGTAGATCACAAATGGGTGAATTCTTTTTCATTTTTCAACTCAAATGAAACAATTTTGTCTAAGAAAAAAAATATACAATAGAAAATTGCTATTTTTTATTTTATTTTTCAAATGAATAATTGATGCGTTTTATTTTACATTTTTAGTTGATATATGACTTTTGACCCAAATGTGCTAACATCACTGTTTTGTTAAAGTAATGGTGTTGTTTATTTTTATGTTATTTTATTTTGAACTAATTGTTTTTTTTTACCATGAAAATGAGGTAACTCATCCCCATTTATCTAAACTATTAGAAAAAAACAAATATATATATATATATATATATATATATATATATATATATATATATATATATATATATATATATATATATATAATTTTACAAATTGATATCTCAATCCAATAAAAATAAAAATAAAATCATCACTTATAGGCATTTATACATTTGTATTTTTAATTAATTTCATAAATTGACAATAATACAAAAAATATAATAACCAAACGCACAAAACTATTTTTCATTAAACTCAATCTTAACCACAGTTTTAACCAAACATTTAAATTCAGCTATAATCTGCAGTTAAAAATAATTTTCATGAAACTATTTTTTTCAACCTCAACCACAAGGTCTACAACAACTATACCAAATAGACTTATATTAGTGCCTGTTTGCTATTCTTTAAACATAAAATAAAATAAAATAAATAAAAAATATTATTTAATTTTTTTCTGAGAAAATAGCAACCACTAACACAACAACAACAAAAAAAAACCTAAGCCATCCCCGAGCATAATCACTTTACAATGTTCGGTTTTATCTTTTCTCAATCGGCAGTACACGAAAAAGTAATACATTTATTTTGTGATAACACCAAAATATAATTGCCCACACGAACAGGTGCCAAAGGCAGCAGGAATTCAAGTGGAGCAAGATTTCCATCAGCGTCAGCATAAGGCCTGCAGGCCAAAGCACTCCCTATGATCCATTGAGAAAGAATCTGGGGTGCCGCATAACAGAAGCACAGTAGATAATTTAACCAATAAAAAAAAAACAGTGAAGAGAGGTTCTGTATGTATCTTCTCTGTGAGCCACGGTTAAGGATAAGAGATTTGAGCACAGTATGGGGATTTCTCAAAGCAGTTACAAATTCAATGCAGATAACAAATAATATAAGAACCTGAGCATCGATTTGTCTTTGTTTCATTCCCTAAAATCTAACTCATATCGAACTCTTCTATCTCTGTATTTCATGCACCAGTGCTTTGTACATAACACAAATTGCACAAAAATTTAGACAGATTCCTGTATATGCAACTTAAGTGCGGATCTGATTCATCTTTATGAGGTGAAATTCATCTACTCTCGCTTGTCCTCCTCAAGATCTTCAACAAGTGCATTCCTTTCCAGCTTACTGACAATATCACCAGTTGTCAACGATATACCCTCCTCGTCAAGGTCCTCCCCCTCTGAATATGCATATCTGCAGGAGCAAGCCCAATTAGCAGCAGTATGTAAGATATCTATTTCTTTATGAGAAGAAGCAACATGTTAATATGATTAGATTTTACTATTTCAGTTCAAATGACAAAAAATACAGGCAAGCGCGTAATGGTAAACATCATTGTAGAAAATCCAAGAGTGGGAAAGAAAATGCTTGCAGGTTTTATTTATTTTTATTTTCTAAAAGGAGAATATACTGCCCATTATTACCTCTTGAAGCCAGAACTTCCCAAAAATTAGATAATAGGACTATCCTAGCAAGGTTTCTCAAGCAACAGAAGACTTGCCCTAGTTGCTGAATTCATCTTCTGTCTAGGTTTATGAAAATCACAAGGCTTCCAGAGATTCAATGTAATCGTTGAATTCATATTTTGTCTATATTCATGAAAATTAAGAGCCTTCTACTACCAATCAAATACATAAATCCAACTTTAGTTTTCTTTATCATGAAAACTGTACAAATGGAGAGGTTAAAGAGCCTTCTACTACCAATCAAATACATAAATCCAACTTTAGCTTTCTTTATCATGAAAACTGTACAAATGGAGAGATTAAGTGAGAAAGAAGAGAGAAAAATTAAAGACAAAAAGGGCAAGAAGCAGGCAGAGATTTAACGATTACTGGAGAACAAAAAAGAAGTTTATTTCTTCTCGGCATAGGGTTTCCACTATTTCAGTTCCTATACCACGGAATGACCAACAAATTTTAGTGTAGGAGGCAGTACTATCGTTTTCCAAAAGGAGAACATACTGCCCATGTTTGCCTCTTGAAGCTAAAACTTCCCAAAACTTACTTCCAGAGCTTAGATGGCAGTACTATCTTAACATGGCATCTCCCGCAACAGCAGACTCACTGTAAACTTTCAGTTTAGATTTATGAAAATCAAAGGCTTCCACAGACTCACTCTAATTACTGAGTTAATCTTCTGTCTATATTTATGAAAACCATGAGCCTTCCACTACCCATAAAATACACAAATCTTACTTCAGACTTCTTTGTTGTGAAAAAACTGTATAAATGGATTGATAAAGTAAGCAAGAAGTAAGAAATAAAAAACAATAATGCATTGAGGATGCAGGGAATAACAGTTACTAGAGAACAACAAAACTAAATATCAGAATTAGCATCAACTTGCCAGAATGATATGCTTATGAATTTATTACAACTCCAATCTACATGAGTGCCAGTTTCAAGTTCATAAAACAGAATTGATTCAAATTCAGAATAATAGTAACAATACCAATTTCCCTAACGGCAAGAAAAAGATCATGGCCTGCTTGCATTGCAAATGGCCAAATGAGCCCATGTATTCACAACATAAGGTCCCAAAAGTAGAAATCAACAAAAGTGCAGGTAATGTCAAAGCAAGTACCTAGTTGGGTTATGTGAAGGAGCCCAGAGCACACATATCACCACCAAGAGTGAGTATGCGAGCAAAGTCCAGAAAGCAGGGATGACCCAAGCAACTTGCCAAAGCTCACTTAATGGATCAGTAGCATTGAAGTATAGCTGAGCAGACATAGGCCAGAGGAGAATGAGTATACATTAGCGAATAATAAAATTATCATATTGCATTTGCTGGTGAAGATCAACAAATGGATAATTTGGCGGGTAGATCATGAAAATAAACATTACCTCAAAACCAATCCAGGCAATGGAGAGCAGTACAGACACTGCAAGGGCATTGGTAAACTTCCGATACAGCTCTAACTTAGCCATATTTCTCCTCATCTTCAGCCGCAAAACATAGGGACAGAAAGAATCATTTCAAAAGTGAGATAAGAAGGTACTACCAATAGCAATTCATGGGCTGAAAGACAACACGCCCAGACCATTTTCCACAGATCCACACTAAATGAAGACTGCCAAGATGTGCATCCACCCATCCAAATACAAGAATTCACAGGTTTGTATTTTTTTTAATGAGACATCATCAGTGGATACATGCACGGTTTATAAATTTGGAATGAGAGGAAGAAGAAGATAATCACCTGAAGCTTCTCTAAAGTCTTTGACAGCGATGAGAAAATCCAGAGAATAAAGCAGGAATCCAGGAAAACAACTGGAAGCACCACAAACACCTTTGTTTTCTTGGAAAAGTCATTGATGTTTCCCAGATGTTCAATGAGCTCGAGCGCCTCAGAAGCAATAAAATATACCAAACCAAGAAGGAGCACTTTTGATGTTATGCCGCCAAGGGTTGGCCTAACCACACCAAAACCCATTGAGACAACCAGAAGAAGAAGGCGGGATAGAGTCTTCTTCACAGTGGTAAAGGTGACAGCCCACAACGTGATGCCCATTGGTCTCAATCCAGTCGAGTTAAAATTGGCATATTCAAAATACCAAACAGCCATCTCGCACATTCCAAGTGCAATAACTGCCGTAATGTGGTAATGCAAGTGTATAATATCCTTCCAAAATTGAACAAACCTTAAGAACCATGCTAATCCAAGCACAAGATAAGCTAAAGACATAATTCCAAAGAATGTCATCAAAGGAGTCATCTTTCCGGGCAAATAACCATTTGGGTTCTTCCACACAGTCCTCCCGTTAATCACTGTCCCCTTCAATTCCGGATTACAAAACATAAAATACAGGTAATACATTCCATTACTGTTTATCTCGATATCATCAGCTTCCAGTTTTGCTTCTTCCAATCTTCCTGCAAAGTCCGTCTTGATAACACGCGGCCAGCTAGGATTTTCCAAGTTTTTCTGGAAAATCACCTCCCCTAACTTGCAAGAACCTGTCTCCGCAAGAGTGTGATTACAGCATATAGCACTAGTCTTCAAAAACGCCCCTCCGATCCTCTCCCTATCTTTTACATCAAGTATGATTGCCTCAACAACTCCAGTACTCTGCTGCATTTCCTCTTGCCGACTCGCTGACTCTTTCGTCCTCCTAAACGTCACCCCTTCAAACCTAAAAATATTAAGCTGAATCTTGAGCTCAAGATTCGTCGGTCCATCATGTGGGACCCACAATTACTGTACAATTCTCAATACCACGGCAGTACTTAACATCAAGAAATCACAAAAATTAAACACATTTGACCCTATGATCCTAAAAACTAGACACAATAATAACTAAATCTAAAAATTTAAGAGAACCCAAGAAAGAAAAACACAAAATTGAGTAAAAAAAATTGAAATTAACAAGTGAATAAAAGGAAATCCACCCAAAAAGAAAATTAAAAAGAAAGAAAGAAAGAAACCTGATGAAGGATTTTCCTGATTGTGAGCTAGCAGAGGAATCAAGATGACGAGAAGCTTTAGAAGCATAGAGACCTTCGCTACCACCATGAAAAAAGAAGGCATTGGACTTTGTAGTAAAAGCTTCGTTTCTGTACTCATGAATCGATCCCTTCACTTGCGTTGTGATCAAGCACAAGAAGAGCAGTGAGCTTATCCAAAACCCTTTACCACAAGCTTTAGCACCCCGAAATTCTCCACGTTCCATCTCTGATTTTTTTTTTTCCCTTGGAAAGAATCACTCTGATGGTGCTGTTCTGAACTTCTGATTGGTAAAGATGCCGAAAACAGACGACTAGCCACGAGACCAGTGACAACGTTGTTGATAACGACACTGGACCTGAAAAGGTCCAGAAGTTAGTTTTCTATGTGAGCTGGGCTTAGTCAGGCTTTGCGTTTTGATATAATTAAGTATTAAGTACAACCCTAGAATTCACATAGTTTTCATCCTTCCATATATTTTTGTGACTTTAAATAATGTGTTTTTTTTAAAAAAATTATTTTGGTCAATTTAATTTCCCCCCTATAATTGATCTATTTTTATTAAAAAATATAGCATAATTGATTTTGTTATTGAAATGAGAGTTGAATTAAAATATAAAAGACTACATTTAAAAATAAAATAAATTGAATAACAAGTCTACAATTGGTTTAAAGAATTTAATTGTGCTTTCTTAGTTACCCGGTCTTTGATACTAATTCTTTTTTTATTTTTGAAGAGAGGAGGGGTTGCTAGTATATTGGAAAAAAAAAATTGATTGCTTAAATGATCAATTTTTATGTTAATAGTTCTATATAATGATAAGGGCTTTAATTAGGTGTTCTTCTAAAAACTCAAATTTACGCTCGAGAATATTTTTAATTTCTGGTTATAGATCAAATATTTTTTTTAGAGGCTATGGATTGGTTCAACATGGTTTCTAATGTTTTTAATATATGTTTTTTAGACCAAAAATGGGTTTTAGATCAATAAATTAGTAATTTTGTTTTCTTATCACACCTCTAACCAAAATTTAGGATTTCCACACACAATATCATCTTTTTTTCTTTTAAAAAAACCTAAAATGAGTGACACATCATCCACTCTAATAAACTTAAAAATATTAAAGGCCTGCGCTCTAGGGCATTTCTTGAATGAGTCGTGCGCTAGGTTTGACTTACCAAGCCTAGAATGGTATGAACTTCTTGTTGTTATTATTATTATTATTATTATTATTATTGACTTTTTATACATATTTTTTAAAATAGTTTTTTAAATTTTAATTAATACCTATGCTCTTTTAGCCTTGATTTCTTTTATTATATTAGACATGTTTCGTTTTTTTAGAGGTTAAATGATTCACCTATATTTTTTTGTAAATTTTATATAGATAAATTAAATATAATATTTTCCAATATGCACAACATTGCATGATATTTTTGTACTTTTATTTGTTTGATACTTTTTACTTGTGTGTCAATATTTATTAGAAATTAATTTTCATAAACCAATTTATCAGACACAACGTAGTAAATGACTCGTATTGCAATATTAAATATCTTTATCTAAATTGATAACTTAGTTCTTACAATTATGTTTTAATTTATACTTTCATTTTTTTTAAATCTATCTACACAATGGTTACTCGTTTATTGAATTGGATGCATGCATAAATCTTTTGATTTATAGTTATGATTTTTTTTTTATAAAAACAATCGTAAAAAACTTAACATGTTTAAATTTATTTGATCATGTATTAGTATTTTCAACTTGATATTTATTCTTAAGATCTATTCCTCATTTTTTGAAAAGTTTTGGTCTTGTTAATCTCGTCCTTCAATTAAAGTTGGTGGCTTATTATTATTTATGTTTTCCTATTTGTTATTGTTGTCTCTTTTTTCTTCTTCAACACAATCTAGACAAAACAAACCTATTTAGTTGGCCAAGATTAAAACACTTGTGATGCCAAAATATTTCACTAAAAAAACAATACAGACTCATATCGCAATACAAGCACAGATAATTACCTATCAACTGATGTTGATACAAAACTTTACTCATATTAGATTTTATTTTAAATGATTTTTTTATTAAAATGATATTGTTTTGGATAAAAAAAAAAATTAGGTTGGTGTCATTAATCCATCAGCTAACCCATCTGATTCATAATTCAAACATCCAACTGAATGAAACTCTAAATAGAGTTTTATACTTATGATCTTGGCTCCATTATAAAATTCTACTTCGCTCTCCTATTCCTTTGGTAAACAAAACAATTTGATTGATTTTTGATCTATGCGGAAAGCATTAAATACTTGGATGATATTAGTTATAAAGGATAATATTGATTGATCTAGATATGAATGTAATGAATAAATAATTGTTTTGTTTTGTTTTGTTTTGTTTTGTGTTTGATGTATATATTACTAGATTTTACAATTTATCTTTTTGTGTTCAGTATAAACTAGACAAAACATGTTCTATCCATAACTCATACTGATCCGAGTTTAAAAAAATAAAAAAGAAATGGTCTTACTTGATTTGGATCAATGATCAACATGATTTATGGTCTTGGTTTTATCACTATCTGATTTTTAGTCTACTTTTTGTTGGAATTGTTACAGAAAAACTTATATATTTCATTGAATGAATTGGTCTATATATACACAAAGACTTAACTAACACAGGTAAACTAACGGTAACTAAACTAACAGTCTTAACATTAGTTAACCTTATCTGCAGATTAACTAATTCTACTGCTGTTATTCTAACTGACAGAAACTAACAATATCAGTGTTATAACTTTGACTGATATTGTTCAACATCCTCCCTTAAACTGAATTGCATTTCAGCAATCAGTTTACACTAGTTAAGCTACACATTCCCAGCTTGTCCCTCAATTTCTCAAATGTTTCTAGTTTGAGTGGCTTAGTCATGATGTCCGAGAGCTGCTCTTTAGTGCTGTAGTGTATTAACTCGATTATTCCATCCTTTTTAAGCTCACGTAAGAAGTGGAATCTAACATCAATATGCTTGCTTCTGCCATGTAAAACTGGATTCATTGACAACTTGATAGTAGAGCTATTGTCACAATAAATTGTTGTACTCCTTTCTTGTTCCTGACCCAGATTCTCCATAATTCTTCTCATCCATACACCTTGGCATGCACAAGAAGCAGCTGCTATGAACTCTGCTTCTGTGCTAGACAAGGTGACCACTGGTTGCTTCTTAGATGACCACGATACAGCCCCTGTCCCTAGCATGAACACATACCCAGAGGTGCTCCTCCTGTCATCCACATCTCCTGCGTAATCACTGTCAGTAAATGCTGTCAATCTTCCTTCTCCTCCCTTCTCATAACTGATCCCAAAATCTGCAGTGCCCCTTAGATATCTTAATATCCTTTTTGCACTTTGAAGATGCATTTCAGTAGGCTGATCCATATACCTGCTGATCATGCCCACTGTGTACATAATATCGGGCCTTGTAGCTGTCAAATAAAGCAAGCTACCAACTAATCTCTTGTATTCAGTGGCATCAACCTTCAAATCACCATTTCCCCCCTTTTGCAGCCTACACCCTGGGACCATTGGGTTTGCCACAGAGTTGCTGTGAGCCATACCAAACCTCTCGAGAATGTTGAGAGCATATTTGTGCTGGCATATGAAGATCATATTGGCAGTTTGCACTACTTCTATACCTAGGAAGTATTTCATTTTGCCAAGATCTGACATATCAAATTCCTTCTGCATGGAATCCTTAAACTTTGTAAACATGATCTCATCATTTCCAGTGAAGATGAGATCATCCACATACAAGCTAACAATCAATATTTCTTCTTTGTCCCTAGTTTTTATGAACAAGGTATGTTCACAAAAACATTTATCAAATCCTTCCCTCATGAAGTCTGCCTCAATTCTGCTGTACCAAGCTTTAGGGGCTTGTTTGAGGCCATACAAAGCCTTCTTCAATCTGTAGACCTTGTGTTCTTCTCCTTTCTTCTCATATCCTTGTGGTTGTTCCACAAAGATTTCTTCATTTAATTCCCCATACAGAAATACACTCTTGACATCCAATTGAAAAACATGCCACCTCTTATGGGCTGCAAGGGCTATGATTGCACGAATTGTGTCCCATCTTGCTACGGGGGCAAAGACTTCTTTATAATCAATCCCCTCCCTTTGTGAATATCCCTTCACAACCAGCCTAGCCTTGTATTTGTCCACATTTCCCTTTTCATTCAACTTAGTCTTAAAGACCCATTTTACTCCTATTGGTTTTGCTCCCTTAGGCAATTCAGTGAGTTCCCATGTCTTGTTTTTCTCAATTGCCCTTATCTCCACATCCATTGCTTCTCTTCATTTCATCATCTTCTGTGCTTCTTCAAAAGTAGTTGGATCTTCTGTTGAAATGAACAATGCTACACTGTCCACTTCTTCTTCTGCATCCAGTTCCTCATTTGTGACATAGTCTTTTAACCAAGTAGGCTGCCTTCTGTTTCTTTCAACATTTGTTCTTGCTGCTTCAGTTGCAGCTTCTAATACTGGTGGGGTGCTTCTATCATGCCTCAGCTCAGTTTCATGCCCCTGCTCAACTTGTGGTTCTTGCCCCTCTGTGTCAACTTCTAAATCTTTCTCTTCTTCTGTAATGTCTGAGTTTCCAGATTTTTCAGTTTCATCTTCAAAATCAAGCCCTGTGGAAACTGTCTCATCTGCATTTCTTCCCCAGTTCCATTTTTCATCTTCAGCACACACTATGTCTCTACTAATGATTATCTTCTTGCCAATTGGATCATAAATTTTGTAGGCCTTGGATTCTGCACTAATTCCCAGCAGCACACACTTTTTGCTCTTGTTGTCCAGCTTCTTCCTTAGGCTGTCAGGTATGTGCACATGAGCAATAGACCCAAATACTCGAAATTGATCTACATAATGACTCCACGGCTTCTTCCTCTTCCTTCAAATCCAATTCTTCTGATATTAGTGCATGTTCTCTACCCATTTTTGTTCATGGCCAAGAAGTTCGAATTCTCTCCTTAAAGCTTGCAGCTGGGCACGTCTCACCTTAGTGGAGCCTTGGTATTTCATCTTCATTGAATCCCAGATGGCTTTTGCTGTTTCTTTGTTGAGTATGGTTTCAATGATGGTCCTATCTATTGCTTGGAATAGATAGTTTTTGACTCTCAAATCTTTCAATTTTCCTTATCAATCCCCAATATTCTTTTGATCGAGGAAGTTCTCCATAAGTATCGACCAATGATCGTAATGACCATCAAAGCGTGGTATTGCTGGTTGAACAAAGCTACTGCCTTCTGTCGTCATTCTCTCTATCACTCTTTTCTTGATTGCTTATTTTCAATATCAGTGTTATAACTTTGACTGATATTGTTCAACACTTTTAAAATTATAATATACATATCAATTAAGATTTACTTGTGCAAATAATTCGGTAAACTTATGGTGGACTTGTGCAAAAATTTAGACAAGCTTGTCTATCCTCTTTTAGAAGAATTCTCCCCCTCGATCAGTCCTCAAACATACAATGTTCTCTCCACTCTCCCTTTCACTGACTTAAGACAAAGGAGGAGATGGTCGAGGTCAGCATAAAGCTGCAAGAAATACCTCTTTCGTTAAAAAAGATGAAGATAAGTGACGGTACAGCAAAATGGCACCTGGTTTGATAAAATATTTTGCCACTCCAGGCACCCGAATTCGTCACTTCAGCCTAACATTGCCAGAATTTGTCAAGTGAAGGCAGTATTTTATCATGATAACCTAACGTCTTTATCTATATATAGATAAAATAATCAGAGTTGTGTTTATAATATGAAAAATCTTATAATTTATCATCAACGCATGCTATGCATAGCTGAATCACACCAGCCGTAGCAAAAGTGACCATCAGTAGTTGCCGTCAATCTGCCTTTGACCCGTTAGTGTCTTTGAATTTTACTTGGTCTTTGAAGTTTCATGTTGCTAATATAATATTCTTCTTCTTCTTCATGTACATCGAGACTCTACTAAGTGGGATTTTCTACCTAATTCCACTCCTGAATCACCCTATGCATCTAGCCCTATAATGGTTATCTATTCCCCTGTTACTAATATAAAGTTACATATTGTCATCAAGCACTATCCTATATACTTCGACACCTACATTAACAGGAATAAAATTATCGATCAACTTTCCAGCCAGCCAGCCAGCCCAACCATCCTGCTTTTTCAGTGTAGCAGCTATACAGGCACCTATTCTAACCTTTAAAACCCACAAAATTCTTCCATTACCTTCTCAAAGAAAAGGATATGTGTATTTTTCTGAAGTTCTTGGGAGTGCTTTTCAATCTAGTTTGTGCTTGATGTAGCGGTAATTTTTGCGGTTACAACTTGAAAAAGATAGGTTATGAATTTTAGCTTTTTTTAATCGCTATTTTAAGATTGTTTTTGGTGAAACTCACGCAAAATCATACCTGATGATCAACCAAATATTTTCAAAACTTGTGGCCGAGTAAAACTATAAAACACAATCGCGACACACCCACCAAAACAAGTATAGCATTAATGATTTAGATGGGATTAATACATGTGCCACTGAAGTTAAAACATGTCTTCTCACTTGTAGATTGTGGAATGTGCCCACTATGTATATTCCACCATAGACACCCTAGCTAGTCAAACAGGAGTAAAAAGTATACCATGCATTACACATCATGACCTAAATTCCACTACCATGATAGCCATAACAAAAATATGCAGGCGTCTAGTTTTGGCTTTAAAACCAGGCCTCTTGAATGCCTTGGCAGAAAGATGGGTGTCATTGTTTATCTAGACACAATACTAGTCACCTCGAGTTTCTTCCTCGTGGTTGGTTACCATGCATATCTATGGCATTACTTCAAGAACAAACCATCTCAAATTACCGATGGAATTGAAGCATTGAAGAGAAAAACATGGTTTGTACAACTGAAAGAGGTATTTAACTACCAATCCCAATTACCAAACCCCATCAGCCTGTCTTAATATCTGCTAATTAAGATGTTGTTTGTATTTTGTTCAAAAACAGGGTGATGCCAAGACTGGTACGCTAGCAGTGCAAAGCCTGAGAAATGCTCAGATGACAACTATATTAACGGCTACAATAGCCATTATCATAAACATGGCATTGGCTGCTCTGACCAACAACACCTATAAAGCAAGTCATCTCCTCAGTGGCAGTGCATTTTTTGGCTCACAATCTGGGAGACTCTATGTTCTGAAATTTGGGTCAGCCTCGCTTTCTCTCTTGATAAGCTTCTTATGCAGCTCAATGGGACTTGCTTTCATGATTGATGCCAATTTCTTGATAAATGCTTCCTCTCGTGACTTCTCATCATCACCTACATATACACAAACAGTGTTTGAACGAGGTTTCATGCTGGCTCTTATGGGCAATCGGGTCCTATGCATCACCTTTCCTTTAGTAATGTGGATATTTGGCCCAGTGCCAGTAGCTTTGTCTTCTGTGGCACTTGTTCGGGTCTTGCACGGGTTTGATTTTCCTGGCGAGAGTATTTGCAGTGCAATATCTCCTGCCTCGAACGTATAGCTTGTCATGCTTCAAGTAGCAAAATGTATACGTGAACCAATATTTGGTATCTTTTCAAATTCTTTGAAATAGCACAACAGGGAATCTCAAGAAACAAAATGTTCTTGGAACTTGAATTGAACCGAAATTTCAGAAAAAACCTGAAATAATGCGAATTTGAGAGCACAAATTAAAAGCCTGATGATTAGCTAGTGAAATTGTGCAAGGGCTTCCTTTTGATGGTCATAACTAGCTAGAGTGATAGATTTTGTATTGAGGTTAATCTTGCAGGCAAAACACCCATTTCTGCATCACTAACTCATCTGCAGGACCATTTCACCACATAAGTGTCAATTTGACTGCTAAAAATCATATCTTCTTGCAAGAAAGATAGATAATACGGAATCATAAGGCAATTAAGCCTACTGTCAACAGTGCAGAAGAAACCACATGACCTGCTGGGCTACAATCACATTAACTTAAGCATAAAAGAGATTCCAATTTCCATCTCTCGCCAATGCTCCAATCCAGATTAACGATACAAAGGTGCAGAACATCACATGAGTAGACAATTAATAAACATTCAAGGATCCAACTACGACAAATGTCTTCTGCTACAGATTCTGGGAGCATGATTTTCACACAGCATAAACCAATATATATATAGATATATAGATATGCATGGCTAACTCGTTACTGATGAAGATAGGACAACTTGCAGTTGCTGCATCCACAATCTTTCTCTTGTCGGGGATCCCCTCATCAAGCTACAAGATTCAACTTTACTGTATAGCTCCAGCAAAAAGGATGACATGAACGATGATATTAACAGGGCTGAAACTAAAATCGATATTGATGAGTCATGTAATGAAGAGAAGTATTCAATTGGATGGGATAATTTTTCACTTTAAGAAACTATATTTAATTAACCAATTGTAATAAGCGCAAATAACTGACTTCACTATTTTTTTTTATTAATTGGCCGGAAGGGTCTAGAAATAATATTATATCCAATATGTAAACAAACTTGGAAAATGGGGTAATTAATTTTACATTCTACAGATATTTCTTCATTTTATTTTAATGGTTTAATTATGTCCAATTAATTTCATTGTGATTAGCTTATAGTTACGATAAATTAATAAAAAATAAGCTAAGTTATTGTGTAGGGTCGATAATTATAGATATGGTGTAATATATCATCTGTTAATTTGCGTACAATACAATAAAAGTATTAAAGTTGTACAAATAAAATGAGTTTAGCGAACTTTAGTCATTATAAACACGAATCTAGCTTGAAAATGGATAGAATTAAAAAGATTTTATTTTCATATTTAATTCAAGCAGACTCAGTTGATCTGCAGTGGAAATGAATATTTGAAAATCCAAAGTAGCTTTGTCTTCTTGTCTATTGAACAAACTAGGGTTTTCAAGCCAAGCCCAAAGGAGAACCCCCAAAAGGAACAAAGTCCAACAAGCACTGGATCCACTAACGAAGACTAACAGTACTGGGATTAATCTTTAAGTATCCTTGCTTGCTCCTAAATTTATCAGAAGAACCCTAGCCAGTGTATGCCTGCTTAATTTGCGTCGTATTGATAATGTACCAGGCTACCAGCCTCTCTTTTTTTTGTTGCTTCTATGAAGTGGGGTAATGGTGATGACGTGAAAGAAGCTCAACGACATGGTTATGATTCAAATATCGAAAAAAGAAGAGAAAAGGGGAGAGCGATACCCCCAGACAAAAGGCAGGTGAGCCATCACTGCCATGGCGTCGTGACGAGGGCTTCTACCTTGTCCATGGGGTTTCATCCCAGCATATCTATCAGATCCATCTTTTTGTTTGAGCCACAGCTGTATTCCTATTATGGTTTTGCTTTTACAACGTTGTCTTTGCTTTATTTAATTAACGTTGTCGTTCAATATATTTTGAATAATTTTATCCAATTAATTTTACGGGTTTTAAAATTAATTTTTTATAAAATTTTAAAATTAATTTTTATAAAATTCCGGTGATTATATTATTATATTAACAAACGTATAATTCAAACATGAGAACAAAATAAAAACAGATCTCTTAATCTCTTATTTTTATCACTGATACACTTATCTTTGCTTTCTTGTACAATGAGTCGATGTCTTAGAGTCTCAATTGTAATGTGCGAACAACCTTAATGTCTGTTTGTTTATGCGGTAAACCTGTGGGTAGTCGCAGAAACAATCAAAAGTATATATATATATATGTGTATATATATATATATGTATATTGGTTTTTTTATATTTTTTTTTTTTTTTTTAATATTGATTTATGTTATGTTTTATTTTTGAAACCAAAGTGTTAAATTAAAAATAAACGTAATAATATGACTTAGACAATCATTCATGCGTGGAATAAGTTTGCCTGCTCACCATAATAATTAAGGGACTTATATTTCCTATCTAGATTATAGCATGACAAGGGCGGGTCTAGGTCTACTTTTAGCCCATCAATGTTGAATCCTTAGATGGATTTTATCTATATTGCTTTTGATTCTAGATTGAAAAGCACTCTTTCACTTGCTTTTAGAATTAGTGGGTGTTTTGATCTTTGATGATTTCTACGGTTGAGGCTCACCGCATAACTAAATCATTTGATAAATTTTCAAATTATAGTTTTATACTGCGAGTTCTATCAAATCACGGTTTTTGAAAAGCATCTTTTTAATACTTTTCACTCAAATGCAAACCAAACAAAACGCAGATGAACACAATAACAGTAATTACCCTCAGAGTTTTTCATCATTTTCCATCACAATTACATACACAATATAGGAGAGGAAGACGAAAACAATGATTTTAGCAAAAAAAACACAACAAAGAAAAAAACAGTGCCAAATACTGAAGGCCAAAGCACGTTCAGGTGGAATCAACAATTTGATAAATGAGTGAGCTCATCAGGTGTAGATAATCTCATTTCCCACACTGCATTTCTTTTATCATCTCCGTTGATGTTATCTTTATCATCATTGATTTCATATTTACTTCTTCTCTCATGGTAGCTCAAATTTTATAGAGTTGTGAAAAAAATGGAAAGTGAAGTGGAAACGAGCCAGAGAAGAAATTGGAGATAATAAAGGAGAGTGGTGGAATCAAGATTGTTTGGTTTGCAGGAAATGAAAGGATATAATAATAATGTTAAAAGTGTTTTATTGAGAGAGAGAGAGAGAGAGAGAGAAACACAAATATCTAATGGGTAATTTTTTTTTATCACCTTAATATTGTTATTCTTAAATATAATCCTTTTAGTTTTATGTTTATTTTATATCATATTTTTAATTTAATACAATTTTCATTAAAAAAAATTAAAATAATATTAGGAAATTAAGAGATGTAATTGAAATAAAGTAAAATCATAATTTTAATAATGGGTAACTATCTCTTCGATTTTTTTAATTGAAAAAAATATATAAAAATTATATTAAAAAAAAATAAAAAATATATAGATAGAGATCAACCCTGATGATCTATAATGCTTAAAAAATAATATATATATATATATATATATATATATATATATATATATATATATATATATATATGTGTGTGTGTGTGTGTGTGTGTGTGTGTGTGTGTGTGTGTGTGTGTACTTTAAAATAATTTCATAAATTGACAGCAATATGAGAAACATGGTAACCAAAAACATGAAATTGCTTTTAATTAAACTCAAACTTAATCACAGTTTTAACCAAGCACGAAAATTTCAATTATAAACCACAGTTAAAAATATTTTTCATGAAAATATTTTTTCAACCTCAACCATAACAGCAACAGCTGTGCCAAATAGGCTCTTAAAAACATATAATTATTTTGAAATGCATGAAGGAAGACCCCAAGTGAAAACATTTCACCTTCTGCTTCAATCTTACAGCGAACAATTTTCACTTTCTGTACAGTAAACAGTTTTCTGTACAAAGATGCGAGAAAAGGGACAGGTTAATGCAGAGCAAGCAAGGTTGATCGATGGATGATCAGCTAGCCCCAACTTGCAGTGGCGGCTGGCTCACTTCTCTTTCAGTGTGTCTTTGATTAGACCGAGGGTGAGTGGAAACAAGGAGAGAGAACCAATTCGTTCCGTTTCCACGAGGGTTGAATGCAGCTGGAAGAAGAAAGATTGGACTATTCTATTCTGAAAAGGAGTTCACACTCGCCTGCTGGAAAAATCCCAAGCAGTCCTTATAAAGTTAATGGGGAAACTGATAGCGAGATGGTTTTTTCCATTGTCGTTTCTTCCCTTCTAGACAGAGCCAGGCACTATCCATGGAACTACTTTATTGCGGACTCCATGCATGTGGTGTTTACTGCAACACACATCAATTTATTCCTCTGCACTTTTCTCCATCCCTCCTGTGGTGTCAGTTAATGATAATATATTTTTGAAAACCCTATCTGCACTAGCTATATCTCATTTCTATTCATTATATTTGAAAACCCTATCTTTATTTTCATCATTTCTTTTAAAATTATGTGCTGTAAATTTCACTATTAATAGACAACGATATTCATTTTAACCCGACAAAAACTCCCTTCAACTAAAAAAAACAAATATATATATATGTGTGTGTGTGTGTATGACTAGAGAAGAAACATTTCGATATAGATAGACAATGATATTCATTTAACCCGACAAAACGTCCCTTTAAGTAAAAAAAACAGATATCTATGTGTGTGGTTGTGTGTGTGTGTGTGTGTGTGTGTGTGTGTGTGTGAATAGAGAAGAAACATTATATATATATATACATAGACACACACACACATATATATGAGTAGATTAATGACTAGAGAAGAGATCAGACATTACAAATGATTGGTTTTTGCTTGATTTATTCTATATATTAAGTGTTGTAATCTCTAGGGGATAAAATTGAAAATTTTGAGATTATGATGCCTCCAAATGAATTTGTATAAAATTACTTTTAAAACTTAAATCTGATTGTGGGTTTTCTCACACGTTATCATCATCTTAGCTTTCATTTAGCTGGCTGTTATAGCTTATATATATATATATATATATATATATATATATCCAACCACCGCCACCACCCCGGCCCGATTAATGGCTCACATTGCCAGACAATTAAACCCAGTTTAGGGTTCATAGACGTCATGCTCGTATGTAGATTTCATCACGAAAAGAGTTGATTGGCTTTTATTTTATTTTTTCTCTAATAATTGTCACTTTCTCTCATAATTGTCACTTATCTCTCTTTTTGCTAGGTATATTATACAATGGTCTGTCTAATTATATAACTAACTGATGTCAACTACCTTAATTAATTCTATTTTATCATCAACTTGTCTTTTTTTTATATATAAATTCTCTTGACAATCTTAATTTATCATGTGAAAGTAAATCAAAACAACTTGTCATTGTGTTTGAATTCTGTTGGGTATCGTACGTGATGATCTTTAATTTTAATATATTATTATTATTAATTTTCCACCAGTACTTTTAGTCTTTGGATTAATAAAATATCTACATTTTTTTTTTAAATTTTGTGGTGAATTAAATTCCAAGTAATCAATCATCGGAAAATTGAGTAAGAGAGAATAATTGAATCGCTCGGTGCTATCACTCCAGTACACATTGATAGATACGTCGACGTTATCGGAAAATAACATCTACTTTCTTTGTTCTTTTCCCTTTTTAATTTCCAGCTTTTGCCTGGGACCTCCTGCGGAAGGGAAAAAAAAGATATAAATGAAAATTACATGTCTACTGATTGCTACTATTCAATGTCTACGTATGCTACTTTTCAATATCTATCTTGATTTCAAATAACGAGTATGAATTTTATTTTTGAAAAAAGAATTGAAATATATTGTTTGAATTTTCAAAATATATCTTAATTATATTATCTAAAAGTGGTATTATCCTTAGTTATTATACCCGGCTCGACTCAGTGAATCGAATTAGAACCTAACTTGGGTTGAATTTTAGAGAGAGAAAAAAAGAGAGAACCGTATCAAAAACATGTGTTAAATCATGACGTGGTTGGCTACTACTCAAAACCTAGTTATTAATCACTTATTTTCTTTTTTTTTTAAATGATGTTATTAAAAAAATATATGTTAAATTAAGATATGGTTGGCTACTGCTCAAAACCTAGTTATTAATCATTTTTTTCTTTTAAAATTATGTTATTAAGAACTATTTTTTTAAAAAAAAGTAGAAGAACATTGATTAGAAGAACTTGTTTGACCGGTAACTAGGACCTTGCCCCAATTCGACTCATGGGTTAGATTTAATAACTGTAATTTAATTTATAAAATAGACAGCAACAAGCTATATATTAATTAGAGCTAAAAATAAATAAATGTAAGCTCCACAAAGCATGAACCGGTATGCATGACAGAACATTTAATAGGTAGTAAGAAGAAGACGAAGAGAGTCATTAAAGCTTCCATTACAAGACATCAAAATAAAGTGGACACTTGTTTCCGGTGGTGTCTCGACACCTTCATGGTGGCAATTTAAGGTGGCGTTTAATTTAATGAGAATTTTTTAATTTTTATTTTACATGAAAAAAATTATGCTTTAAACTATTTTGATATGTTGAAATTAAAAATATTTTTTTTAAAAAAAATATCATTATGATTTATTTTTGAACAAAAAAACTTTGAAAAATAACCTTAATTGCACACCAAAATAGATAATAATTTTTTTTTATGGACCATATGAATGCAATTGTTGCAACTAAAAAAATAGAAAATTATTATTCTTCAAGTACTATTATGTTGATCAAATTTTCTTTATCTATAAAATTTATTAAAGATTTTATTTTAGTTTATTTGTGTAAGATTATCTGAGTTTTATAATCCGAGTCAATAATGTATATGTATGTATGTATGTATGTATGTATACACTTTTGATAGCCATGAGAAAATAAATGGCAAAGAGAAATCCTTGCTAACCCAACTTAAACTTTTAATGATCTGTATTATATTTTTTTTAAAATAAAATTTTATTTTAAATTAATTTTTTTAATGTTTTTATAATATTTTTATATGCTGATATTAAAAATATGTTTTGAATATATTTTTAAATGAAAAATACTTTCAAAAGAAGCATTAAATATACTCTCAAATAAGCATCAATAAAAAAAGAAAAATGATGACATATAGGAAGATATATGTATATAATTTTTTTTTTATTTTAATTATATTATATTGTTATTTACTATTTGGATAGAATTATCAATATATAATTAGTTAAAAAGTCGTTTATAATTTTATGATTCTTGTTTATACTGTGTGGTGTATAAAAGTGTAGCATATGATTCTGAAAATGATAATATGTATCTTAGGTAAAGGAATTTAATTTTTATAAAAATTCAAATATTTTGGTTTTTGTAAAATTAAAATATAAAACAAAGGAGAAAATTCGTTCATGTAAGATACGAGGTAAGCTAGAAGCAACCTTGGACCAACAAAAGACGCCACAAATAATTGGGATTGAGGATTTTATTAAAGATCCACTTGGCTTTTTTAATTGATTTTTTTATTTCATCTTTATCATTGGATTGATTATAAATTAAGTTTAATAATTTATTTCAGTTTAATAAAGATTAAGCTTCATAATTTTTTTTAATATGTTTCAGTAAGATTATTTAAGTTTTATGATGCGAGTCAAGAGTTTCAGATTTACTTGATTTTTTAAATGATTTTTTTATTTCATCATTGAATTGAATATAAATTAAACTTAATAATTTATTTCAATTTATTTTTTTATGAGATTATTCTAGTCTCATCTCCAAGTAAAGGTTTTGACTGGTTAAATTGGATTTGGTATTTTTTATTTTCTTTAGTTGATATTTTTTTTTACTAATTGCATCCTTTAATTTATTTATTTTTAATTGATAATTTATTTCTACCATGCAAGTTTATTTATTTTGGTACAATACTCGGGAAAAAACCCCGAAAAAATACTAAAAGCTTGGAAACGTGGTGGATTCGAAGCATTTCAAACTTCTGTAGATCTTGAAGGTTGTATGAGTTAAATTAAAGAAATATAGTATTTTAATAAATATTTTTTTATAAGAACCTGATAAATTAAAGGTAACAAATTATCACGAGATGAACTGTTAAAGATAAGAAACGGTCGATTATTGTCAATCTCCTCCACCTATTCAAAGACATCATCACATCGTACCTTCAGTCAAAAAAAGAATAACCATGATGAGGCAGGAAAAATAATAATTTATATTTCATAAAAAATAATAATCATATGGCTTTAATGGTGAGATCTACATCCGCATTAAAAAAGGAAAGTAACAAAAGCTAATCCTTTGAAAAAAGCAAAAGGCAGAGGTTGTCATCCGTGTGAGACAAGATGGTACACGTCATATACATATACATATACATACACACACACACACACACACACACATATACATATTAAATAAATGATTATAATTCTTTCCCAAATATTTTGAAAAGAGTAATGATCTTTCTTACAAAACATTTCCAGGTATAAGTTTCAAGAATACACACATACATACATGTGTGTGTACTACATTGCAGGAGATCCATGTGCTATGATCTTTATAATCCGAGGACTTGTGTTTTTGATGTCCTTTCTATCACCATCGTTTGTTCAATTTATTCTTGTTGTTTTTTTCTTACCAAATATTAGTGTTATTCTTTCAAGAATCAAGGGGAGATACCAACAATTGCAAGAAAACAGAGAGTTTTATATTACACAATTGCTATAATTTCTTTATTAAATTAATCTACATATTCAAACAAAAAACCCAAATAAATAATTTTAAAATTTAAACTACTTAATTGATCACAATACAATATGTTCAAATCAAGAACAATGATAATATTTATATTATTTATTAATAGGCATGTGCTGTTTGTTTTATGCATGTTTAGTGTTTGTACAATGATCTTTGTGCTAGGTCGCGGGTTATATTAATTTTTTATATAAAAAATATTTAATATATATATATATATATATATATATATATATATATATAAGCATTGTCATAATCTTATTAATTAAATATGTTTATTCTTAACAATAAACAACTTCCACAAAGTTAATTTTCTCGAGCTAGCAATAGTAATTTTGAATTTGACCATTGGGGGCATATATATATATATATAGATGCATGCACACTTGCTAACTATTAATGTGCAAAAGCAACGACGGGTGCTGTATTTGGTCATACATTGAATTTCCATGCAAGATCAAGAGCATTGGATTTTCACTCAATTTGATGACGCAACTGATAGAGACTGAAAAGTACTGCACCTCCATTATTTCCATAATTTTCTAAGCAAATTAAGTACAGGGTCCAAAAGGAAAAAAGAAAAAAAACATTGATCTTTCAACATTGTGCTAGCCTGGCTAGCTAGGCAGCTTCTAACACTTTTCTAAGAAACGAACCAGGACATTCTTGATTGCCAGGCAGAAATTACAATGAAGCTGCAATACCTAGTTAATGTCGTGGAAATAATCATCATCGAAATCAACAGATTCTATCATGATACCATCCATGTCCAAACTATGCGAACTGGCAGTGCAAGATGAGTTGACCCCAGAAATCACATCCCCGTTATCAAATCTAGACATATAATCATGATCAGCAGGTGACAGGAGATAATCAGACGATGATCCTTGATTATTATAGTAGGTGGCTGGATCATAACTTGGCATGCTCATATTATCCCCCTCCCTGTTGCAGCATTCTTGTTTTACTGTTGGGTAGGTTGCGAGGAGGGAGTTGTCTGGTTTCTTTGAAACCTGATGGTCACCACTGTCGTTAAAGCTTATGAGTATGGAGGAGTCGTGATCACTTGGATCCGAGACAAATTGAGAAGCTCTTAGCAAATTCTTGCACGTGTGATGCCCATAATATGTTGTGCGGTATAATTGAGGTTCTTCTTGAATTTTCTGCACTTGCTTGGTTGCTTGACATTGCTGATCAAACTTGTGAGTGCACCTGAAGTAGTTCCTGCAAGGCACAGCAACAATATTGCGTTTAATTAACTGTTCGATCATTAACTAGGTTTCCCTAGAAACCTGATGATTAAGATATAAAAATTAGGATATGAAGTAACTAATAATACCTTGGATGTTTAGCATTGAGGATCATTTTCTGTCCATATTTTCTCCATGCATGGCCATCATGGGTTAGAGTAGAGGAGTCGTATGTTCTTGAGTGAACGCTTTTTCTGCAAGCAATAAAATTCAGTTTTAGTGTAATATTTAGGATGAAATAGGTATATATTTATATATAAGCTAACTGCTATGAAAATGCATATCAGAGATTAATTATCACTTAGTTATTAATTACGGGATCAATTACTACTTAAGTTTTTTAAATTTTATTATAAAAATCAAAACAATATTGCAACCTTTGTATTGCTAATAAAAACAGAAAAAACAATATCTAATCATGATGGTGGGACTGATTTTGGAGCTTGCCAGGTAGGGGAGGCAAAAATATTGTCCACTCAGATCAAAGATTCCATCTTGTTTCTTGTTGTCTTAACTAGCAACTTGGAAGTTCTCTTTTGGTTACATCCTTTTCTTTTCTTTTTGAAGCATGAAAAATGGGGTGAGTTATAATTACAAGCAACACATCTGGGGTGAATTTATCCCGTCCACATCCATCAAGACCTTTAAGAAAGGAGATTAATGAAAAATAATATTTGCACATATAAAATCTTTTTAACAAATTAAAAGAGTAATAAAGATTCATCTACAAATTAACTCCAATTTTTTTTCCTAAAAAAAACAAGAGTCGGAAAAGAAGAATCCAAATCGGAGACTCTAGCTCTGTACTCGGATGAGAGGGATAGCTAGATTATCGTTTCAAGTATGGATCCCTATTCCTTAATTGTATTTCAACAAGCTCTACCTGGCTAATGAAATCGTAGATGAAACAATAAAATTAACTATTAATGTGGTGTTTAGCGAGTAACATAAACACCAATTAATTAGTAGCATATGTATTATTTGCAATTAATTAATTACCTTCTCTTGTAACATCCTCTCCTGTCCTTCACCTTCAACTCGGCAGTACTCTTGCCAGTACTCTCCACGGAATCCTTCGACGTCTTCCTGTCATCCCAACAAGGTGAACCCACCGGTGGAATTTGAGAGGCGACCTCATCAAACTCCCCCCCATTTAATATATAAAGAGAACTGCTGAAAGAATTCATGATCTTCTTGACAAGATCCTCGACAAACATAGACTCATCAAACCCTATAGACTTGTTTATTACAAGCTTAAGCTGTGCTGCAATCTCCTGGCCTCTGAGTAGCTCGTCTATCGCCTTCTTCCTACTTGATGGTAAGTTTTCTTGCCAGGAGGAATCCATTTTCTGGGGTTTGTTTATGTCAGGGCTCTCTCTCTCTAGCTTCTCTCTAGGGTTAGGTAGTGGCAAAGATTAGAGCATGTAAACCCTCGAGAGCTCTCTCTAGTGTCTCCTAGAGATAAGTAGTGACCAGAAGTGGAGTCGAAGAGATCCTTTAAAGATGGAGGGCTTGCCTTCCATTTTTCCTAGCATATGCAAGGAAGGCTGGAGGAACCTTGCAAGAAAATTCCACGAAATTTTGATTTACAGCCCCAGGCTCTGTTTGCAATACACGCGCCTCAATGGAGAGGAGAGGACCACGCGGAATCTAATCGAATTATACTTAGATTATTTACTTGTCTTTTAAACACGTCACCAGTGAGCGCGTGGGATATGACAATAAGATGCTTACGATTGGTACGTGATGTCAATTCTCGATGTCACTAGGAACTGCGTCAGCGTCGAGGGGACTGCTTTCCTTGTTCAATTTGACCAAAATACCTATAATAGCCCCCGCTTCACGGTGCTCCCTTAGAGACGCTATCCTTGGAAAAAGTATCTGGGTAAATTAAAAACATTGTCGGAAAAAGTCGTTGAAAACAATAATTGAAGAGGTAGTACAGTTTAGTTGTATTCGTTTCCCAGCGGTCAAGATTTTTTTATTTAAATTCATTTTATTTGTTTTCAAATGCTTATATTAAGTTTTTTTATTTTTATTTATTTTAAATAATAATAAAAATTATAATCACAATGTCCAGTACTATCTTTATAAAAAAAACAATTAGCTGTTAAAAATACAAATGAGAAGAGAGAAATAAAAAATAATATATATATATATATATATATAAAAGAATAATTCTTATAACTTGTAATACCAAGTAAATAATGATAGATGGTTATATCTCCTAGGGTTTTGTGCAATATAATATTTTCTCCTTGTACTTACTTGGATATATGAAAAATTGATGCGGATGTGTTTTTAAAAATATCTTTTTATTTTAAAATGATTTAAACTGTTTTTTTTTTGTAATATAAATATTAAAATCATAAATAAAATATTGAGTGTTTTGGGATAATTATATTATTAAAAACATATTTAAAAATATAAGCTTGGTACACGTATGAATCTATATTAAATTCCTTTCTTAAACATATTTTTTTTTCTGTTGCATGTAAAAGAATTTAAAATCTTCTTCTTAAATTTAAAAATAAAAGATAAAAAATTATTTTATTTTATTTTTCAAGTTTGAGATAAGAATGCATGAACAGCGATAAGAAGGAGTGGACCCACATTGATTTCGATGACGTGTAATGTCCGTACACCATACACTGGCTAGATTCATGAACCGTAATTGAGTGTTCCTGCTATGAAATCACTCGTGGGCCAAACCTCCGACCACTGTGACCAAGGACATGATTTCCAGTAGTAGTAGAAGTAATTAAAGAAAATACTTTGGGTTATCTGCCAAATATTGTGGAGGACGATTTATTATCACGTGAAATATTAAAGTGTAGACATGTTTTTTATTTTCATGTTACGAGGTAAAATGGTTTTTTCATATATTTAACTCATGTAACAAGATTGAATAAAGATAATTTAAGATTGTTAATTCTGTTTTTGTTGGTGTTCTGTTTTTCCAAGTGAAACGGGATATTTTGGTATCGAAATTCTGTGTTTGGGGCTGTATTACTTGTGTGTGTGTAATTAAATATATTAAGTAAAAAAAATTCAAATTCAAAAATAAAATTATTTATTGTGCAATTTAAATTTCAAACATAAGTAAGAAAATGAGAGTTGAACTGATATAACTCGACCGATTTGATGAGTTCAAAGATAACTTGAAAATTGATTAAAAAAAATATAGTTTAATTAAAAAAAATCAAGTTGGCATTATAAAAAAATATTGAAATAACATGTATTGAATCAACTTGATTCAACTTAGCTTAGCCTTTAAATCTGTGTGACCTCCATTATAAGACCATAATAAACTTAAATAAAATAAATCAAATCAAATTATGAAATTCAATTCGTAATAAACTCGTTGTTGAATAATAAAATTAAAAAAATTTATATGAAAAAAGACAATAAAATAATTTTTCTTAACAAAATTATGAACATGTATACTATTAAGAGAATGATATCATCAATCTTCGAAAGGTCATTACATTCTCTGACTGCTTTGAAATTTGAATATAATATATATAAATATGTTAAGAGACTCATCGTATAATTTTATCTTAATATAAATGTCAGATTAAGAGATATAATTGATATTATAAAATTATTTATTATTTTAAAAAAAATACTATTTGATCAAAACGAAATGAGAGGACGAAACTAAAACATTTCAACCAAAATTTGGGTGGAATTTTTGAAACGGACCGATATTTTAAGCGAGGTAAAAACTACATTGTTATATCTTGTTTTTTAAACTGGTATGAAATGTTTTGACCGTTTCGACCGAGACGAAACGAGATCAATAACACTGTAAACTTTACGAGTTAACTTTTATAATTTCTTTTGATTTGTTTTTTATATGATTATATTGGTCTCATAATCCGTGTTTTAAGTTTGACAGGTTAACCCGATCAAATCAATAAATCATGGCCTCAGTAATTAAAAAAAAAAAATACCATCCAATATGTCACCATATTATTATTTTAGACATATTTTTTTTATTATACATTATATTTTGATTTATGATTAATTTTTATTATAAAACACATTAGCAATACTTATATGATTTTTCATATAAAAATAATAATATAACTCACAGCGTAGCGCGAGCCAATAATATATTATAAAGTAATTATGTGATGAACTCTCTCTCTCTCTCTCTTATACAAGGATCAATTGATATTGACAATTTCTGTTTCTAGAATATGATCCAAGGGTTTTTGTTTCAAACTACAAGCTAGTCTTCCCAACTAAATCCCCATATTGATTTTAAATTTAAAATAATTGCAAGCTATATTAATTAGGCGTGACTAGTCTATCTCCAAGCTAATTGAATTAAATTGGGATATATCAAAATGAAATAAAAAAAATATATTGTCATCATTACAGCCACATACCCTTTAAGCTTCAATATTTATGTAAATCTTGCCCAAATGGATTAACAATTAAAACCCTAAAAATGAAAAAAAGGATCAAGTGGTTACTTGTCAAACGCAGCTCGTTGATTTTTCCATGTGATGTTTTGTGGGCGGGACAACTCCATTGTTTGTCTGACTAAATGTCTGTCCTCTATTGATTTCTCATTCATGTCCTGCAAAATAAAATGCTATAACCTGATCTATAATCACATGAAGAAACTATTCAATTGCTGACATGGAATTATGCCCTCCCCCTTCGTCTTCTTCCTCATAGCCATGGCGGGGACACATGAATGCATCAAGTAAAATTAATAATAATAAACTAAATTGATTTTAAAAGGGTTTTTCTAGTGTGGTGACCCGATCACATGTCAACTCAAAGCTCTATCAACTCCATCAAAAATCTATTTGATTTTTAAGAGTTTACTGAACTATATCATTTTTAGTTTTTTTAAATAATAATATTATTTTGATTTGATGAATCCGAGTTAACTCGTTTAGTTCTTCGCCATACCATGAACCGAGCTTGATCGCGAGAGGTTTATTTATAACCATCTCAAAACTCCATTTTATTTTTAAAAAAAGAGAATCTACAGTGCCCTTTATTTTGATCGGAGCCCTGCTCTGATCCCCGTAGGGGGTGGCTAGATTGACGGCGAGTGGAGAATGACGGGGTCGGCGGAGCTGGGCCATGTTCAGAAAGCTTCAACCACGTGTGGAATTCAAGCTTTCACACTCGCATCCCACTTGAATTCTTCTTGCAGAATTCTTTCCTTCACATATGAACAACAGCTACCTGTTTGACATTTTCTTTTTTTTTATTGATCTGTCAAGAGAGAGGGGACCTCCCAGCAATTTGCGTGAATATATAATAATGAACTGGGCCAGAGCCAATCCCTTGCTGGTTCCTAGAAAACCTCCAGGATATGCCAGTCAACTTGGTGATTGATCGAGTTCATGGTATTTGTCGTCGAGCCAATCCACTTGTTACTCTCTCTCTCTCTCTTCTTTTTGTCTTTTTATTGACAGGTTTGAGGTTTTAAACAAGAGTTTGATTAAATAAACCTTGCATAAATTCAACGGCACATGTTCCTGGCTCGACAAAAATTAATACATCCTTCAATTGGTTTTGTTCATCAATTAAAAATATATTCATTACATGGACGATGTTATAATTTGGCTGTTTTATTTATTCCTGTGTTTTAAAAAACTACATTTTATGTTCTATGTTTTATAAATTATACAACACTTTAGATCCATGTAAGAAATACCAGCAGAAATAATTATTTCAGCATCATAGTATACTAAATATAAAATCCTAAGTATCATCCTCCACGATAATTGTTAGCAACAGGTCAACTAATCCCCATAAATATTTAAATCTTCAACATCAATCTGCAATGGAATAGATAGTCAAATCTATCTATGAAAGCTGTGCTTGAAATATAATCTTGCAGAGCCCCTCCTCGAATCTTGCTGTCATGGTTGATTAAAAATCTGGGTTTTGAAAACATGGAGGCCTGGTGATGGGCATCGTTTTCTTTTCAAGTATAAATAAATGTTCGCTTCAAGAGTCAAAACATATTTTTATTCATGCAAGTGGGATAGGTGAGTTGTAAAGAGCATTTGGCAGGGACAAGCTCATAAATTTCTTCCCATGAGCAAGAACACAACTCTCAAGAGTTGCACATTTCAGACCTCACCCGCGGAGAAATTAACAGCACACCAATTTGTGTATGTTTTTCCTCCACGAGTTGCAAGATAAACGCGCTAACGGGACTCAAACTTCTAGAATAATTTTTTTTATTTATTTGAGGAAATATATATCCGTAAAACGTATTTTGTGGGTCCGATAAGCAAATAAAACCTCGATTGTCCCAGACTCTTACAAAAAGTACACGTCCTGACTCGAATTCGAGATCTGCTATACAGATTTCAAGCCCTTTGTCATCACGCCATATCTCTTAGAGACAAAATATGTTTTTTTTCTCTAAAACTCAGATATAGTTTTCCCTATAATACACACATTACTAAGCTTGCAATATTTACAGTTTGAAATTTAATTTAGTGTAACTGGGAAAATGAAATATAATTTTCCAAAACAAAAGGCAGAGCAAAAAATAAAAATAAAATGAAACTCGATATATAATTTTTTCTATAATAAATTATCTTGAACACATCTTATTAACCACTTAGACCACTACTTGGACATCATAAAATTATAATTTTTCTCAATGGATAAGCACCTAAAAACTCGTAGCTTTAAGATTCAGATTCGGCAGCACTAGTCATCGAGCCAATAGCTCATCAGATCTTATTAAATTAGCCATAACTTTTTTAGCAAGGATTAGACTATCCTGAAACCAGCTTTGACATACAAAAACCTAGTTTATTCTCTGTTGATTTTTAAACTATAGTTAAAGCTACAGAGGTGTCCTTTTATCTTAATTTTCTAAGAACGCACCCATGCAACTTGTTTGAATTGAACTAGACTGGAGGCTTTGTGTAAGAGACCCGAAGTTTCAATTTGGGCCAGTGCACTGCCAGGAAATTGTACAAACAAATTGGAATACGGAAGAAAAATTTGGCGCAGAAGTAGGCTAGAATTCAAGAGTACCATAAGAGAATAACAAGGGATGCTAAATATTTAATAACAATAATAATTTAAGCTTAAGAAAAACAAGGCGTAGCTTGGAAAAAGGAAAACCGACGAAGGACAAAACCGTAGGCAACAGATGTCGAATTAGCATCCATTGTCCTCAAGCAGCATGGACATGAGAACTGCTATCTTTCACATATAATCAATTTTACATGGTATAGACTCTTCAAGTACATGCCTTGACATTGACTCCAGCTGATGTAAGACTCCATCGGCAAAAATGACAAAAAGAAGAAAATCAATCAACCAACAGAAATTTCAGAACAACGCAACGGTCAAAGACAGACAATAAGAGGGCACCGGTTCAACAAATAGGGTAGCTGCTAAGAGGTTCAAATGAAAAGTTTACTTCATTAATAATATAGCTAGCATTCGGTTTTCATCCTGCTATGTGTCTTTTCTTAATGGAAAATTCGGTCCCTAGGCACCACAGGACAGCTCTGCAGCTCATTCAAGCGGCAACAAAACATGATGGAAACTGGTATATTTGTCTCGGAAAACAAATATGCTCCTTCAAAGAGGTCAAGATGGAAGCGGTGAGCATAATGAAAGTAACTGACTGAGGGCGAAGCCCTTATAAGGATATCAAAAGGAAGTCCTGTATTACCCTCAATCAGAAAAAGGAACGGGCATAATAACTGTGAAAGAAAAAAAATAAAAGACAGCAAGTAGTGCGGAAGGAAAACATAGTAACACTTTCATTTTCTCATTCCATTTGGTAAGTGTGAGCAAAAAAAATGTAAACCTGACCTTTACATGAAACTGTTATATACCTCATTTCTCTCTCCCTTCTTTTCTTTTGCCATAGACCCTCTTCATTGTGATATCATTTCTAAATTCTGACTACCACCAAGCAATTTCACTTCTGCTGACACCTAAAAATATTAACTAAGTTGCCTGAGCTCCATCCTCTAAGGCCATTTCCCATCAATTAACTCCTACTAAGTCATGGAAATATTTCTGTTTGTCCCAGCCATTCATCACAGGACCATCCTGCCTCCCCTTTTATCTGTTATACAGTTCTGCTGCTTTCCTGTCAAATGCCTGGTCATTGATTTCCAATGTTGGCAAAAAAATCAACTTGTGCAAATCATCCGAGGAGACAAGAATAGAAGAACATCAAGAAGACAAATAAAAACTTGCACAGAAGATAACAAGCATAGGTCAGCTACAAAAAAGGCATATCATGTCTTATGGGTAGAAAGGTCAAATAATATACAAAAATCATATAACTTGCAAACTATAGTTTACATCATTTATAATCAGACATCCTGACTGTGGTAACATGATATAAAAACATTGATGTTCCCTTATTTGCAACTTGTTGATCTAAACCTTAAAACCTGTCCTTCATAACAATTGTAAATCCTTCCGATAACTTTCAAAATTAATCAGTTTTTTTATGCTCAAAACAATCGCTCACGACTTGTGCATTTATCCCCAAGATTAAGGCTGCCTACACATGACAATGATGTTTGTGCCGTAGCCATTTGAAGAGTTATTATACAGAGTCATGGAAACCCCACTCAGAAAGTTCATCTCGTGTGTTTTTATTTAAAATCATTAGAAGACACCCAAAATAGTTCTCAGCTTCTTATGCAGGTTACTTGAAGGTCAAGCCATTCAAATTCAAACAAGAAAGCAAGCTAAGAAAACTTCAAGGCTGGAAAATGTCACAAGAACCTATCAAGATTAATGTCCCTTCTGTTTTGATCTGGAGCTTACCATTCCAGATTATGATTAAAGTAAAGAGTTTTTGAGCGATACCCCACCACAAAAGGCAAAGAAAAAAAGTTAGATTTATGACTCTTCTTTCCACGTCCACATGATTTACAAGGCAGCATGAATTCAGCTCAGCAATCCCTTTACATCTACATTGATGGTTTCTGATGTTGCCAACACATTTTTTAACAGAAATCAAAATTAAATCAATGCACCAACATATAATTTTTACCACTTTTACTGTGAACTAATAAAGAGTAGGCATGCATTTACCATTGAACTTACCAGCTTCATGCAACAGGAAATCCAGGGAATGGATAGCTTGATGGAGCCATCTTCAAGTGTGTATTTCCACAAAGTAATTTACATCTCAGCTGGAACCTCCAACAGGTTTTGATACCCAATAATCAGGTCCTCTTCTCAGTATCTCAGCTTCTCTTGCTATCTGAATGTCTGAAGGCCAGAAATGATGGTATACAAGTTTAAAAAGAAAATGAGGGAGCAATCCAATAACTATTGTGAGAAAAATGGTAAGCCAATATGTAGGTGACTTTGCCAGATGGTAAATGGTCCTGCCAAAGGAAAATTGCATGCATTAGTTCATGTGAATAAAAGCAAAATTTATACTTTTATTGCCACCACTAATACTAACCCATAATTAGGGAAGATAGGTATAGAATCCAATACTACCACACAAGCAAATGCAACGATGACAGATCCCCAAACAGCAATGTGAGTAATAGAAACCCAACGTCGAACATCCATTGCCAGGTGTACATTGACAATGATAACAACAGCTACTGTCCACAAATCACCTATGCTCCATATATCAACTGTGCTCCCATTATAAACGATGACAGGTATGCCAAAGAGAACAAGACTCTGCCACAGTGTATCAGCCATTGTGACCCAGAATAGGCGTATATTGTAGGCCTCATGTCTATACCCCACACCATAAATTTTAGGATACTGTAACAGTGTCCGATGGCTTAAATCCTTGTCCAGAATACCAACAACAATAGTAGGCACAGAAGTATAGACAACAGAATAGAGGACACTGCTCCAATCTGTCAATGCTGAAGTTGTTGAAAAAGCTGTGAACAATATATACCTACAGGTGCCAAAAATAGGGGCACGCAGTGACTTAGGACAAAAACTTCAGGTAGTTATGCATGATACACAATTCAAAGAAAACAAGAGTTCGTAGTTTATAATTTTAAAGAGAAGACATTCATACATTAGAATTTATTCCAAAACACGCATCCTTTTCAAAGTAAATCTACACAAAGATAAGCACTTGAACAACAAATACACCAACTCCAAGCAATAGAGGACTTCAACCATGAACTGTAGAGGTAGTAATAAAAAGAAAACAAACCTACAATCAACCTTGCCAAGAAAGGAGTTCTAAATTGACCATGGTCCAGCTAATGAACCTAAAATTAGAATGAGTGGAGGGGGAAAGTTTTGGATAAACAAAGAATAGAACCCAGATTCAGATTTCTTCTAGATCATGCAAAGTGAACTTGAAAAATGGCAGGGAAATAACAGCTTGGTTCTAAGCTATTACATGATCAACCCCAGGAACACCAGAAATTTATCCAATGAATGAGCATGAAACAGAAAGAAATCAAGATATAAAGGGCAACAGACTTAGGTGTACCAGAATAGCATCAATACAAAAACAGCATTGCGGTAGAAGTTGTATAGAACCAAATAACCCATGCGTTGATAATTCCAGTGTCCATGTACCAAAAGTAGTCTCTTCAGAAACCGAAACTGTCCCATAGCAAAATCTGATGCCATAACAGCTTGGCGCCCTTCCTGGCCACATATTCCAACACCAACATCCGCCATTTGGATCATTGAAACATCATTAGCACCTACAAAAGGCAAAAATTCAGAGGGGGGTAAGAGAATATTCATTTGCTCGTGCATCCAGACTAAAGAAAACAATTGGGGCAGTGACATAAACATTCAACCATAAAATTCAGGGTGAGTTCTTTGATTTGGTTTTGAATAATTTCAAGGGATAATCAATTCCTGCAACGACAATTAAAATACCAAACCATCTCAGTTCATTGCCTGGATCTAGATACATTTGTCTGTCTTAAAACAACCAATCTATTTTACATACCTTGTTATCCTATCAAAAACACTAAAACTCGCAAGGATAAAACATTGCAACCTAAAAGGCCTTATTTAGGAAGCCTTGAATAGTGCCTCAACCATACCTGAGATAAGAATCAGGAAGGGAGGTGCCATTTTACAGACTCCTACCATCTCCCCTCAAATGAAGAACATTTTCCATATGAAATGAAAAAACATCTCATGCATATATCAGCTGCCACCAAAACAGGAGTTGCACCAAAAAGAGGTAGCTTGCCCTAACATGAAAATCTAATTAAGATGTTGTGCATATTATAACCTAAAGTTGCAACATTTTCCTACAACAATTAATATTCTAGATACATCCAATGTAGAGACTAATAGAAAGATTTGGACCTGACTTGAGAAATCAAAAGATGAGATTAAAAGTTGACCAACATATTCAGGTATTCCATTGTTACTATGCGAGAAATTGAGTGAAGTCAGAGTATTTTGGAAAGAGGATTTGAAATCCACTATGTGCATGTCTCTGATTCCTTAAACTCATTGTCTAGAGGTTTTTTGGCCTGAGAAATTACAGCTAGTTAGAACAATCACTATAACATTTAATTCCTAAGGATTGCTCTTGACCACCTCTCACGGACATTTGGTTATTAGAGCATTAAAATAGTTAGTTATAATGAATAAGGGAAGGCAGTTCTAAACGAAAAGAAAATGAAACACTTATTAAAGGTTGATAATCTTAGTCTAATTACATTTATATCCCTCACACTAAACATCTGCAGAGCTGATGAATTTTCTATTGTTAAACATCAAATATCTAAAGCTTGAGTAAATGAGTTTTAACATATGAAACTAGCAACCAAGAATAGAGGATTGGTGACATTCAAATTAACTCTCTATGTTTCCTTACTCCCTAGTATGGCATTAAGCTCACTGAAAGATTACAAAAAAAAAAAAAGTTGACTAAAGCACTATTCTTTCTGCCAATGCAAAAATCTACTATTTCCTATGAAAGGGATACAAAAATCTACACACTGATTTTTGAGCACCAAATACTGAACAGTGGAGACAAATCAAGTCAAAGCCAGATGTTAAATGATGGAGCATTACCCTTTGTTGTAATCTTAAAATTTTGGGCAGCGGGCACTATTTTTATTTCAAATGACAGGTATTTGTGGTTAATTAATTGGAAAAAAAAGGTTAAAATAAAAAACTGCTCAAGATCTTAGATGATGGAGCATCACCCCTAGTCGTTATTCTAAGATGAAGAACTACAAAACACTAGATGTTGCATAATTTTTATTTTATTTCCAATACTAAAGACATTTGTAGTTAATTACAATGAAAAAAAAATTAAACCAGACCACAACACGAAAATTTAGATTCTAAAGAAAAACCTAACAGATAATCAAGCTGAACAGAGCTTGCCCTATACTACTAAAATCATATTTCCATGACAAAGGACAATGCACTTGCCTTTCCAAGCAGGCCTAAAACATTTTCTTACAAAATAAAAATTCTTGAAAATAACTCACCATCACCAATAGCCAAAGTCATATCATCTGTTCGGCTCTTGATTAGATCAACAACCCCTGCCTTCTGTAATGGCGCCACACGACAGCAAAGCACAACCTTACAATAAGTTGCGATGTCAAAAAGCTGTAAAGAGATCATAAGAGAACTGGTTATTAACAATATCAAATTTGTACCAAACAGGATAAGTTCTACAAATATAGACATGGAACTCAAAGTATCAAATGGTAGAAAGTATAAAGTGAACTACGAATTCAAATCCCAATGTTGTATAAGATGTAGGAAAATAATATTTACCTCTGACTCTAGTTCTTTCTCCAAAATGTACACCAAACTGTTCCCATCAATTATGAGAGATATTGGCACTTCCTCCTTCCTTTCTGGCCTCTCAAGGCGGTCCATTTCAGCATTCTTGTTGCATGTCAAATATTGGCTTCCTTTGTTTGATGGTTTTAAACCACACTTGGCCTTAGCATCTGCCAAAAGTTTTCTGCATTCATCCTCTGAGTTGCCATTTATAATAATTTGTTCCATATCCGGTGCCAGGAGTTTGCAAGAGAGGCCAATAGATATTGCTGTCTCTTGCTTATCACCAGTCAGAACCCAAACCTTTATCCCTGCTTGCCGGAGGGACTCAATGGCTTCTGGCACACCTTCCTGTAGCTTGTCTTCGATCGCAGTTGCACCAAGTAAATTCAAGTCGCATTCTATGAGAGCTGCTGTTTGACGTAGCTTTGCTGCTCTATCAGTCAAAGACGTGCTTGCATCATCAAACCTGCATTGCCATAGCTCTAGTTCTTCCTCTGTAAGATCCCTTGCAGCAATCACAAGTGTGCGTAAACCTTGTGATGAATATTCAGTCAAATGACTCTGTGTTGCTGCACGCCTTGCACAATCATCCATTCCTGAGTCTTTTGCTAAAATACTTAACACTGAAGTATCAGCACCTTTGACCAGCACCTTTACAGCATTGTTGGGAAATCTGATTACAACAGACATTCGTTTCCGGACACTATCGAATTCATGCATGCCCAACATGCCAAACCTAAATTTCACAAAATAAGACTATTTATTACCATTTTCTCCATTGCTAAGAAATAAAAGGCATCTTCAAATGACAGGAGAGATGGTTTGAGTTTTGTTCTTCAGAAAAACAATTAATGCATGATAATGAGAGACTGGTGGTGTGGACTCAGGAGAAATTTTGTACCTTAATTTCTCACCATTAACATCAATTACTATATGCCCAGATGTTCGCTCGAAGAGAGTATAACCATAAGCAGAGGCTGCAGCAACTAATGCTTGCTCATCAGGAGATTCACCCTGATAGTCAATGGTTTCTATATCCTCAAAAAATTGACTGTCTGTGCAACTAGAAAATCCATCATGGGTACGAATCGGGACCACGGTATTACAAGCAGCTAGTGTAAGGAAAAACTCGTGGGCAGCAATCCTTTCATCTCCAACAATATCTTTGTGCAACAACTCCAAGAGTTCAGAATCAACAGCAATTGTAGATTTAAGCTTCCATCTCCTATGGGTGGTTGCACCTGCAAATGATAAAGGAAAACAGAACATCATACAAAATTAAATCCTAGCATGCATTGCGATGATGAAATCTATTCTAATAGTTTCTAATAGTTCACTAACTGAAAAGTACACAGTATTTACACGATCATCTTAGATAAGTATGACAAATGCAAAATACAATGATAATGCATTGGCTAGATCAATATACGCCATATCAATGGTAGACAAGCTTCATATTAAGCATTACATTTTACCAAGTACATGGTGAGAAAAAAGAGGTGATTATGAATGACCTGAAAATAATCCAAAAAGGAAACCGAAATATAATAAACTGCCAGTGCAATACGTCAATGTATTCTCAAGGTTTAATACATGATCTAAAAGCAAGACTACGACAAACTCTATCCTGAACTAAAGTTGATAATCAAGCGGTGCAGGATTTACTACCTGAAACGTTCTCTTCCGGCAATTGATCAGCTGTCAGCAAGGAGCCTCCATAATTTTTCCCATTTACACTTGCCCTTTGAAATTCCATTTTGTTCTCGGTAAGTGTCCCTGTCTTGTCTGAAAAAACATAGCGTATTTGACCCAAATCCTCATTTATATTCAAAGATCTGCACTGAAACCTTGAGTTAGAGCTGCTGTCATACATGTGCCTGTCTCCGATCATGAAATAGGACTGCCCTATACGAACCAGCTCCATTGTAATATAAAGAGAAATGGGAATCATTATCTGAAATACTATGATAGAACTCAAAAATGAGAAAAAAATCTCCATGGGAATCCCATAAAATTTGTATCTTTTCCCATAATCCTTCCCAGGAGTTAAGTATCTCTTTCTGTAATAAGGCAAATAATCAAGCTGGTTCTCATATCGTGCAAGCCAAATACCCATCCCTACAGCGATAACCAGACACATCATGAACAGAAAAATAGACAACCATAGAGTCTCCCGGTTCATGTAAACTTCCAGTTTACTTCTTTTGGAAGGAGAAGCTGCGCTATTCAACATCGCTTTTGTTTCCTGGCCAGCATACACCACAACACCAACTATCCAACCAGTGTTCTTCAGCTGACAGCCACGCAAAACAATGTTAGATTGGCTAAGGGAAAACTTTTGCCCATTGAACTCCATGTTGGCTGTGAACTCATAAATATTCCTGTTAGGCTGCTCACATCTTATAAGCCCTGAAATTGCACCCCCTTCCAATACAGCTAAAGATGCTTCCTGCTTAGCATACCTTGTCTTCAAGTTTGACTCGCCATCCAAATTCATTGTTTGTATGTATGCAACACCACTAGGATCACTTGTCCCTAACAAAACCATGTCGCAAGGAATTGTCTCATCAGCACTGATCTTCACAACTTCACCAGCTCGTATCTTTTTCCATTCCTTCGATCTAAATTGGCCACATTGCAGAACTAGAGCCTCTCGGTTATTCTCATTGCGGTCTGATCTATGCCTTCTCCAATCCTCATAACCATCTTTTATCGCCGTGACACAAAGTACAAACAAGAGAGGAAAAAGGGACACTGTTCTTCCAAAAACTGCAAGAGGAGGAAGCTGATTGAGAGCAGCAATGGCCAGAAAATACAGATAAGCAACCCGATGGAATTGAATGAAAAGATTCTTTGGCAAGAAGGTAATCAAAGTATATTTGCTGGTTCGGATCTCGTTGCCTGTGAATTCATACTGGTCATTGGTTTTCCTCGGATCATTAATGTAGATGAACCGAGCATCTTCTTCCCGCAATACACCTTCATCAAACTGCACACTTTTCCGGCGGCTCCTCCCTTTAGGCTTGCCCAGGTCACCAGAATCCCTGGAAATCTCAAAGCTAGCAGAAAAGGTAGTGTTATTGTCGTCGTGCAGCATTTCCTTAGCACTTGAACCCCACGATACAAGGTGGTTGCTTGGTTGCTTGGCGCATTGCAATGAAACTTCCTCAAAAAACTCAGAGTCGAGAGAATGGGGCCTCTTCGTAGTATCAACCGAATTGAAACTTTCTCCAACTGGGTTCACGCAATGGAGATTAGTGTCGCCAAAAAAAGGAACCTCGCCTTTATCCTTCTCCAAACAATCTACCTCAAATGGCTCCCCGCGTGCAAGATGGAGGATAGAAGCATTGAAAGAACCATCTGGACGAGATATGCCCAAATCACCAAAACTGCCAGAAGGATGAGGCGATGGCTGCCTGGATGCAGGAGAATTATCCAGCGATGAAAGCAATTCCCTGCCAGAAGTCATAAACAATCCTCCAATGACCACATTGGAGAATCAAACAAAAAACTTTGCCCGCTTTGAGTCGCCATCAACAAACAAAACCCATGTCGAAATCCAATCAAAACAACCGTTCACTTCCACAATTGGCAACCCCCATCAACACACACAACAAACCCATCATTCTTCTACCTCAAACATACAAAACCTATCAAGAATTTCCAACCTTTTTTTATACCACAAGCAAGCCCTCCTTCCTCTTCTGTGCCTCTCACCGAGAAACTAAAACGCAGGGTTGATGAATAAGCAAATGGGGTTTCAAGAAAAAACAAAGCCTGTGATTTAATCCAATGTCGACAAATCCCTGATCGATCCAGGCAATACCAACAAGTCTCCACTGATTTGTTTCCCTCTTGCATAAAGACAAAACTGAAAGCACAAGCGAGACAACGCATCCCCGGTTATTATCGAAAAAATAAAATCATCATTACAGCTAGCAAACAACGAAATGTGATTAATAAAACAGGAAAGAGAGAGGCAGAAGTGAGAGAGAGGGGAAGTGAAAGGGCTTTATCGTCTTGGGATTAGAGAAAAGAAGGTGATGGATGCACTGAATACTAAATGATGTGAAAAATGGCAGAACCAGAAAAGAAGCAGAAACAAAATGGTTATCTTGTCCAGAAACGGATCAGATCTCTCATTTATTACGCCATAAATGACGATTTCTTATCGTTGTTGTCTCTTTTGCTGTCTATTTGGTCGATGATTGTTATGCTGTCTGACAGAAGGAAGAGAGAAAAGAGGAAATGGGAGATGGATGGTATGGTCGACGATGGAGAAAGAAGAAAAAGAGAAGGGCACGAGAAACGAGGAAATCCGAGGGAGAAAACAACGATCGATTACAATGGTGGGTATGTGATTTTGATTATTTATTCCCAACGCAAAATATAGAACCCACAATTTCTCACCTTCTAGAAATATAGAACCCACAGTGTCCCTCTCTCTTCTTGTTTCTTTCCTGATGTTTTGCTGCACCCAGTAAAAACACACGGTTTATTTATTTTTTAAAATATTTTTGTTTAAAAATACATGAAAATATTAACATAAATATATATAAAAATAATCTGACTTTTTTAATTTAAAATAAAAATAATTTAAAAAAAAGCCGCAAGGCTCAACAGCCCGAGACAAGAATGGTGTATGAACACTAACCGGCTGATTTTATAATATAAAAATGAGTTTGGTTTTTATTGAAAGAACACTTGTCCATCTCTTAAGTACGGCTCACAATCAATCGATGTCGCCTTCGCATGATTAAAATGATACTTCATGTACTTATTTTGCTGCTGCCACACGTCAAGAAATAAATTATTATTCGACCTTATTTATCATAAACTTTTAACTACGAGATGTTTGTAATTAAGATTGAACCTTCAAATTTAAACTTGTTTTTGTTTTAAATTAATATTTTTTTATTGTTTTAATATGTTAATGTTAAAAATAATTTTAAAAATATATTATTTTGATTATATATTTTTTGCATGGGATTTTTGTCGAGATGAATCGGAACATGAACTTGCGAGCTCATGAAGCTAGGGCCATGCGTGACCGGTGCAGCGTCACCGGCGTACGGTGAAAGCAGCAAGGGTTGCTTTGCTGTTACGCCGGCCGTCGCTTTCAGTGGGAGCGGGGCAGTGCTGGATCCATCAAAATGCCCGTACGGAACTTGTTCGGTGACGCAGAGAAGATTCGAAATCTCTTTTTGCTGTATTCATACTCAAAAGATAGAGCCTCCATTATTAGACAGGGGACATGGGCGTCAACGTGTGTCCTGTGTGATGATGATGTCTTTTTATCCACTGGTTTTCAAAAACATTTTAAAACAAAAATTAATTTTTATTTTTATTTTAAATTTACAATTTTAAAAAATAATGTTTAATTTTTTTAAAATAAAAAATATATATTATTTTAATAATTCTCTAAATAAAAAAATATTTAAAAAAAGAAAAACATCAACTATTCTCGATAAATTTAATCCTCCATAAAGAGAATCCCACATGTTCCACTGATGGGTTTCCTTTGCTCTGCTTTACACACCAGTTGAGTTGTGTTGTTTATACTATTTTTTTTAAAAAAATATTTACAAATAATTTTTATTTTCTTTATATTATTTTATTTTTAATTTTTTTAAATTATTTTAATATATTTATATAAAAAAAAAATCTTAAAAATAAAAATATTATTTTAATATATTTTTAAGTTAAAAACTTTGAAAAGCAATGATCAATACACTCTCAAATACCCTCATTAATTTGGTAAAAGATCTTGTTTTTGGCCGAATTGCGTTTGCTTTATAGCTGATTTTTTTACTACAGTAATGTAAAAAATTGAAAAATAATGGGGGTGTTTGGGAAGCCACCCAAAAGTGATTTTGGGTGCTTTTGGTCCATTTTTTTTTTTAATTTTTGCTTTATAGCTGATTTTTTTACTACAGTAATGTAAAAAATTGAAAAATAATAATGCTTAAAAAATATTTAAGAAAATAATATAGTTTAAATAATCGCATGCCTCGTAATCTTTGACTTGCAAAAAATGTGGTAAAAAAACAATACACATACAATTCATCCCAACAACCCAATGAAGCAATTGAACAAAATTAACGATTGATAATTAGAAAACCATGAAAATCCAGGCAATATTTTATTAAAGTTAAACGAAATCAATAGTTCTTTTAATATTAAATTACATAACCTAATTACATCTAAAAATTGCCCTGGGTGTATTTGGTATTGTAGTTATTGTTGTGGTTAATATTTTAAAAAAATAATTTTGTGAAAAGTATTTTTATTTGTGGTTTATAACTAAAATTGAAGTATTTGGTTAAAACTATAGTTGAGTTTGAGGTTTAATAAAAAAACAGTTTTGTGTGTTTGGTTATCAAGTTTTTCATATTATTGTCAACTTGTGAAATTACTTTAAAGAACACGCACATACATATTGGTTTTAAAATATTATAGATTTAATAATTATAATAATAAAATATAATTAGTAATTCAAGTAAATTAAATTTTTTATTTTATTTTCTCATCAAACCGCTTGCAATTACATCACGAACTAAATTCATACGTGAAGGCCTCTGCGATCCGTTGCTATTTGATCAAGGAACAATATCTGGTGCTATATCATTAAGAACAATATCTGCGATCTATATCAAGTTTCAGGATCTCTATATACATGTTATAGAGATATAATTCCAAGGTCAAATTCAATTGTAAGTTTTTGATCCATAATCAATCAAAAAGCAACATGTTTGTGAAGTTAAACAAAATCACACGTCTTTCTCTTTTCATCAAGGTTTATCTCTATCTACATATATTTTTAATATATGATTTTTATATTTTATTAAAAAATCGGTCTAGGTCTAACTTAACTAAATAGGTCGCTCAGCCGAGTCACGCCAAGAGGGCTAACTCTGCTGGACTTAGGCTGGGCCGAGAGCAGGTCCAGTGTAAGAGGTCTAGTTGCAAGTAAAATGATGCGATGCGTTGTTCACGTCTTTTTAAGACGTGAATAGGGCAACGTGCAGCTGCGTGAATTAATTCATATGAATATTAGCGGGCGATCATCGACAATGAGAGGCTCAATGACCAATGCCAAGGGTAAAGGAGGATGAGATGGTTCTTTCTGTGGTGATAATATCAGAAATGGTGGTCCGTGATAGCAGGGAGAAGTGTCAGAAGGTTGTCACCACTGTTGCTGGAGGTCATGGTAGAGCTTCTGACATCGAGGAAAAGCTTTTGATGTCGGGAGGGATGGCAGTGGTGCTCTCTGGGAGGTGCCACTGCCTATGGGGAGGGAGAGAGACTGTTGTCGTCTTCCTCATGAGAATCCTTGTCTAATGCCGCTGTTATAATGCATACAACCAGTCTACTGTAAAGACCACTCCATTAATTTTTCTCTTCATATATTCCAACAAACCGAATAAGGAAGGCAACGGTAATGGTGTAATATCAATCCAAGTGAGAATTTATCAGCTCGTGTTTACGTGAGAATTATTTGCTCTTGATCCACAGGATGTTTTTCATGTTGCGGCTGAAACTCAGTTTCATGTGGAGCCCATAACTAAAAACCTACGATACAAATGCTTCCCAAACAGTTTGGCTCATGGTGAGCCTTGACCGCAAAGACCACCATAGAATCAAACACTCACTTAATCGAACTTAAGAACAGGCTTTATGGAGCTCGTGTACAGGTTAGTAGCAAAATCATCTTAGCTTGTAGACAAGTCTGGAATGCTCACGGACAAGCCTGAATCACCTGTGAGCAACCTTGTCTCTTTAACTACATGTCGTCATTTCGACTCACAAATTACAGGTGAGGTATGTAACTCACCAAAGTATATTATTTCTCTAAATATTTTTATGGATTGTATTATTTTATCAATCTTTTCATGTTGTTGTGCTAATTTTTTTAAAAAAGAAAAACTCATTTTTGGATTTCTAGGAATTTTTTTCAAGCATTGAGTTTAAGTAATTTTAGCTTGCAATATGTTGTGGGTTAAATAAATCTTTTTAACATGAAAAGAAAAAAGAATGGTGTTGCTAATATGTTTTCTAATAGAAAAAATTAAAGAGTTTAAAGATTAACCTAATATTAATCTATCAACTTCGTAAGTCCCAGTATAATTTGAATAACCAAAAAATAAAAAATATATATATTTATAGAATCAAGCACCAAAAAAATAGCAAGATATTTATTTGAAATTGCAATAACTTCGTAGAAAGAAAAATAAAATAAAATAAAAATATATTTAAAAAAAAACATGACATTGAATAATAAAATTAAAAAGAGAGAAAAAAACCAAAGTACAAAAAAAAAGTGCATGCTCAGAAGCCTGGTGGCTTAACGTAACTAGGCCTTGATAAAATAAAATAATAACAGAAGGTCGAAGCGCGCATGTATGCCAACCTATGTCGCACTTCTAGGTCTTAATTATTTATTTCTTTTATTAAAAAAAGTGAATGATATTTATAACTTAGTTTATCGTGTTTTTTTAATTTGATCTCATATATTTTTAATTTATATTTATTTAATAATTTATAAGTAATTAACTTTCAATTTAATAATAAAATTATCCAAACAAGAAGAAAAGAAAAGAAATTGAATGATCAAAATAAAAGGCAGCATAATAAATTCCTATAAAAAATGTTCACGAGATTTAGTTTATTTTGTAATATGTTATGTGATATGCATAATTTTCCATTTTTTTTAATATTTACAAATGAACATATGTTTCGCTTGTAGCAAAATGTTTGCAACAAAAACTAGGTCAATTTTTATTTCTCTAAAATAAGTATGAAAACTTTTACATTTAATACTAATATTGATTGTAAGTGTCTTTTTATATGACATTAATTATTGATGGGAGTACCACATGCCTACATCAATTCATCAATTTATGCATGATATTAATGTCAATTAAATTATTTTTTATATCAATTTTAATATTATTTGATGTGTGGACAATTGTTAGATAACTTTTTGCACAACTATGACACGGGGTGATGATGGCTTTAGATCTTTTTGATCTTGACATTTTAGGTATGATGCATAGTCAAAACCAAAAGTTTGATATAACATTTTACTGTACCAAAAAATTCTCGAGCTTAGCATCTTATCAAATCTCCATACTTTTGTGTTTGGTACATTATTGAAGTCAAGAGTAATGAGTCTAACATCTTGTCAGATCTACATGTATTTTGGCGCATTATGCAGCCAAACCTAAAAAAAGGTAGGACTTGATATCTTGTCGGACATTTGTTATGGGCCTTGACTTTTATGAAGTTTCTATAATGGATCTTTTTTCTCTTAATCCCTACTAGTTGACTTTATTTTTATACAATAAACTTTTAGTATGAAATACATCAATCCATTGCATTCTTATTTTTATTTGCCTTCCTTTTTAAGTACAATAATTTCAAGTATAAATTGTTTATCTCATCTCCTATAGAAAATGGTTGAGTTTTAGGGAATGTTTGGAACAATGATAAATATTGTTTTTTAAACTATTTTTCATTATGAAATGAAATAAAATAATATATAATTTTTTTTATTTTTTTAAACTTGTTTTTAAAATGAACACATCAAAATAATCCAAAGATAAAAAAAGTTGAAGGAAAAATATAATAATTAAAAAATTTGGTTCAACCATGGGGCCACACACTCCTTTAATATACAAATGCTACAAATAAGTTAGGACTACTTAAAAGTGATATAATGAGAGCTTCACTTCATATTAAATCTATTAAACCTCATCCAATCTATAACCTAACATGATTCAAGACTTAAGTCATGATTAAATTAATTAATTCAAGGTGATTTAAATTGATTCAAAATTATTATTATTATTATTATTATTATTATTATTATTATTATTTTAAAATGATGGATTTTTTTTCCAATCAGGTGAACTCCCATTTTACTCAATTTAAAACTCAATTTGGATCATATCATGAATTAATAGTTCATCAATTTTACTCACTAAGGTAGACCTAATTCAATAATATGGGCAAAAATCTTTTGTAAGGGTTAATAAGTTAATGCAAGCTTTTTTTCAAATTTGTTTTATAAACAAACCGAGCTTAAGTTACAATAAATTTGGCTACTTAAAACTCACAAACTGGTCAATCAACTAAACTTGAAAGTAGAATTCTAAACATGTCTATTTTCTATTAAAAAAATTAATTATTAAAAATAACTTGTATAAGATTTTCTTAGAATAAAATAATTTCATATATAATTCTTAACATTCTTTTTATACAATAAAGTTTAATAAGTTTAAAAATTAACTATTAATTAGTGACGCAAAGAACTTAATAGACATAATGATTTTTTATGTAAATAACATTGAGTATGGGTTTGGACTTTCAAATATTTTCTTATAACACCTCAACAATTAAACACATTTTCAATCTAATTTATAATTAATTAATTGCAACTATTTTTTTTTTTAGAAAAATCTCATCTAAAATAGAACACATAATAGACTCAAATGAAATAGATAAAATAATTTCGATAACAAGGAAATAAAATAATATTTTCATATTATCACTATTTCTACATATCATTTAATTGATAATATATGTATCACCAACTTAGTACTAATACTAATTTCTGATATATCATTAATCATTTTCTCCTTTGAATGGTTAATAAAGAATATACTTATACTAAATTACTCAGTATCAATGATCACTAACTAATTAATCAATAAATGTTTACACTAACACACTTGTGTTGATATCATTAGTCTTTGTCGATTTTTTGGGTGACTAATCAAATCATAAACTCTTATTCTTTTTCCATCGTTTCAATTATTTCTATATCAAGTTGGATCAATAACAAAAAATTTAATAATTGAAATAATTCTACCAATAATAAAAAAAATTAGGAAATAGGTATTGAATACATACAAGACTATATCATCAACACAATAATTTCATAACTTTATTTTATACTAAATTTCATTGATTCTTTCTTTTATTTTCCTAATTTTATAATTTCTTTAATCCTACCTAACTACATATAATCAATAACACAATTTATTAAATCTATTCACAATATCTACAATTAACCCAATAAAATTAACCCTATAAATGCAACCCTTGCATTTTCGTTGTCATGCAATTTAATATAAAATTCCAAGTAAATAAAATTCTCTCCCAAATATTATGTGCTGACCGAAAGTTTCCAGGCATAAAAACAGGCATAAATTCTTCTGTATATTTCAATTAACACTAAACCCATTAAATTTACATGCTAATGAACACCAATTAATTTAATTACTTCATCAACACCATTTCTACTCATTAAGCTAAATTTCTCAAAATTATAAACCTTAAAATCACATTTAATTAAGAAGAATTTGCAAGAGGAATAAACTTTTCATCCCTTTTCCTCTCCTATTTTTTTTCCTCCCTTGTTGGCATATATTTATACCTAATATATTTTTTTTAAATCCCCTTATTCCTCTTTTTATCCCTTCGGGTTTTTCGTATAATTTATCTCATATTATTATGTTATTTTTTTTTTTTAAATGAGATATTATGAGCTTCACTATATTACCTTTCAATATATTTTTTTTAGCTAATTTCCATCCAGATTTTATTCAAGTTTTAGTATTTTTTATTTTATTTTTTGGCCAATTTTTGTATTTTTTTTAAATACCACCTAAATTTTTCATTCTAGATTTATATTTAAAACTTTAATTTACATAGTAATCATAATATTTATTTCAATGATATATTGTTTATATTTAAAACTTTAATTTACATAGTAATCATAATATTTATTTCAATGATATATTGATTTTTTTATTCGAGTTTATATTTTTAGCTATTTTGATGAATAACATTTTAAATGTATGATATTACAAGGAACTCTAGAGTTTTTACTATTCGGTGTTCAATTTAATAATTATAAGGAGAAAAAAATATTATGGAAACCATAATAACAACAATACCTCATCGTTATTTCCCTAATAGCATAGGATTGGAGAAGAAAAAACTAAATCCTAAACAAATTTAAAAACATAGGGATACAATTTAAATGTTTAAAAATATAGATGCCAAGTAATTGTTTATATGCAACTACAGGGACTAATGTATAATTCTAGCAGACCTATTTCCCACCCTCTCTTTATCTCCCGATGCACGTGTCGTCATTAGGAAATAACCACAACAGAATACATCATAGAAATCTTCAAACCCCAAAGCCAGAGCCTCCGGAGACAGACAAGGGCTTCTCCACGCGCTCCGGCCGTCAAAAATATCAAAAACCCGCCACTCTATAGATCCTTTTATCCTGGTACTGTTCAAAGATCCTATCTTTCTTTCAGATATCTCCTTTTTTATTGGGTTGTAATCTCACCTACCTGTCAATTTAATACTGTTTTCTTTTAAAGAAAGAATTCATATTTGATTTTTTTTTTTGTGTTTTTAGGCAGAATCAATTGAGAATGGAGAGGGAGTTGGTGGAGTTATTTGGTAAAGCAAAGAAAGCTGCAGATGCTTCTCTCAATGACGACTCGTCGTCCAGTGGACCGGAGGTGTCTCGGTGTGTTGATTCGTTGAAACAGCTCAGGAAGTTTGAAGTTACTAGTGAAATTCTGGTTTCCACCCAGGTAATTAATTAAGGGTCTCTTTTATTTTTTATTTATTTTCTTTAATATTTTTGTTTATTTTGTGTCAAACGAGTTAAAAACTTGGTTTCGTGGGGGTGTAATTGAGGTTAATTTGCGATTTTAGTTGTTAATTAAGTGATTAAGCGTGGAATTGATTGGACTGGATGGAGTTTGATGTAATTTAACAATTTGATTAGAGTTGTAAAATTAGGGTTTGGACGTGGCTATGGACGATTTATTATGGAATCTGGGGGTGCTTTATTTATTTTTATTTTTTATTTTGTGATAGATTAGTGAAGGAGAAAAATAAAGTAGTAAGCTTTTATTTCGAGCAAGAAATTATATCTCGATTTTCGTCCTTTTTTTTTGTTGCCTTTTGGTTTAATTTGAATTAACCCTGAATGGGTTGAAATATGAAAAGTCTTACAAGGATTATGTACTGAAATCTTGTTAGTTTCACCTGGAACCCATGCTGCCTCTTACTGTACATACTGAAACCAAGCAATATTATTGTGTCACACATGCTTAGTTGTTGATGCAATATGTAAAAAAAAGAAGCTTAGTAGTGCTGTGCTTGATGTTCTCTCTGGAATCATAAGTTTCATGAATCGATGAATTATCTCAATATGCATGATGTTGGCCTTCATTCCCTTGATTTCAGTTTATTGGTGGGTGGTCGGTAGCCAAGAGTTCAGTTGCTTCAACAGGATAGAAATGGCGTGGTGTTTGATGGATTTTGTGTAGCATTACCAAGTGATGCTAAGGATTTTTGTAAAGCATGTGTGGTGCCTTGTGTGAATATTGAATCATGCTGCAATGTGATCTTTTGCTTGCCTAATTGTGTTGTTCCAGTTATTTTACTCTGGAAAAGTAGGTGTCTGCTTTGGTGTCAAATGGAGGTGGATCTTGCAGATAATCCATGAAAATCTTCCTTAGAAACAATGTTGGTGGAAACTATATGCCATGATATTTGAATTCAGTTTTTGGTACTCTTCCAGCTCAATATGATTGCTATCTTCATTCACTGTAATTGCCCTATCAAGTTTTGTTAAATAATAGGCTCTACTCAGTTAACTTTTTGTGTCATCCAGTTTTTGTTTATTTGCGGGTTCAAATTTTAGATGTTATATATATATTATAGAAAGGAGTTCATTTTCTATACTTTTTGGCTCCAAATGATATTAGATGTAAGGCTAATTGCCAAGTGTTGTTAACCAAGTAATTAAGTATGGAATGCAGTGAGATGGATTCTATGGAGACGCTCAGTGAGATGTTTGGGACGGTTTGATATCCACTGTTTGATATCCTAATCAAGTAATTGCCAAAGTTTTGTTTATGCCAAAGTGGACATCAGGATTGATATCTAATAGAAATGAATTTTGCATGTATACAGTCAATGTAGATCTAGACCAGAAAACAGTGTCAATGAGTGCTAGATGCCATTTTATTTGAGCTCTAAATATAGTTATTGTTTTTTGCTTTTGCTTTTCAATTATGTCTCCAAAGTTCATTCTGTTTTTGGTTCTTTTCCAACGGACTTGAACTCTGCTTTCTTGTACTACAATTGCTTTACTTTTCGAGATCTGTTTTTGTCAACCTTAAACTTATGATTCAAGTGGCTATGTTGGTATGCTTGATGGACTGCCAACAACATTGTGCCTCTATGTATCTCAGGTTGGGAAAAAACTTCGACCCCTTGCAAAGCATCCTAAGGAGAAAATCCGAGCTGCGGCCTCTGACTTGCTTGAGACTTGGAAAAAGATTGTCATTGATGAGACTATGAGAAAGAAAAATGGTGACATTGACAGTAATGGTTCAGTAACAGCTGAGGTATCAAAATCAGCGACTGTCAAAGCTGAGAAGCTTAAAAAGGCTAGTATGGTAAAGGTTTCAACCTCAGAAACTGTCAAAGTTGAGAATATGGATCAGGATAAGACTGTCAAGGTTGCAAAGACATGCACAGCGGAAATCCAAACTTCAAGTGTGAAGAAACCATCTCAAGCACCAACTGGTCCACCAAAGCTGAAGACACTGGTTAAATGCAATGATGCTTTACGTGACAAAATTCGTGAACTTCTTGCAGAGGCCTTTTCTAAAGTTGCTAGTGAAGCTGATGAGGACATTCGGGATGAAGTAGAGGCATGTGACCCTATCCGAGTTGCTGTCTCAGTAGAATCTGCGATGTTTGAAAAGCTGGGGCGGTCAAATGGAGCTCAAAAATTGAAGTACAGGTCCATAATGTTCAACATCAAGGACCCAAACAACCCGGATTTGAGGAGAAAAGTTCTTCTTGGACAGGTCCAACCACAGAGGCTTGTTACCATGCCCCCTGAAGAAATGGCGAGTGAACAACGGAAACGGGAGAATAACCAAATTAAAGAGAAAGCATTGTTTGATTGTGAGCGTAGTGGTAAAGCAGAAGCCACAACTGATCAGTTTAAGTGTGGTCGTTGTGGACAGCGCAAGTGCACTTACTATCAGATGCAGACCAGGAGTGCAGATGAACCTATGACAACTTATGTGACATGTGTAAACTGCAACAACCACTGGAAGTTCTGTTAATCTGGCTTAGGTAGGACCGCATTTATGTAGAACAGGTAAGGAGCTGGTTATCTGGGAAGCTCCTGTTTATAACTGAGTCATCATTTCAGTCTGTTGTCTTAGGTATCTGGCAGAGTATTCAATTCATTTCCATTTCTGTAGCCTGCGGGAACATTTTGTTTTGAGGTCTGTCCGGGCTTCTGGTCTTGTCATTTTAAGACATAAGCCAGACCTGAGATTGGAACAATCCGATTAACTCTACTTGTTATTTTAGTGTAATTTTATTTGTTGTTTTACAATTGAAGCTTTTTTTTCTTCTTGTACTATGGATAAAAAAGAAAGGCCAAGACCTATACAAGGATACGATGAAAGGCTGCTATTATATCCCTTCTTTGTTAAGTCCCCACTGGTGCATCTGTTTCCTCTCACCGTTACCTCCTCGGTTTTGCGGAATGCGAGGATGTAGTTTTTTACAAGCCTGCTGGCAATGCCATGTAGATTCTCCCCCAAGCAGTCCCAGATTTCATGACAGAACTGCGGTAGTGTGGAATTTAAAAACTTACAGGAGCGTATAAAGGAGAGATCATCATGGGGCTCAAGATGTTGAAAGATTATTAATTATAAGGATTTATAGTAGATAACATAAAAACCAGGCAACAGTGTCTCCTCTGCATGTACTTTCTCGATCACACCCCTAATTTCCTTCTTTTTTTTTTAGCTAATCCTGTGCCACTAACAGTAATTGGAAAATTCTCCATCCATCTACCCATCTTTTGAACATTTTCTTGATTGCTTTTTCTGGGAATTAAAAGGAGTTGCGCCATACATCCAATAGGCTATCATCACCATATTGGGGGTTCGCGATACAATAATTGCAGGCATGATAGGTGCAACTACTGCTGCTAAAGCTTTTACAGACAGGCCATGAAACACAACAAGAGTCGCAACCGAAGTATTTTTCTGGATAACTGCGAGAGCAATACCTGAAAAACCCTCAAGCTTTCCAAACAACTTTGTTAAGCAAACTGCATAACCAGAAGCAGTAGCAAAAGCAAAAGCCACACAATAAAACTTGCTGTCGTTGGTAGTAAGGTGAGCTGACAAATCATGAACCCTCACACAACCAAATCATTTTTCCATGTCATTGTCGATGTTCTTGTCATGAATTCCCAGAACATGCTTACGTGCTGCAGGTTCGGTAACACTAGGTTATCAAGTACAAGAAAGAAATTGACAAGTGCAAACAACGTACACAGAGTTCAACTTATTATAATATCACGAGGAAGACATATCATTAGAAATTTGATTTCCTTGTTATAATAGAAAATCCTGAACAGGGCAAGGAAATCCAAGTCCACGCAGCATTTTTTTGAATACATGAATAATGGCGCATCCGTAAGGATGGGTGACCGATCATTTTTGCTTGCCACAATTAACCACACAAATTGTTCTATCTGGTTAGCACAATACATCAATCTCCACACAGCAAAATTATCTAGCATTGCAAGCATATGGCTAGTTTCTTCGTACTCTTGTATCTAGCTTAGCAAGCTCCATGAAAAGCAATTTCTTCACTTTAGGAAGGTCATGCCATCGTGGATGCAGTGGCCCAGTTGGAAACATAAATCTAGCTATATGAAACAACTCCCATGTATAGTAGCAATTTCTTTGAAAGGTCTTAATTTGAGAAATATCAAAGTATAAGTTCTATGATGGTATCTTGAACATAATAAAGCAATTCTAAAACAGATACTAATTGCAAGGAATTAAATTTCGAGTTAGTTGAAGGTTTTTTTATTCCCTGAGTGACAGGAGCAGGACTTGAAAAAAACATCAATCCCCCTATTGTAAAAGAGTACTGATGAGCTGAGCATACTCATTGCTCAAACAAGTAATAGCATTGCATCCACACAAGAAAAGTAGGTGAATTACCTTTTAGTTCCAAATCTTTCTCTGAAACCTGAGTATGTTCAACACAGTTTTCACATATAGCCAATCTTGAATACGAGTTGTGAAAAGGAACAAGGCATTTCTCCATGGTCTGTGGAGGAAAAAACTGCCTAGAATCCTGTTGCCAACCCAAGCCCCATGCCCAGATAGAATTCCTGGCTTATTTGCCCATCATTAGTGACATTTTTTGTGCCTTCACCGATTGATGAATGATGAGCTTGTTCTCCAGGACACTTATTCAGAAGTTGTTGTCCACAAAGTTATGGATTCGCCATGAATGAAGTGTTATCAAAGCTTTGGAGTTGGGTGTTCAAGGGAATAATTCCTGACTAGTTACGTGAGAGATTTAGACACCGAAGGGAATTCAAGTCCCAAGGCTGTTAGAAAGAACAGAGTTGATTTGTAGACAAATCAAGAGATTCTAGTGACTTCAGCAGGCCAGTGTTGGGAGGAATCATCCCTGTCTACTGGTCATGTGATAAATTTAGTCCGATCAAGCCTGGGAGGCTTGTAACTCTATCTGGGGTTTCTCCACTCAAGTTATTGCATGAAAGATCAGAATGCTCTTTACTAGCCAAGAGTATTTCCATATTCAAGCTCCTTCCCATTCAAAACAGCAATAATGCTGTCAACATATTCTAGCTCGAAATAAGCACCAACGTCAAGAAACCTGCTATGAGAAATGGTGTTGTAAGGCGCTCCCATAGTTTTCCATAGCAGAGAATTTACTCAGGCATATGTTGTTATACGATAGGTCAGATGCAATATTTATAGGTAATCTAGGTGGCAAAGATTCCATGAAAGCGATTTGATCTTAGACGAAAAACAATCAGCTGTGTATGATTTATCCTATCCATGCTGACATTGTATCAGAACAATCTGTTCTCCCCAGGGTCTATAACTTCCTTTCTTGTACAATTGGTTAAGGGAGGAGGTAATTCTCCAGATAAGTTTTGTTCCTAAACTCAGAGTTTGGAGGTAACCTAGCAACCCAAGTGAGGCAGGGATACTCCCAGAAAAGTTACTGTTTCTCAAATTGCTCCAACTACATCCAGCAATCAGAAAGTCCAGATAGAAAATTATCAGAAAGGTCTAAATAATATAACTTTTTACCTCCTCCTGGACATAAGATGGATACCGATGGTGCATGATCTCATTGTTAAGGATTCAATCAGGAAAGGTGAAACCCAACTCGAGCTCAAGGTTAAGTTGAATGAATTGAAAGAAATATCCAACTCCTTTAACCTGACTCTGTTTGAAATGTGGATCTCTGAGATTACACCAGTCATGAAATTGTATGACAGATCCAATACTTTAAGATTAGATTTTTTTTGTGTTAAGCACCGGTTTAGTTTATTATATCCAAGTTCTAGCTCTCTCATCAAAGAACAATTCAGTAGAATGGACGGACCTCCTGTTATTCTGTTATAATAAAAATGTAGATGATCCAAACTATAAAGATTCCCCAAACCTCTCGGAATGTCACCTTCAAGGCCATTTAGAGAAAGATCAAGATGTTTAAGAGAATCCATTGCTATAAATCCATCTGGAATTGGACCTTGTAAGTAGTTGTCACAAAGGTCAAGATATTCAAGACTACTGTTAAGGTGAAACAAACATTGGAAGATGGAAGACTTTGGTGGAAAGATCAAAGTCTGCAAGTGAAGCAGAGGAGTGATTGGCATGGGATGGGGTTGAAGGAGGAACAACCAGAGAGAGTTGACAGTAACTTAAATGCAAGCTGAGAAGAGAAGGAAGGCTATTAATTGCCCGGAACCAATCTACTGCCTGACTGAGATTTAAACTGCTCATATCAAGATGCTTCAAAGAAGGAAGATAAGAAAGCCACATAAGACTTTCAGCTTCGAGAAAGTCGGTGTAGCTGAGATCTAGAAAAACCAACCTGGAGATATTTCTCAACTGACAAGGAATAGCTCCTCTAAATGCACAGTGGGACAACCTTAGATACCTCAAATTTTGTAATGAACCAATGAGCTCGAGGTTGAAGTTTCCAAAATTATACCCATGTCTAGGTACCTCAAATGTTGCAGCTCTAGTAATGAAAGTCCATCTGCCCTCCGAATGTAAAGGGGCCGAGATCAAGATTCAAGCACGTTAACATGACTAGATCTTTTGTTTCACTTAACTCTTTTCCATCTTCAACAATCTTCTTCCTTGCTTCCACATGAATAAACCTGATTATTATAGTCGACGTTTCCGTCCTTCAGCTTGATCAGAACTTGTTTCTCTCTCTCTATGCACTTGACTTTAACCTCAGTACTAATGCTGGTGTAATAGTGCTTGTGATGAATAGAAACCATAAATCAAAGAGAAAAAATCGAAGATGTGAACGTTCCATGATCTTGGTTAGCTAGAATTTGTTTTGGAGCTAAACATCATAAGCAGCTATATAATTCTGGAAGAGGCAATTTTCTTCTCTTCTAATCACATGCATCCATCTCAAAAAGTTGACACGTCGGCAAGAGTCTTGTGACGATGGAAAATAGGAAAAGATGAATCACAATCAAAATGATTTACGTTGATTTGGGCACAAACCAGTTGGGCCTGAATATCTTGTAAAGGAAGAGTGTCGAGAGAGAAAAATCCCATCAACACACCATATTGATGGACTTTAGTTTGGATATGATCTCTGTAATATATCACATCAAAATTCCGAATCCTGGATAGATGACACTGGTTGCAGATCAATCTCTGCCTTGTTTCATCTCTTTTGAAGATTTGCCATTTTTTGTTATCGTAACAATGAGTTGCTTTCAGGTCACAGTTCGACTACCTTTATTGAAGAGTTTGATGGAATTGTGAGACGTGGCATTAATGCAAAACATCTTTTGGCTAGTAAAAGTTTCACATTGCCTGTTTAGTACACTTCCATAGTGCCTGTCTTATGACAAAATCATGTACAGTTGCGAGTGAATGACATTATACAAGTCCTGAGTGGCATATGTAGCTAGCCTCAACACTGCCTTTCTCCACTTTCTTTTGCAGAATTTAGTGTGTTTTTGCTGCTGAAATCCGTAGCTTTTCTACAGAATTGCAAATTCAGTATCCTAAATGCCTAATTTTGTGTCTATTTCCAGCATTGGTTGCTGCCGAATTAGGTAGCAACACCCCTTACAAGGCAGCCTATATAATTCTTCTTTTTCAAAAACAGGGAAAGAAAAAGGAAAGATGGCATGTCTCAATCCAGCAGTGCCGGGTCCCAATTTTGAGCAGAAAAGGAAAAATAACGAAGCTCTAAAAGTCAAATATAGCGGCTAATCATGATTTCAGAATTCAAGATTCAAACTATCGACAACTATTTTTTCTTTTCAAAGTCATCTTCCAAATTCTACAGCGAAGCAGTGTAGAAGTGAAAGAACAGAAAACAAAAAAAAAAAACTTGATGATAGAATCCACAAAAACAAAACCCACAAATCAAAACACAATTACAGTCGAGAAAAATCCTCACTTCACAGCAACAAGTTGAGATGAAACAGAGTTTTCTGAACCCCAACTTGAACTTGGACTCTGCATTGCATTATCTCCCACTGATTCCTCCAATTCCTCAGCTTCGTTTACAAGTGGCTGCGCTTCACTCATCTTCTTTTCATGCTCCTTCTCCCTCAGCGTTCGAATTGGCGAAATTCTCTGCTTCAGAACAAAACAACACAATAAGATATGCACTAGGTGTTTTCGTTTTCCACGCCCATCAAGCAGAAGAACTTACCATAGAGTAGGAATGAAGTTCCTTCAATCTATAAAGTCGGTCAACTTCAATCTCTAGCCTCTTCTGAGCTTCCCCTCTCTGTTCCAGCTCCTTCGTTTGCAAATCCAGCACCATTGCCCTCTCTTCGAGCATCTTCTCTGTTCTCTCTCTGTCTGACCTCAACCTCTCTAGCTTCTTCTTGATGGCACTAAGCTCTTCTGCCAGAGAAGAGCCCAATGGCTCAACGATGGGTCTTGGTGGGGTAGTGATGTGAATAGGATGGTTCTCTTTGTTGGAATCTTTAACCACTGCGAACTCAGTCCACTCTTGTTTTGGTTTCAAGATTTGAATCTGGGTCAATGGAGTTGCTGGTGAGTTCTTCGGTTGGAGTGGTTTCCGTCCAGATTTCGGCCGGAGGTTCTTCTCGCCGGTGAGTGGAGATTGGAGCTTAAGCATGATTTTGTTGTTTTTGTGTCAGATGAGAAAGATGTGTGTGAGAGAAGAGAGGGTTTTGGTAAGTAGCAGAAAGTAAAGCTAGGTTTGAATTTGAACAGAGACAGGCGCTAACGGCTACTAATATTTATAGATGCTGTCGGGAAGAGACAAGGAGGCTCCGTGACCCTGCCTACACTGCGGCTGGGCTACATTTTTTCAACGCTAAACAATAATATTAGAGTATAAGTTATCTTTGCTAATACACGAATCCAGATATAAAATCAAAATAATTTGCTGAAAGACAGGCAAAAGAAATTGTCAAGCTAGAAAAATTGTAAATTTCAAGTTCTAATAATCTAATATAAAAAAAAGTTCAAAATATATAACATCAAAAAAGAAAAAAAATAATCAATTCGGGCTAATATAACAAACTTACTACTTGATATATGATATCGGGATAAAAAAAAATCAAAAGAAAAACTTAGTAAAAAGATCAAAGTTCAATAAAAAAACACTTAAAAACTTGAGCTAACTTGGATTAACTTTACTAACTTAAATTGAAAATAACAAAACAAGAAGAAAAATAAAAAATATCAAAGTAAAAAAAAAATAATACAAAATTAAGAATTAAGAAAATTCAAATTAAAGTAATAATTTTTTTTAAAAAAACCCTGAGTTAACCTGGATAAACTCGACTAACCAGTCATTCACGACAAGAGATCAAGATAAAAAAAATAAGCTTTAAAAAAAAGACTTAAGAAAAAAGACAGAAGTTAGATAAAATAACATTGAGAAAGAAAATGTAAATTAACCCGAGTTAACTTGACTAACCCATCCTTAGAATAACCAAACATGAAGAAAAGTAAAAAAATAACAAAGATAAGGGCAAATAATTTAATGCATAATAATAAATTGAAAGAAAATCATATGACATAAAGAAAAAAATAATCAAAGTCATTTTGAGTTTACTTAACTAACCTGCTACTTATAACATGAGATTGAGATAAAAGAAATTAGACTTTCAAAAGAAGATCTTAGCAAAAAAGACCAAAGTAAAATAAAAAAACACTAAGAAAAAAAATACAAGCTAATCTAAGTTAAATTGACTAACTTGCAATCAAGATAACCCAACAAAAAAAAAAGTGAAAAAACACTCAACTCAAGAGTCAATAATTTAATACTAAAGGATAGGAACTGTAAAAAAAAAAAAAATCAATTTCATAAAAAACATAAAGAATTTTTTTTTGTGCTAATCATGGTTAACTTGACTAATCTGTTACCTGGAATTTAAGATCGAGACAACTCATCAAAAAGAAAAGTGAAACAAAAAATGAAGCTATCAACCTAATAATCAAATATCAAATGATGAATAAAAAACAATTTTCAATAAAAGATCTCCAAAAAGAAAAAAAAACTGAACTCAAATTAGGCTTTGCATGAGGCCATAATTGCTCTCTTGGAAGGCAACTACAAAAAAATAACTATGTAAAATATTCAACCACAAAAAATTTAAAACCCAAATAATATATACCAAATATGTTATAAAAACAAAAAAATAATCAAAAGAAGAAAGGTCAAAATAAATAAAATTATTAATAGGAGGACATAATTGTTTTTTGGAAGGGCTAACACAAATCTCAAGAGTATAAAAAGGAAAGAAAAAAGCTTCATCACAACTCAACTAAACCTTAAACCTCCCATGTGATCAAGAGTCTCAACATTCAAAAAATAACTGCTCATAACTCACAATACCATTGTTGATGAATGATTTTGATAATTAGACGACCCCACACATGTCATCCAAATGGTGCAATTAACTTCATGAATGCACACATCAATAATTTTTTTTTATTTAAAAAAATTATTTAATGATTGAAAATCACTAGACATCACTTAACCAAATCTAAAATAACAAAACCATGATAAAAATATAACACCCTAGAAATCAACATTTTTTTGTATTCCAAGGGTAATTATACCATTTAAGTGTTTAAAAAATAGAAAAGATGAAGAAATCTTTCTATGCATGTTCACCTTTTCTCTTAAATGTATTATCATAACTTAATTGTGTAAATGTTTTAAAGAGATTAAAAAGCCCTTAATAGATAGCTTAACATTTTTTTTTTTTTGCTTTAAGGGTAAAATTGTTATTTTAATGTGAAGAAAAAAGTTTTATAACCAATTTATCCCTAATCAATTTTACAATGACTAATATATCATATTAAAAAGACAATACTTTATCCTTAAAAACAAGTTTTATTAGTTTTTTTTATCAAGGTTAAAAATGAAATTTTATTGTTCCAATTAACAATTAGTTATGTCTATATCTATAATACTTCATTGATTTGTTAAAGTTATTTCTTAACTGGCCTTAATGCACATGCTTGTGCTTCATTACGGGGGCAAACAAGTTTTCTATGTAAAAAGTAATGTTTAGTACTACAAGTATATTTTAAAACAAAATAAAACATTTGACTCGAGTTATAGACCACAATAGATTGATTAAGTTAACATAAATTTTAATTAGAAAAGAAAAAGAAAAAACCATAAATGGATTCATTTTTTTTAAAAAGTAATTTGGATAACCTAAGATAAAATATTTTTCAAAAGAGAATAAATGATGTATCTCAATTTGCAACCCATTAAACACAGAAGAACAATATAGGATAAAAAAAAGACATAAAAAACTTAATCCCAATTAACCTAAGTTAACATAACAAACCTATAATATCAGTAATCAAGCCAGAGCTAACTTGGGATATATCATCAAACTTGCGATCTAAATAATAAAATTGAAACAACTTGAAAAAAAATAAAGAACATTATAAAACTTTTTTTTGAAAAAAACAACAACCTATTTTTCTAAATAATTAACCACATTTTCATCTGCATCTTACAACACTACTAAACCAACTCATAATAAACAAGGGTTCATCATATAATTTTAATTAAATAAATAAAATGAACACTTACATGTTGCAAATCTATGATTAAAATAATAAAATAACATAAAAGTCGTGATTTTCAATGCGATAGATGTAGAGTCACTGGTGTTTTGCAGAGTGGACGTCCTTGCCGGCCGGCGGGTCATGTTGTAGATAAGATGAACACTTCAAATGAGCTTCTGAACATGAAAGTATTGGAAAGATATGATCAAAGGTGTGATTAATGCATTTTTTGTTTTGTTTTCACAAATAATTAGATATACACAAACACAGAAATACAACCTAGCTCAAGCTTCAGAAACACAGGAATGATTCTTGATTACCCTCCCTACGTACTTTGCGCAAGAGAATGAAAAAGAGAGAGACTTGAGGGAATTCAGGTCAGCAATGGAGTGCGTACACTTCTGCACGAGCTCTGTCCATGAACATATCTACAATATATGTTTCACGTCAATGGATCCTGTATACATATTGGCGATCGAGAGAGCAGCATCGATCAAAACACTGAAATATCACAACTAGTAATCCATTGGAAGTTCCCCAATCACCGTTTTCTTCATCTTTCTGAATTCGATCCTGATGAGTACTGTAATTCAAAGTTCTCTCCTCCTCCTCTCCTTTTTCTTTCAACTCCAGCTCGCGAGGATTCTTGCTGGCTTAATCTCGTGCCTGTAAACTTCAGCAGCCTCCCATTTCTGTTGACGCTTAAGTTTTTGAGGCTTGATCGGCGATGGCAGAGAAGGGACGAGGTAGGGGTAGATGGAAGAGAATCACACGTGGTGTTAACTAACTGGCTTAGGATGAGATCGCCTCATGCTGCTGTCAACAACACAGCTAATATAATTTCTGGTTAAAACTCATTTTCTTAAAAAAGGGAAAATAAAACAGATAAATAAATAATTATAGGATAACGAAAAACAAAATGATGGAAGGGAGGGGGGGTTATTTTTTTTATATATTTTTTACACTATTTTTGGATAATATATATATATATATACACACTTTATTTATTACTAATAATAATAATTATAAATTTAAATACAATGAAGGAAACTTCGTTACTTCATAAAACTTTGGAATCTAAAAAACAATACAAGGAGTGAGCGTATTAATTCCCAAAATAAATTTAGTTAATAAGGTAGGAAAATAATTTATCTTTTCATAATTATTTTTTTTATCAATTAATATTTAATAAGAAGATAGAGGAACAGTGCTGTCATCCACCAGCCCGCGAGCAGCGTCGGGTCTCCAAAAGAAGCATATTCCAAAAATCCAAAGTTAGGCCTGAAGGTTCGTTACGTATCCGTTCACCCACTAAAACAACGCCACGTAATAGATGTCCAAAAAGAGCATCACCCATCACCACTTGTACAAACCCTTCACGGAAACCCGCCTGTATATATAAAAAAAAACGAAAGCAGTTGTAGCCTCACGCTTTCTCCTCGAGAGCTCTCTCTACTTTTAAATCCTTCTCCAATTCAACTGTCCATCTGCATCCTTTCTAGGTAATCAAAATTCTCTTTTTTATTTTTTTCTTATCAAATCTGGATTTTTTCTCATTTTTTATGTGTTGTTATTACAGAGAAATTTGATCTTTTTCTGAATTGTGGAGGTTGAGGTTTAATTGGATTGATTTTACAGGATCTCTTTTGGGTTTCTGAATATGATTTTTTTGGGTTTCTCTGGTTTGTTTAATAGAATTTAATACCGGGAATTATGTATGAAATATGTTGATTTTCATACATAAAAATAGTATTTCTTTATGTGGAGATGCTTAAAGTTTGCAAGTTTTATTATTGTGGATCGTAATTGGTTGGTATTTGGTTTAAATGAGTTATATTAATAAAACCCAGAAATTAAATATGTTTTCTCTCTCTCCTGATTTGGCATGAAAGTTTTAGTCTTTGTTTGTTTTGGATTTTGTAACCTAATCCGGTTTGGAAAAGATTTGGAGTATTAATTGTAGAGGAATTTGTCTATCGTTTCCATTCTTTAGTTTTATATTAGTGATTCCTGTTCAGTTAAGGTTTTTGGGTTTCGAAACTTGTTATATAGGAGTGTTCTATGATTAAGAGAAATTAATATTTGAATGATGAGTGGATGTAATTAAGGTTTAATTTGATTAACTTTATAGGATTTTTTGGTGGCTTGAATATGAGCTTTTGGGGTTGCTTTGGTTTGTATGATAGAAAATAATATTGGGAATTACGTGTGAAATATGTTGATTTTTATACCTAAAAAAGTAATAATGCTAAATTTTATTTTATATAGAAATAATATAGGGAATTGATTATCTAATAGGATAAAATTGTGGTTGTAGTTATTTTTTAATTGATGGTTTTTCTTTCTTGTGCATGTTGTGCTGAATTTTTCAGATTTGACGGACTGCTCTTCATGAATTCAAGTACCTCTGGAGCATCTACCGTTTCCTGCAAATCAGGAAACAAGAACAACCTTTTCTTCTGGATCCTATTTTGCCTATTGCCAAAGTTTCTTGGGACTTTTATTGCATACGTCAACTTTCTTTTGATTAAGGCTGTTGACAGGTGCCCCTTCGTAATTTGTGTCTTGGATACCTGTGTAGAAATCACGCTTTAGCCGTTGTAGATTTGGCCTTCTGCAGTTGGCTTCTGTGGTAGTGGTAGGTTTTGGTCAGCTGCAGTTGGCATCCTGGTGAAAATTGGCTTTTTTGCAAAATGGTTTCCTCTCAATTGCCTGGTTTGACAAAGAACCGGTTGTTGTTTCCTGTTAATCCCTCTGATACTGTAGTATCAGATCACTTTGAACTTGATTTCACTGATGTGTTTGGTCCTTTGCCATCAATAGATGTGAATTGTGGTGATCTTCTGTCTTTAGGAGATGGTAGTGAGCTTATTTATGATGACCCTGTTGTCGTTCATAACCGGTCACATTCGCTGGTTGGCCCCTCTTCCTATGTTAGCCAATCATTGAAGCTCAGCAAGCTTAACTTGCGAGAGACAGAAGATTCATTGGAACTGGTTGACTGTGTCCTGGACGAGACTATTAAAGAACTAGAAGAGTCTTTCATAGACAATGATGCCGTGGAGAAAGACATGGAGGATGTCAGTGAAGATACTTTGAAGGTCCAAACTGTAGGCATTGTAGATTTTGAGGTTTTGAAGCTTGTTGGGCAGGGTGCATTTGGGAAAGTATATCAGGTGAGGAAAAAGGGTACACCTGAAATATATGCAATGAAGGTCATGCGGAAGGACAGAATAGTGGAGAAAAATCATGTTGAATACATGAGAGGTGAAAGGGATATACTAACAAAAATAGATCATCCCTTCATTGTCCAGCTCAAGTACTCCTTCCAAGTAACTATTCATCCAATTGTCTGATTACTGCATTCATTTTCTTTAGATCTAACATGCTTCCAGCCTTCCACAATGAAAGAGATTCTTTTTGAGGAATTACATTGTTATGACAATCTTTCCAGACAATAGAATCTTAATTAGTAAATATGTAATTTCACGTTTCTTCTCTTTCCCATTGACACTACTGAACAATATATTTTTTTCCGATGCTGACATGCAGACCAAATATAGGCTTTACCTTGTGTTGGATTTCATAAATGGGGGCCACCTTTTTTTCCAGCTCTATAACCATGGCCTTTTCAGGTATTTGAAATCTTTTTGATTTGGATACTTTTTGCTGAAGATTAAAAGTAGATTGATAAATATTAAGATGTGTTTATTCTATTTCAGGGAGGATCTGGCACGTATATATGCTGCTGAGATTGTTTCTGCAGTTTCTCACCTTCATGCAAATGGCATAATGCATAGGGATCTTAAACCAGAAAATATCCTGCTGGATTCAGATGGTCATGTAATCTTCCCCCCTCTCTCATTCTATGGACCTAGTGACACATTCAATTCTAAATATATATATAAAAAACAAATTGTAATGTTTTATTTGATCTCTTCTCTAGGCAATGTTGACTGATTTTGGTCTGGCAAAGCAATTCGATGAAAATACTAGATCAAACTCAATGTGTGGAACAGTTGAATATATGGCACCTGAAATTGTTCAGGGAAGGGGCCATGATAAGGCAGCAGATTGGTGGAGTGTGGGAATTCTATTGTATGAGATGCTCACTGGCAAGGTTGGTTTTCTTCACTAAATCCTATCCAATTTCTCATGTTACCCTCCTTCCATGACGAATGCTTGTCTCTCAGTTGCTTTCTGAAATTGTTGAAACTTCATCCTGGTGTGTCTTTGTGTGCACATTTGCTTGCAAAGCTTTTTCTGTAATGACCGTGACCTAAGGGTCAGTTCAGTTGCCAAGTTTTGGATGTTGTTTGAAAGTGCAAGATGTTAAAAAGCGCTTGCAATGGCAATGGTGAAAGTTATATGCTATCAAGTGTATGTTGAGGCATATGTTGGATACAAGGGAGTACCCACATTTTCCTCATCTTGCAGCCTATTGATTGTCGATTTGAAGTATGAAGATTTATGTGTCTGTAAGATCTGCCATGTCTTTCAATATCAGCTACAGCAGGTTATGCTGCCTAATTATTATGTTGCTGCCTTTTGCTCTTGCAGCCTCCTTTTATTGGTGGGAATAGAGACAAAATTCAACAGAAAATAGTCAAGGATAAGATCAAGCTGCCATCGTTTTTGTCAAGTGAAGCACACTCTCTATTGAAAGGGGTAAGTTTTATGTTATATTTTGGTTATGGTTTGCTAAAAAATAAAAGGGAATGAAATAATATAAAAGATCAAGAGAAGGAAAGAAGCAAGTGGGTTTTGACATCACTGTTTGTCTTTAATATTCCTGTTTAAGATGTACTAACACCCAATTCTTTATACGGGAATCTTATCGATGGTGTTGAGTTTTGGGTAGGAGGGGGGAGAGTTGGGATTGGAAGGGCGTCTGAGGCACTGATTATGATATTCTTTACTAATACAAAATCTAAGAGAACTTTTTTGGTTATGTTTTAGCTCTTAATCAAGGATGCCGGCAAGCGCTTAGGAAATGGATCATTGGGAGGTGAAGAGATTAAGCGACACAAGTGGTTCAAGCCAATCAACTGGAAGAAATTGGATGCAAGGGAGATCCAGCCCAGTTTCCGTCCAGAAGTGGCTGGGAAGCATTGCATAGCTAACTTCGATAAGTGTTGGACTGACATGACATTATCAGATTCTCCAGCTGCCAGTCCCAAGATGAATACCAATCCCTTTGTGAACTTCACTTATGTAAGGCCTGCGGCCTCTTTCCTTAAACAGGATAGCCCCCTATGCTAGAAAGCCATATATCGGATCACGGCTTCATCTCCCAAGATACGTGGTCTGAGCTTGAAGTTGTTTATTTAGGAAGTTTCTAGGTATCATTTCGTGATTTATTACAAAGAATGCTTTGCCGATGGACAGAATGTATTTCTGCTGCTGGAAATTACAAAGAATGCTTTGCCGATGGACAGAATGTATTTCTGCTGCTGGATTATGTTCCCTTGTATCCACTTGTCTTTTTATAACATGTAACTGCATTATGGTTTGTGGATGTTGTCTCATAATTAATTACACTGAATGAAAGAGCAAATGTTAGGATTCCTGCTTCCCAATATGCTCTATCGTGTTTTTTTCTTTTCCAATGTTAAATTAATGGTCTTATTCGCTTATTCATATGTCTTAGCTATGGTGGACAATGAAACAAAATTGAAGGCATTTTATACAGTGAAAGGGTATTTTTTGCAAGTTTATGAGTTTATCCTTCATGGGTAAGCCCAAAGCTGTCTTGTTCAGAGAAAAGAAGGTTACCAAACAAAACCTCTGGCCCATTATCAGTTTGTGAATTACACTATGCAGGGGACGTGGGGTGTGTCCTTGTCCACGAATTTCCTCAATGGATAAATTTGTGTATGGCATGTGGAAAAAGATCAGCCTTTGCTGGACATAAAATGTATTCTTGAGAAACCGAGCTGAGCTAACACCATTAGAGCTGTCTCCCTTCTAAAATAGAGCACCATGGCTTCTCTGATGTCTCCAGTGATACCTGCACCTCATCAAAATCCTAAAATTATTTGCTTTTCTACTTTCAAACCCAATTTCCATAATGATCAATCTTCATTCACTAACCGTTTAAAAGGTAACTCAGGCAGGTGTAAAGCTTTCTTTGGCAATATCCCGGATGATTTATTGCAGAACACTCTTCAAATGGACCAATTCTCAGTTTTTCAATCTGGGCTGGTGCAATTTCAGAGTGTGACAGAGGAACTCTCAGATACGCAGAAATGGAGTCTTCTGGTTTTTGCTGGTGCGACATGGATTTACTTAACTGCAAGGCCTGGTATTCTCATAGGTGCCATCGATGCATACCTTCTGGCTCCTTTGCAACTTGGTTTGGACAGTTTGAGTGGAAGGAGGAACCTAAAGAGGAGTGATTTTCTGGTTGGGGATAAATTGGGAGAAGGTTCTTTTGGTGTTGTTTATTCCGGAGTGGTTGTTCCAAGGAATGCAACTGTAGAGGAGAAGGTGGCGAAGAGGGGGACGGGAAGAGCATTACAGTTGAGTAAGAGGTTCAAAGAAAAGGTTATACTAAAGAAGGTAACTTCTTTTTTTCCTTGCATAATTGAACACGAGTACGCATCTGCTTTGCCTTCTGTATCATTGATATACATCCTTGAAAGATTCAAAGAATTTAGAGAAAACTGGAATCAAAAGATGAGTTCTTACTCTTATACCAGGTCTTCTCCATGTATATGAATTGTCAATTTTCTGAACTGTATGGATATGATGGTGATATTGATGGGAATGTGCAGGTGAAGATTGGTGTCACAGGGGCAGAACAATTCGGCGAATATGAGGAGTGGTTTAATTACAGGCTGTCAAGAGCAGCTCCCGAAACTTGTGCTAAGTTCCTTGGAAGTTTTGTTGCTGAATCTGACAGAACAAGTTCACAATTTACGAAGGGTGGAAAATGGCTTGTTTGGAAATTTGAGGTATTTGAACCAGATGGAAATCTTCCAAGAACTTTCGAAACACTAGATAAAAAGTATTTCCTGCTCAACCTCCTAATGTGTTGCTAGTTTTTTACGTTGGAGTTTGAATGGTGCTAATATTCAAAATACTAGCGAACTTCTGCGGCTTCATTTATTTTGGAACTTTGAATATTTTCTAATTTATCCAGCTTCATCAATTCAGTCTTGATGCACAGGTTTTCTTACAGTTCTAGATTCATTCAATGATGCAACAGCTGTCCTATTCACTAATTACAGGGTTGTTCGTCTGACAGGGAGATCGAACCCTTGGCGATTACATGAAAGATCGCAACTTCCCTTTTAACTTGGAGTCCATCATGTTTGGAAGGGTTCTGCAAGGAGTTGATTCTGCTAAACGAAGTGCATTGATCATCAAGCAAATAATGCGCCAAATCATTACTTCACTCAAGAAAATCCATGATACTGGGATTGTTCACAGGGACGTAAAGCCAGCCAACATAGTGGTGACAAAGAAGGGAAAGATTAAGCTCATAGATTTTGGGGCTGCCACTGACCTCCGCATTGGCAAGAACTACATACCTGATCAAAGTCTTCTTGATCCGGACTATTGTCCACCTGAACTATTTGTGCTGCCAGAGGAGACACCAAGCCCTCCACCTGAGCCAGTTGCTGCCCTTCTTTCTCCAATTTTATGGCAGGTACTCTACTATACAATCTCTTCTCCAAATGAAATCAGATGTACTGTTTCTTTTGCAAGTATATTATTGAAATCACAGCAAATGAGGAGGCTAAAAGCTCGTTGGTTTTCAATGTATCAAAGTCGTCTGTGTCTTAATGAGGTTTCAGATTCTAATGTGATCTGTTGACAGACATGGTCTTTTAGCTGAAGTTTCCTAGTATGCTGAATGAAATTTTTAACTATTGCTGCAGTTAAACAGTCCTGATCTATTTGATACATACTCTGCGGGTATTGTTCTCTTGCAAATGGCAATACCAAGCTTAAGGTCGTTATCAGGCTTAAAGAATTTCAATACAGAAATAAAGAAAGCCAGATATGACTTGAATATATGGAGGGAGAGCACTCGATTGAGGCCAGACTTGACAATTCTTGAACTTGACTCGGGTAGAGGGTGGGATCTAGCTACTAAACTGATTTCAGAAAGAGGTTATCTTGGAAGGGGACGTTTATCGGCTGCTGCAGCTCTAAGGCATCCTTATTTCTTGTTGGGGGGTGATCAGGCAGCTGCAGTTCTTTCGAAGCTTAGCTTAACTAAATAGATACCCCCTTGATGATTTGAGTCCATATTCTGCTCCATTAAATTTCCCATTTTCATTTCTTTGTACATTTTTTATACTTTTTCTTCCTTGCATCAGTAATTCTCATAGCATAACATGTCAAAAACCAGGCCTGCCATATACAATACTGGGGTCTCTCTGATGGATGTTACTTGCTGAATCACCCACCTAGAAAATTTCAACTGGTTAATGAATTGAAATTGGTGGTATGTAACAAATCATCCGTTTGTCTTCATGTTGATTGAAGGTTTTCCTTGGGGTCTCCTGAAACCCAGAAACAATTTACCTCATGGTTCTGCTGCTATTCAGACCCTGTGGATTTGTCTGAAATCATTACATTGCTAGCATTTCATGATAAAAGACTCAAGAGAACATGATAAAAAAATTCAGGTTATGAGACCAAGCTTTCACATCCTGTTCCCTTTTTATTCGATAATCAGAACATGGAGGAAGAGGCTCAACACTGCGAACTGCTTGATTTGTATTTTGTGAACATTGCTGTATCTGCAGTCTGTGACCGTGGTAATTAATTGCTTATTGTATGCACATAGCCCTCAAATTTTTTTTTTGACCATTGGCTGCTACAAGAACAGCCTAAAAGGCCACATTTCTATTAATAGATATCTAGTTAGGATGGAGTTTTCTTAAGATAAAATTTTTCTTGTCTCTTTGCAATGAAATGGCTCATACCAGCTTCTGCTAATCTTCTGCAATATTGATTGTCTTCTCCATGTATATCACTGTAACCATCATTATCTAAGTAATATCAATATATGTACGAGGCCTACTGTGCTTTTTTAGTACTCTTTCTTGTCTTGTCTGAGTAGAAACTGATTTATGCTGATTTTTACCACAGCGCTTGCACAGTGTGATTTTGTAGTGGACATGCGATGAAAATATCAGGAATATATTGGAGATAACTTGCAAACATACAAAGAAAACAAGTGCTGGACTATTTTTCTGAGAAATTCAGAGGAAAATCAAATGAATTGTTTCTTGCAAAATATGACTAATCCACAATGGTTTCTGTATGACTTGTTGGAAACAGCTATCAAACCAGCTACTTAACTATCTCTATTCATGCACAACTGCCTGAACTAATAAAACTGACGAAAAACAAGGACGGGGAAACTAAGAGCATCTTAGGAACAATGGTAGCTAATAAAGCTTAGCATAAGGTGCCAGTCCTTGGCACTGGAATCATACGTCTGATGGGTGGAAAGCGGGACGGAAAGAGGGTAGTCAAATCCTAGACAGAACCTGATGAACGTCAGGCAAACCATGAGGCAGTCCTAGTATGCCGCCCATATGGCAAGTTTATTACCAGTATGCACATGGCAATGTCAATAATTTCATTCAGAATCCTCCTTCCAGGTATTCTGTGAGCCAACCAAGGAAGATGAAGATCATCTTTATGATGGAGAATTATGATGGAAGACACTTTCAAATTTAGGCTCTAGGGGTGAAATGTGGGTCTTTTTTTTTTGAGTCTTTGATCTTTTTTAAGCTTTTGGTCTAGCAGAATTAAAGTTGGAGTACGTTTTGTTGCTAGTGACTAGAATCCGAGGAAGTGGAACATAATACCAAGACTGACAAGAGAGAACTTTGAATTAGACAATTTCAAAGGAAAAACCAAAGTGGAGGAGAGAGAATTGCTTCTGATAATACAAAAATAGCATGTAAAGCCATTTTCTTTATTTAATACCATCAATATTCATGTTTTCGGAGGTAGAAAAACGAGGGTGTATTATCATAACCACTGTCATTCCTTTCCCTGCTGTGACCGATCAACTACTTTTACAAATCATCATGGTAGAGGAATGCCTCTAAAGGATTCCTCTTCTTGCAGCCCCATTTGCATTTCCATGAACACATGGAATTGAAGATTGCAACTCGTGTTGAATGGAGGGAAATGATGTTTGATGTGGAAGGAGATTTTGATAGAACAATTGCATATCCATCATCCATGTAGTCTGTCCCATCAGGGAAAAGCTGCCACAGAAGGCTCCCAGCTCCACTCCCACCTCTCTTGGTTGAGTTCAAGAGGCTTTTGTACACTGTGTTAATTAGTGTGTCGCGGAATGATGAGTTGTATCCAGGATCTTTCGAAGATACACCAAACTCAGCGAACACAACTGGCATTCCCAGATATTTCTCAGCATCCTCTATGTGAGCTTCCATCCAAGACTTGGTGAATTGGATATGAGAATCCGTGATTGTTTGCGAAATCCTTCATCCATATATTTAATCATTTGTTTAGACCCTAAATGAGAACTAGTTCTCTGTCATTGCTGTGCAGCGAGTACTTACCAGGAGTCTGCATATATGTGAACAGAAGCAAAATCAACACCAAGAACCTGATGGTTCCTGATAAAGTCGGTTCCAACTTGCGTAGCATATGAGTTTGGATTGAACTGAGCCCTATCAGGAACCGATGGTCCATAAAATCCCTCCGATCCAATCTCTACCAAGTGCTTTGCATCCATGCTCTTCACATATACTGCCATGTCTGTTATCCATGACTACAAAAACAAAGACATCCATTCGCTTCAGAATCGATGGCATAAGCAGAATTCTTCCTCAAACAACAACCAGCTACAAGAATATATTGTGCAGCTGCAATGCAAAATCAAGTGTCGAAGGTCAACAAACCTGCAGTTTATCACCAGAGGGATCTGAGGTGCATCGAGGTTCATTCATTAGCTCCCAAGCAAATATTGTAGGGTCATCCTTGTAGGTTATGTTTGTGATTGTATTGACTCTATTCAATACCGCCTGCATTCAATGAAAAAAGAAACTGTAAGAACAACTGTCAGATGGATTAATCTTCGGAATTCAATACCAGATTGCACAAAAAAAATGTTGGTTGGAGCAGTAGTCTGAAAATTGCCTTGACATGAGCCTTGTAGTAGCTTCTGATAGTTGGATGAGAGAAGAAATCATCATCAGATGTCAAATCAAGGCCAGAAGCTTTTCCCCATTTAATATACTGTGCTTTTCCACCATATGCCTCCCAATTGTTAGCCAATGATAATATGAGCCTGATCTTGTACTTCTTTGCTTCACTGACCACAAAATCCAGGGCCTGCAGCTCAAATAAAATTGCGACACGTGATAAAGAATACATACCATAATAACTTTGGCATCCGAGCTATCAGTAGCCTAACTTTCTCTGAGTTTGCTTCTGTTATTAAGATGTTGTAAGCTCAAAAACTAGGTAACATTTCGAAATACCTTGAAAACATCTTCATCATAAACACCTGGAGATTTTTGAAGAGCTCTCCATTGACCATCGTTAAAAGCCCAAGTCCTGCAAACTGATAGACCAACTGAGGATGCTTGTTGGAAAACCTCAGTGACCTTTCCTCTAGTAGATTGATCAGCAGCAAACACCATCAGCCAGTATGTGTTAAATCCATTGACATAGAAAGGTTGGCCATTGATCACAAACTGGTTTCCTTTCTTTGCCACCATTTGCCATTCATTTTCTTCCACATCATTCAACTCATAGACCCTGAACATTTGAATAATCAAAAAATAAATGTGAAAATCACATTTTACAGAAATTTAAACCAGAAAAATAGTCTTCCTTTGCGGTTACCCTAGACTTGAGCTAGAAGATGGTAGATGATTGTCTACTTCCTCAACCGTTGTATCGAATTGGTCATCATCCATTACACCAAAGCTGCTGCATTTTGAACTTTCATTAAGAAGAATAAAAATGGACACTAAGAAAATGATCTCGAACCCAAATATCCTCCTGTGGGCATCCATGGTATCGAGTCAGCAAACCAAGTGTTGCATACTCCTCTTCCTTGGACCCCATATTTATATGCATGATCATCAAAAGCTGTCTTCTACCGAGTAGCAGAAACTGTGATGTACAAGAAGAGTGCTGAAGAGGGGATCTACACCATGGCTTCAGATCCAAGAAAATTTCATTTCTTATATTTTCGTTGCCATTTTCTTCTCTTCCAAACACAGATACATAGATGGATATACACAAGCAAAAGCTACAGACCTAGGACTAGTTGCATGCTTAAATAAGGCTTCAGGTATGACTCCTAAGGTAAGTTTTATGGGTCCTACAAGAAAATGGGACCCTTCTAAACCCAGATAATATGTAGCTCAGATGTCACTGACATTACTTCAAGGTCACTGCATCTTTCTTGAAGAACATGTTGACATGTCCATAAACCAACAAGCTAGATTTGTCTCTCTACACGCGTATATACATAGACAAACACAGAAAAAATAAATCCATGGAAAGAGACGAAACCGATGCATGCCATTTCTCTGCTAAAAGCAATATGGAGAGTAGGAGATTGAAGAAGTATAGTGGAGCTGGTAAGTAGATCTAAGCTGATCCGTTGCAAGCTTAACTTGAATGTTCAGTGACAACAAATTTATGTGGCAGACATAGATAAATTCCAGTCAAGTAGCTTGGCAACCTTCGATTGTCCAAACACATAACCTGTCTGATTTATCAACTATCCTATGCTTTTTGTTTCTGTCCTGTTTTTGGGTCAAATTAACATATCTGTGTTCTGTTGCAGTCTCAAAGTTCCCATTAACAACCGGAGGAAACTATCTCTAACCTTGAAGCAGCAAGAGGCAGCTCCCAAGGAATCTGAGGCCCTGCTTTAATCATATCAATGTATTTGATATCATCATGTATCCTGGTATGGCTACACAAGTTTTATATTTTTGCATCATTCTGCTTTGTTTTCATTGAACCAAAAACCTAACATTGGATTAATCAAACTTGAAATTCAAATTCTCAGGGAGGATAAGAGTTGAATTCAGCCATCAGAAGCTTATATTTTGATCCCTTTTTATTTATATATATTAAGGGGAAAAAATGTCTACCATGCAAAACGTTGTTTCTTTATTTTATTTTTTAAATTATTATTAGAACTATTTTTGTTGGCCCATCATGAAACACTGATTTGCATGGCTCTGGTTTTTTTTTTTAATTCTATCCGGGCCTAGAGCTAGAATCGTCACCCAAAAGCTCAGGATTTTTACTGTGTTTTTATTAAATTAATGCATCCCTAGTGCTGTTAGAGAGGCTACTGCCATACGTGGTAAAACTCCCCTATTTGAAGCTTGATTTAATCAAATTCCATTCATGACTAGTAGTTGGAGTTAAATCCACTTTGGTACATGGTTGAGTGATTTTTTTTTTTAATCTAAATTAATATTGATCTTTTTAAGAGATTGATGGGAATATGTTAATCTTTTTTACATTCTTGGTATAATAAAAATATATTTTTATCCTCATGATTAATATAATATAAAATATTACGATGGTTTTTTTTCATTTTAATAAGCTTTAAAATAGTAAAAAATTTTATCACATCGAAAAAAAAAAATAGAGATGATGGTTTTTTTTTTCTTTCATTTTTTAATAAGCTTTAAAATAGTAAAAAATTTTATCACATCGAAAAAAAAATAGAGATGTTGGCTAAGAGTTTTTTTTTAATTATTTTAGTCCTTGTTTGAAATTATCTTTTAATAGTATTTTTTTAAAAAAATGGGATTTTTTCTTTGCTTTAAATTAAATTTTTTTTAGTGTTTTTAGATCAATTTCATGGATTGATGTCAACAATAATTTTTTTAAAATAAAAAATATTAATTTAATGTATTTCTGAATGAAAAATACTTTAAAAAATAATCTTAATCACACTCCAAAATAAACATTTAATATACAATAGAAATACATATTTAACCAGATAAAAAGTCAATTACATAAAGAATGATTAATTTATTTAATTACATGTTTGCAAAGGTTTTTTGATTTATAATTTGAATTTTTTATGTAAATAAATAAATTAAAATAGTATATATACCCCTTTTGAAAAAAAACATCATAGGCTGAATGACTAGTTAAGGATTAAAATAAACATGTTGACTTGCTCATCCTTTTTTTTTCTTCCTTTAATAAAATAATAAAAACTTAGCCAATTTTCTCAATATTTTGCATGTAGCGTATAAAAATAAGAAATATAGGCCTTCAATCACTATTATTTACTCTACAAATAAAAAATAAAAATAGAAATTAATTATCAAAGGTTGAAAACGACTTTCACCAACAATTGCAGAGATTAAATAAATATGCACAATAAATAAATAAATAAAAACATTTCATGCCTCCTACCAATTGCATGTAGAGGAGTGGAGCCCTATGGATGGTGATTTGCGGCATGCATATCTACAAGAAATATAGTGCCATTTAAGTATTTTCCCTTGTTGAATTATTATTATTATTATTATTATTATTATTAAAATAATTCTAAATAGAACCTACATAAATTTAGTGCTTGTTGATTAATAAACATTTTCAAAATTATGATTGGAGTAAAAAAAAAAAAATTAACTACACTTCATCACAATATCGATCCACTAAATTTATTTATTTATTTATATATTTAAAAATAAATAAATAAATAAATAAATAAATAAAGGGTTTAATGCACTAGATTTTACTCAAAATTTTCGAATAAAATGCCAACAGCTAATCATCTATAAAAATTAAAAAAAAATAAAATAAAAATCATCACAGCTGGATGGGGAAGGGCCTCAGAGATCAAACGCGTTGCAGGAAATATCTCCCTGCGACCCCCCGCATCAGTGATCTGTCATCCCATTACAATTCCATTTTCCACCGCTAATGGCAAATACTGTAATTATTACCGCCTCCAAGGGTATATACGTCCTTTTAAGTAAAAAGGCTTGCACCAAATGAAACTAAAAACAGTTTACCTCATTAAATAAAACATGAGGAAACTTCAGTCCCTAAAAACTTTCACGTTTTTTCCATTTAGTCCTCAAACAAAACATCTTCACAATCTCATCCCACCTCTATGATATCCAAAATCAGATTTCCTCTCCTTGAATATCATCAAGCCCTATCCCAACAGAGGAGGCTTAATCCCAGTTGTAATCATCTAAGATATTGTTTTTAAAAATATTTTTTTATATTTTGCTTTGAATTGCATTAAAACATTATATTTTTATTTTTAAAATATTATTTTTAATATCAACACATGAAAATAAATTAAAAATACTATTTTTTTATATTAAAGTATAAAATAATAATAAAAAATTTCAAAAACATTTTTGAAATACACTTTCAAAAGAGATTTAATCAAATCCTTTGAATCTAGGTGTTTGGAATCAATCCGAACTAGTTTTATAGTTGAAACTTATATTTAAAAAAAAAACATTTTTTAAACTAATTAAATTTTTAATAAAATAATTATAAAATTTATTCTTGGAATAAGAAATATAATTACATAAAACACGCAACTTGGACAAGAAAGAACATGAATGAACATGCAAGAAATTAAAATGAGGAATCCAATAAGGTCTTGCCCACCCCACTAAGAATAATTTAATTAGAAACTAAATTGTGAACTAGTTAATAGTATGAGGACTAATATGAAGTCACGATAAGATTCCACTGAGAAGTTACAGCATCATATGAAGGAACTCCACAAAACTAGATATTGACTGCAAAAAAAACTAGATTGACTGCAACTACTAAAGCCAACACAAGTTGGTTTCTTTCTTCTAGTTTCTTCGCCTTCATATTCAGGCGATCTGTCCGATCGGATCCAGTTAGTCCGTTTCTCTTTAAGGTTCTTTTCAGCTGAGTGTTTCTAAAAAGGTAAACTTTCACTTTCACCTTCTCCGACTCCTATCTCCGTTGTTTTGTTCCCCTGGAGCTCAAGAAAGATGGCTTGAGTTCTCCTTGTTTATCTCTCTTGAAGTCCTTTATTAGTAGTGCTTTGTTTCCTTCAATATCTTTGGGATTCTAGTGCTGGGATCTTAGCTTCTTGTAATCTGGGTTTTAGCTAGTTTTTCTTGTTTAGGAACTGGGTTTATGGTGTTTGTTCAGCTAGTCCTTGATCTGGTCACATAAGTTTGAGCTTGATTTGAGTGCTTAATCACCCAGATCTCCACTTTATTTATCTTTGAGCTCGCTTTGTTTCTGTTTTGGGTGTTGATTCGTGGGTTCTGATAAAAAGAGGCCTTTTAAGTTGTTTTGCTGAGGTTTTGAGTCCATGAAAAGCATGGATAAGTGTCCCTGTTCATCTTTTCTTGTTCTTCTTTGCTTATCTTCAATTCAAGTTATTTTTGCCGCAAATTATGTCCCCGCTGAGAAAACCCTCCTAGACTGTGGGGCCAACTCCGATCTGACCGACTCGGATGGTCGACAATGGACCTCAGATAAGGGCTCTTCATTCTTGTCTTCCTCTGAAAAATCATCCACGGCCACTGCTTCCACTCAAGACCCTGGGGTCTCCCAAGTTCCCTATCTAACAGCTCGCATTTTTCGGTCTAGTTTTACCTATACCTTCCCAGTGGTTTCTGGTCATAAATTCGTTCGTTTGTATTTCTATCCTTCTTCATACAGTGGGCTTAATGCGTCCGATGCTCTCTTTTCTGTTACTGCTGGGTCCTATACACTTCTTAGCAATTTTAGTGTTGCTCAAACCGCGGATGCTTTGAATTATGTTTCAATCATGAAGGAGTATTTGCTCAATGTGAATGGTGGTATATTGAACATAACTTTTAGTCCGTCCTCAAATCCTTCAAGTGCTTATGCTTTCGTAAACGGGATTGAAATTGTGTCAATGCCGGACATTTATAGTAATCCTGATGGAGTGACGATTGTCGGCCAAGGTGTCCCATTTATCATCGACAATGCTACTGCCCTTGAGGATGTATTAAGGTTAAACGTGGGAGGTAATAGCATCACCCCGTCTGGTGATACAGGTCTATTTCGGTCCTGGTCTGATGATCAAATGTATCTTTATGCGGCAGCATTTGGTGTTCCACAGAGTGCTGATCCAAATGTGAAGATTAGATATCCCTCAGCGATGCCCTCATACATTGCCCCAGATAATGTGTATCTCACTGCTAGATCGATGGGGCCAGATTCTAATGTCAACTTGAATTACAATTTGACTTGGATATTTACCGTGGACTCTGGTTTCAATTACTTGGTTAGGCTCCATTTCTGTGAGGTTTCAAATATAACCAAGATCAATCAGAGGGTATTCGATATCTTTCTCAATAATCAAACTGCTGAAGAAGCAGCGGATGTCATTGCCTGGGCAGGGGGGGATGGGAACAATGGAGTTCCGGTTGTTAGAAATTATGTGGTGATTGTTCCTGGTGGGCCGCCTCAGCAGGATATGTGGCTTGCACTTCATCCTAATCAGAAACTAAAGCCCCAGTATTATGATTCAATATTAAATGGTGTGGAAATTTTCAAGATAAGCAGTCCAAATGGTAATCTTGCTGGACCAAATCCAATCCCTGCTCCTAAGCAAGACATCATTGATCCCTCAAGGGCCAGACCAGCTTCTGGATCTGGTCATTCAAAGAGCCAAACTGCGATTATAGCTGGAGGTGTGAGTGTTGGGGTTGTTCTAGCCATTGTCATTGGTTTTTGTGTTCTTGTTGCATCAAGACGCCATAGAAAAGGGAAGGAGACAAGCTCAAGTGATGGGCCATCTGGGTGGCTACCTCTTTCTCTTTATGGAAATTCTCACTCTGCAGGTTCAGCCAAGACAAATACTACAGGAAGTTATGCTTCCTCTCTACCTTCAAACCTTTGCCGGCACTTCTCATTTGCTGAGATCAAGTCTGCCACTAACAACTTTGATGAGGCTTTGCTCCTTGGGGTGGGAGGTTTTGGTAAAGTTTACCAAGGAGAAATTGATGGTGGAACAACTAAAGTTGCAATCAAGCGGGGCAATCCACTCTCTGAGCAAGGTGTGCATGAGTTCCAGACTGAAATTGAAATGCTTTCAAAACTTCGACATCGTCACCTTGTTTCACTGATTGGTTACTGTGAAGAAAATACTGAGATGATTCTCGTTTATGATTACATGGCTCATGGAACATTGCGTGAACATTTATACAAAACTCAAAAGCCCCCATTGCCATGGAAGCAAAGGCTTGAAATATGCATTGGGGCTGCTCGTGGTTTACACTATCTCCACACTGGGGCAAAGCACACTATTATCCACCGTGATGTTAAGACAACTAACATTCTTTTGGATGAGAAGTGGGTTGCCAAGGTCTCTGATTTTGGGCTGTCAAAGACAGGCCCTACTTTGGATCACACTCATGTCAGCACTGTTGTCAAAGGTAGTTTTGGCTATCTGGATCCAGAGTACTTCAGGAGGCAACAACTCACTGAAAAATCCGATGTGTACTCATTTGGAGTTGTGCTGTTTGAGATCCTGTGTGCTCGACCAGCCTTGAACCCAACACTGCCTAAGGAACAGGTGAGCTTGGCAGAATGGGCTGCTCACTGCCATAAGAAAGACATTCTTGATCAGATTCTTGACCCCTATCTGAAGGGGAGGATTGCACCGGAATGCTTCAAAAAGTTTGCTGAGACTGCAATGAAGTGCGTCTCTGACCAAAGCATTGACAGGCCTTCAATGGGTGATGTCCTCTGGAACCTAGAGTTTGCTTTGCAGCTACAAGAGAGTGTTGAGGATGGTGGCAAGGGTATTGTAGGTGCAGACGATGCGGAGGTGCCATTCAATGTTGCATATAAGGGGAAGAAAGAACCTGATGCTTCCCCTGGTTATGACGGTATTGTGACTGATTCAAGAAGCAGTGGGATAAGCATGAGCATAGGTGGCCGGAGCCTTGCTAGCGAAGACTCTGATGGCTTAACACCAAGTGCAGTTTTCTCGCAGATCATGAACCCAAAAGGACGATGAGCTGATCAGAATCTAGGAAGGCAGTTTGCAATCTACTGTCAATCATCAAACAAATTCAATTTGGCATTTTTTTACTTTAGTTTTTTCATGTATAATTCGTTTAGTTACCTTTTTCCCCCGTTCTGATATGTTTTGATCACATCAGTTACTATAATTTGTATCTACAATTTACCTGGAGTGTAAAATAAAGTTGTGTAATTTTCTTTAGCATTTGTGTTAGTAGCATTTACATACAAGATATATTATATTGTAATGTCGCTGTTGAAGCTGTAGTGGGAATGGAAAAACACCATTTTTATGCTTTTTCATGTTTAAAACACGCCAAACCTCTTTAGACAAAAGGACTAGATGATGTAAATTTCCTTCCACTTTGGATGGATTTCGATAGAACAGCCGTCCATGTCTTATGATGGATGCTTGCATGTGGTCATTTCTAGTCTTTTATTGCCTGAATTGTCATCAAATCTGGTCTCTTGCCAGTGGCGGGGTACCAGCAGATTGTTGATAATACAAGGATAATCATTCATGGAACAAGGATAAGGGCAGGCCAGATTCTTTATGGCCTAAAACTTTCTGGTTCAACGAATCATTTAATCAGCTGGCAATGGCGTGAGAAAGTGCAAGTGGAAGAGCTGTCGTAGGGTTTGTCGTTTAATTGACTTCGGTGAGAGCAAATTTCAACAAAAGGACTTTATTATGTTATTATTATGAGACGCTATAGACAGACAGATGCCATCCATTGAATGAAATTTAACTTGCAGACGTTTAATTGCTGTATGCCCCCTGTGACATATAATTCAGTATTTTCCTGATCACGTACAAGAGATTTTATATATATAAAAAATCAATATTTCATTCGCATTTTAAACTAAGATCTTTAATATTTTTTTCTAATTATTTTAAATAAAAATGATTTACAATGACCATATGATAAGAGATAGTTAACTTAAATTTTCTAGTTATTTTTTTTTATTTTGTCAACTTTGTTTTTATTTTATTTTTGTATGTATCATGTGATAATTTCTATTAAATGCATGATATTATTGGTCATTTTTTTAAAAAAAATATTGACTCATAAATAAAAATCCATGTGTAATGACTATAAAATACACTTAAATAGCACCGTTTTATGTTTTATTATTGTAAACAAAAACAAAGATAGATATAGAATATAGCTTTCTTCAATTTGGCCCCAAAGTGGCTTTCGGTACAAAATGAATATTTGAATCCAAACCCCAACAAAAACTCCAGCTAGTTTTCAAGGTGTTTGTAATGATATCATCTATGAATAAGTGGTCCGACCCGAGACCTCGACAGGTTAGCTAAAACTTGTTGGTCTGAACACAAAGTATACATGCTTTGGGTTTGTTGGACCAGTGTTGCAACCATATAATTAAAATATAAATCTTGAAACCATACTGTTTTGGACTAATTAACCTATCTAAATACAGTCGAGCAAAGTTTAGTAACTTGGGTATGAACACAGAACATCCACGCTTCAGGTATTTGGCTTGTAGAAAGTAGAAACCTGTATTGCAACCGTCTTATTACAAATATTATCAGAAGTTTCAAGACAACAACCGGCATGATTTTATGTTGCGATAGACACAAATATGGTACGAGGGAGAGCTTTTAGGGTCCACGCGGCATGATCCATCAGTTGTACAGCTTTTATGGTCAAGACTCCAGAGAGACAGAAAATGCCATCCAACTCTTGACAACTCTTTTATTGTTTGTTCACATACTCAAAGTGGCACCAAAAAGCTACAAGGGAACGTGGTGGTTGAAGGGGGGGGAGTCCAAATTTGGTTATGCTAATGCTTTCAAGGCATTCTAAAGATTCTCAAGATCGTCAGAAAGTGGGGCTTGCTTTAGTGGGCACTTGGTGGTAAACGGTGGAAATTGCATCCACAATACCCCTTTTCCAAGAAAGATCGCCAGCTAATCATTATCAAATCCTGGAAAATGTTGTGAGAACAGTGTGAGAATACATATTTCCAATGAGAAGAATTGCAGTGAAGTTAACAGTGTGAGAATACATATTTCCAATGAGAAGAATTGCAGTGAAGTTGCAGTTTCTGTTCCTAAATATCTGAAGCAGAAACAATGTTCTTCCAAGTGGGGTCATTTTTAACCGACAAAAATCGAACTTACAGTCTTCCCCATCCCTACTTGTTTCTGACAGCTTTTGATCCTGACTCTCTTTGGTGATACTGAGGAGAAAATTACCACGAAGTGGAAATCCCAATTAAAATCGTTGAGAGAAGATAACTGGAAAACCAAACCCAGAAAGACAACCAACAAGATGATCCAACCTGTAATATCCTGGTGGAGATTCAAGGTGTGATAAAACCTGAGTAATCAACTTGGTCTTCAGAACTAATCAAGTACTAATCATCTGAGCAATGGTACTTATTTTGTGTTATTACTCCCAAGTAAAATTTCTAGGAAATGAAATTTAAAAATTGATTGTTTTAGTTCAGCTTCTTTCCTATTATTCATAAATTTGAGTTGGTATGAAATAGAATGGAGTTATTAAGCTTTTTTGTTTGTCAGCAATGGAGCCTACGCTTTCCTTCTCTCTTGCTCCTCTCTTTTATCTACCTAAATTCTTAACTTGTAAAAGGGTTAAAAAATACCTCAAATTGCTATTCACGCAAAGTAACTTTTATTAATTGAAGAAAAATAATACACAGAGATCTTCCAGAAAGTTTCCCGGCCTTGTTCCCCCAACAAAGCCTTCTAAAACAAAAACCCAAAGCTGAAAACATCAAACTCTAAAAGTATTCATTTCTAGAATGAACATTCTGCCCAGATATCAACAACAACAAAAATGATTGACTCAAATTGGTAATATCTACATGACAAAACAAAATACACGGGCAGAACTACAAAAATTAAAGTGTTTCAACTAAAAAAAAAATGGCAGTTAATGCTCGATGGGATCTCACAGGCACCAGGAACCATCAAAGCAGTCATTTGTCACTGGGGGGCAAAGAGTCTGCAATAGCAGTTATCTTCTTCTTTAACTCTGGCTTGTTGGCACCCACAAGCTTGTCCAGCTGCTGCCCATCTCGAAGGAAGAAGAAAGTAGGAGTAGCTTTGATCTCCCATGAAGCACTGAAGTCCTGCACACACACATAGTAACACTAATTTTAACCATCATCCATTTCAGCATATTCCGCTGTAAACAAAACTTGTAGCATGTCAATAAGTGACAAATTTCAAAAAGGATTGAATTTCTGTGTTTTTTTGTTTCATTTATATAATATCTATTGTGCAGACTGTACAATAAGCCGAGAGAGAGAGAGAGAGAGAGAGAGAGGAATGGTGCATCTCATGCAACTAAAAGTCTAGTTATGACAGTCAAACCTCTGTAAATGAATGAAAAGAAAAAATGGGATATCAGGAAACTCGAATATAATTTACAACTTACAGATAGTTCATCAACATCAATCAATAAGAACATTAAGGACCGGTAACTTTCAGATAGCTCGTTGTAGAATGGTGCAATCTGTCTGCAAGGACCACACCATGTTGCACTGAAATTTGCGAGCACCTGTTAAACATCCATATTCAGTTCAAAATGAAAACAGATTACGAAAACACAGTCATTATATCAAATAAAATTTTCATTTAGTTAGCTGACTCCAAAGCCAACCAACATGGTAGTATTGCAAACGCAGCAAAATGAGAGCTGTGGGAAACTTTTGGCTGCGTCTATTTGATGGGGACATCAAACCGAGACATGGTTCATACGCAAGTATAATTATGATAATGAAGGATGACTCAACCCTTCTATTATTAGATTTTATTTGGGTTCTTAATTTAACTATTGTTGGATATTTTATTTAGTATACTATAAGCCCAATTGTTTGTTCTAGCTAGAGTTTTAGTATTTATATCTTATTTATCTAAATTTTAGACTTTATGAATTATATAAAAAATGAAGAGTTGCGGACTTTCCAGCTTATTCTTCTCTTCTTAAGCTGTTTTGGCTTGTTTTTAGCCTTTTCTTTCTTTTTTAGCTTTAAATCTTTTTTGTCTCGCATCAACTTTGGTATCATAGCATTGCATTTTAATTATTCTATTCTCACAATTAAATGATCCGTGGGCTTGTTGTTTAAATATTTGACACTGAACCACCAACAGACTATCCAACATCCACTAGCAGCCACAACAGCAAAAGAACTATATATAGTTTAAATTCACATGAATTGTTTATAAGCTTTTCCATGTGGGATATTAAAATCTCAAAACATTTTTTTAATTTTTCTTGGTTGACCCGAGTCAATCCATGTGATTCAAGACCCAACCCCTTGGATGAGTCAACCCCAGAGCCATGTTTGAAAATTATGGTTCATCGTCAGCTTTAAGCAATTTGGCTGGTAAATTAATTAATTCTCTGATTTGTTGAATTTTATTTCTTTGATAATACACTTGTTATTCAACTTAGCATTAATAATATTATTTTGTGCCTTAAAATCTCATTGTACACTATATTCTTATACTTGCAGAGCTTATAATTTAATATTTTTCATTAGTCTTTTTTATTACTTGCAGAGCTTATAAAAAATAATGTGAAGTTATGATATTTATTTGATAAATCATTTACAATTAAAGATCTAGCATTGCATTCTGAAAATTTTTCTTGTGTAATATGTTCTTGATTAATCTCAAGATTAAAAAAAAAAAAAAGCTTTATTTTTGTATTGTAATTTCGCTTTATTTTTGTTTTGTAATTTCACTTATAGAAATCGTATATAATCTCAATTTTATTTCTAAGTTAGTGTTGCATGTATTTTTGTTATAATTATCTAGTGTTCAAGCATAAATCTACACTTACCATGAACCCGACTCATATTGATACTCTTAGGGTCATTTGAGAGGAACTGCAAACCTAGATGAAAAACATGTTTAAAAGAATTGAACTAAAGAGAGTTCTCAAATAAGAAATCCAAAGACCAATAAATATTACAGGAATAATCATTATGGGTAAGTTCACCCTGAGCGTCAAAATATGACTATCACTCAGGTTACTCTAAACATGATAACCTTGATGAATGAGTTTCATGACCCTTAGATATTTGATATATGGATTTGTGACGTAAATCAATTTTTAAGTGGCACAACTTGTATAGGAGATAAGAGACTTGATACTGCAAGTCATATTTTCTAGAATGAATTCAGATATTCAGTGTGATATTTCTAGAATGAATTCAGATATGATATGTTGATGATATGTCTAGAATGAATTCAGATATTCAGTGTGCTAAATGTCAAAGTTTTAGTCATATTTTCTATAACCACACCTCTAAACCCTTTGTCATCCAAAAATGTAAAGATTCCGGTGAAAAAAAGTGTATGAATTGAGAACTTTAGTGACCTAGATGAAGAGGATGTGCAATAAGAGACTTAATACTACAAGTCCAAATGAGTTTGAAAATTAGATTACTAGAGAATATCATAATTCTACTTTAGTGTTGGAGGATGAAGTTTTAGAAGGAAAAAAAATAGAGAAATTGTCCGAATAGATAAATATGGTCTTAGAAAAATCCAAAATATCGGTCCTTTTAAACTACCTATTTCTCCACCCATCATGCTTGATGTCCAACATGTTATAGGTTTAGAGCAACATGTTGAGTTGTCTTATCTCTTATCCCTGACACGTGATGAGAAAGATAAAGATAATTTAAATTTATTTATGTTCAAACTATATCTATCAAGGCTTCAAATTTTGTTTTTTCCACTACACACTCTTAGTCATATATTGTTCATAGTTATAAACCTAGAAAAACTATAAATCTCCTTTCTATCTCTTCACTCTAAAATTTCTGATTTAGTTAAGTCTTTTACAAGTTAATAATTTGCATGTTGAAATCATAGAACAAATTCAAGCAAATAATAAATAGTACAAATTTTGAGCTAATTTATATAAACATCATTATGCACTTAATGTTGGAGGTTATTTCATGATATATATTAAGTCTGAACAATGTCATTTGAAAATCAATCATAAATTTCACATGAGCAGTGTTCTACCATTCAAAATGTTGCAAATGATTAAATCAAATAGTCATGTCATTAAATTTTCGCTAAACTTTAATATCATCTTTACTTTTAACATGAAGAATATTATTATAAATAAAACATAACAATTTATCCATGAAGATCCTTTTGGAACTTTTGCCCCATTATCTTTATCTTTGGCATAAAAAAGAACATATTAATGTTACTTTGGATGCACAAGTTGTTTTTACTAGGGATGGTGAACTTTCACAAATTCCAGCATATGAGCTATACAACCAAATTCAGAACATGCTCTTAGAGCATCAAAGAAACATGACAACAGCTTGATCCTTATCTTTTGAAGAGTTAATGGAGTCACCTTGAACTATACTTGACAGGGTCGAGTTTTTCTAACCCTGGAAGAGTCGATAGAAACATTAAACTCGAGATATGGTTCACATGTTTGTATGTTCTATGATAATCGAGGATATCCCAACTCTTGTGTTATTGAATTTTATTTAGATTTATTTATTGAGCTTAATTTAGTTATTGTTGGATATTTTATTTAGTGGGCTATAAACTCAATTATTTGTTCTAATTAGAGTTTTAGTATTTATAACTCATTTATCTAAATGTTCGATAGTTTTTTATGAATTGAATAGAAATTGTAGAGTTGCAGATTTTTCAAACCCGTATTCTTCTCTTCTTCAACTTCTTTGGTTTCTTTTCAGAGCTTCTTTTTTTTCTTGAACTTTTTTATAAAAAAAAATCCAGCATCAGCATTATTTCATCTCTTCTTTTGGTTCTCGATGAAACCCTAAGAAATTTGCTAACCTCAAGCTATAATTCTAAGTCAAAAGACAGTAATGATTATTATAATAAAAGGATAAAGGAAAGAAAAAAAATCTCGTGCATGGACAAAAATCAAACTTACAACTTTGTCATCCCTTCTTGCTTCTGAAAGCTTCTGATCCCATCTTTCTTTTGTTGTAATGAGGTGCACATTACCACCAGCAAACTCGAGATGTGGCTCGTCATCATCTGCATCATTGTTGCTCTGCAAATAGCACGAACTCTCAGAGGTCTATCCTTGTATGACTTCCACAAGATATGAATAAAATATGAATATCAGTGCATAATAGCAAGCGAACATTGACAATTGCATATGACAAACACAATTTAATCCTTTAAAACAGTGCCATGGCAAAGTGGAAGCTAGAGGAATCCTTTTCTGCAGTACCATATCAGCCAAGGCCCTAACCTCCATTTGATCATAATTCAACACTACCTTCTGTTGCAGTCTTACAAACTACTATTTTGATCATTTCTCCATTCTAAACTTTCCACAGTACCTTCAAGAGAACCAAAATGCATTAATAAGCATCCATTTTCACGATCTTTTCCAAAGTAAATTTTCCTTTTTATTGTGAAAGCAAATGAAGACAGCAATATTCCTAAATCCACATGGAATCTTGCACAGCGACCACAGCACCAAGTGTGCATTGTTGATTCATGATGAATGAGGTGTGATTTGATTCCTGGGAAAAGTGCATTAACATAGAGTGGAGGCCTTGAGAGTAGGTGGGGAGTTAGTAATGGAGTCCGTTATATCTACATTTCAAGCAAGTCCATTTAAATACCACACCAAGCGAAATGATTCATTTTTCTTTACAAAATTGAATAGATTCATCAGGGTGTCACCAACAGAACTAAACAAAATGACAGATTTGGTTAATGTTTAACAAAAAATATATATATGCAGAATTTGATCCCAAGTTTCCTATTCAAAGTTGAAAAGATTTTGATAACGTTTTAAGAATTTCAGAGGGTTGAGAGAGTTTGTTATTCTTCATGTTAATAACATTTATACTTGCATGGGAAATCCCTTCTGTGGCTTCACTGATCACTCATAAATCATTAACAGAATCCTTAAATGTTATTGTCATGTTTTAGGACAATAATAACAATATGTTTTTTTTGCATACACAGTTGATTTATCTAAAACAGAACTATAAAATGATGAGATGCTTGTGATGGTTTTAGGACATATGATAACATTGTGTTTCTCTTGCTCAATGCATAACCATGGCATTGATACAAATTTCCACTATTCTTGGAACTTTTCTAAATGCAACAAAATGACAATAACAACTTTGTATTTATTGTTTCTCCTCTTTTTTCACTATTTTTTAATGCCACAACATCATATCAGCTGGTCAACCACAACTATCAAACCTTCATACATCAACTGCAAAAGGATATTGTTCCCCCCTGGTTACCACAAAAAAATTCATACTAACAATTGGATGAATCAAGTGACAAGTACAAGTGCTGTCCACAGACCAGGGTTGCTCCTAAAACTAACAGTATACACCAACATGATTAAATCCTACAGCCAATGCATGCTCCCCTATCAGCAAAGATAAAACTCCAAGTCTCTAACCTAAAAGCTCTTCATTTTTATGGATACATGCTTAGGTATCGTCCCATGTTCCCAAGAGAGTTTCAGCAAGAGAATATTCTGCCACATCATCCCCTAGTACCAACTAGCTCAAGGTTAGCTGAGGAATCGTTTTGTTCAGTATTATACCAACCAAGTTCCTGACCTCCATTAAATCAGTAACTCGGCTCTATGTAATGCTACAAATTACAAAGAACTATAATTTTGGAAATGGCTCAGCTCTTAACTCTTAAAATCTTCAAAGAACCAAACCCCATCAATAAGCTTTCATTTCCATGACTGTCTAGTAATTTTTTTCCATTTGTAGTATAATAAATGCCATTGAAAAATAATATAAATCATATTCTAGACTCTCACATAAAATCTTAAACTTTTAGGTGAGATGGTTTATTAACATGGTATCAGAACCTTGGTAACCTAGCGGTCACGAGTTCAAATCTCACCACCCCATTCTATTTGATAAAACTCAAGCACAAGGTAGTGTGGGTCTGTGCAAGTTTTAAACCCAAAGCGCTTTCACTTGAAAGGTGTGTTGAAGAATAATATAAATCATATTATGAGACCTTACCTAACAGCTTAAATTTTTAGGTAAGATGGTTCCGTGACAAAAGCAATACTAAAAACGATATGAAACCTAGATTCAAAGCTTCCCAATACACAAACAAAAAAGAATACTCGGTTGCAATTATATGTAAGAAGATAAAAATAATCAATTACCACATAAACTCTTACCTTAGCCAAGCAAAGTCCCATATCTAATTTCCAGACTTTTAACCCCAAGCAGATTGATATAATATCCCAATCACCCTGAAAAATGGAACGTTATCCAAAATCTTCAACACACTTAAAGAAGAACCACTAAAATGCTTATTGTTCTTAATAATTAACAAGAATAAAAATAAATAAACTAAACAAAATTTAACCACTTCAATTCAAAACTGTGAAGCAGAAGCCTCTAAATCATCAGTAAAATTAAATTTGGGTTGCAAGAAAAGGGAAAAATCTTTCAGAACATTTCTCTTTAAATTACAATTACGAACAAAAGGAAATATCATTTACTTCAACAACCAGCATATTAAAACTCTCTTCTTTCAATAATATTAGCAACACTATTATTGAAGAAAAAACATTAAAAATAGAAACAATGAAGCATGGAGAGAAACAAAGACAAGAGGGGGTCATCAATTATGATTACCTTCTTCTTTAAGATCAAAACAAGGAGATTATGAATAAGTATTGATGTAGCAGGAAAACCCTGGTCTTGATTTGCTGAGTAATCAAAGGGGGAGAGAGAAAGAAGTATGTTTTGTTGTCTACAGGGAGACAAAGGTTTGTGCTTTTTCTGATTGAACTAATGAAAAGGAGAAAGAAACAACAAACAAAGGCGAAAGACATCTTCTTTAGTTGTTGGCTAATCGGAGTCGTTGCTTTGCTTTGCTGTCCTAATATTTTGCTACATTTCTAATTTTAGAGAGGAGGTTGCAATAATTCTTAATGGATAAATCACAATGGCATTTAGTGATTGTGTGGCTGGGAAGTATTTTTATAAAAGTAAATAAATAAACAATTGTTTAATTAATATTTTTAATATGCTTAGATGGTTTTTATATGCCATTTTTAAAATTATTTAAAAAAAAACAACGATCCTCGTAATATTAAAGGGGATGTTTGAGAGTATAGTTGTTGTTAGTTTTTAAAGTATTTTTTATATCAAAATATATCAAAATAATTATTTTTATTTTTTAAAAATTATTTTTAATATCAGCATATTAAAACGATATAAAAACATTAAAATATATTTATTTAAAAAAAAAAAAAACCGATATAGCTTCAATGTCAAACAGGCGTAAGTGTTTGATGCAGCGGTTCAACCTGTGAACTGCGGCTCCAATCGGGATCCCAGTTTTTTTATTGTTACTCCCACCTGTAAATAAGCATTTTGAGCTTTTGCCGCTACGCCCAACGTGACCACAAGCTCCAGTCTCGCTGCACACCCTCTCACCGTCACGATCACCAGTGCCACCATCACAGTCACCAGCACACAATTCTAGTGCTTCTCTCTCATGGTCCCTCACGAACACAACACCACAATGCTTCTTTCTCTCTCCCTCACAGAACCATCTCCCTCACTGAACCACCATAGATCCAAACCACTCCACAGTGTTTCTCCCTCTCTCCCTTACCAAACCAACACTCTCCCTGTTTGGTTGATCAAATTTTGAGGGGCCCTGTAATTTTCCTTTTCTTCTTCGTGTTTCTTCATGTAGGAAAGGAATATTAAAGATATGTGTAAATATTATGAGCTCCTGAATTTGTATGATGAAGAAAGTAAAAAAAACAAAGATTTTCTCAACATCATACGCCCTAGTTAGACTTTGACAAAAGAAGAAGAAGATGAAGAATAAAAACTTGTTGCAGATCTAAGATACTTATTCATAGAAATCTGTTGAAGTGGATCATAAAGAGGGTTCGTGTGTTTCAGCTGGGCCTGAAGATACTATTGACCTCAAGCTACTATTATGTGTGTATATATATATATTTCTTTTTCGTTTTCTGTGAGGTTAATGTGAAAAATATTGATGTTAATAATACAATTTATTCATTTTTAATATAAAAATAAAAATCATAAGAAATTTTATCTAAAATATTATATGAAATGACAAGGATCATAGACGTGTTCACATATAAATTTAGTTCATAATAGAATTGCAAGTAATTTGATGGTAGAATAAAAATAAATTTTTAATTTAATTGAATTATTAATTAAATTTTATTATTATGATTATTAAATTTACAATATTAAAAAAATATGTGTTTTTTTAAGTAATTTTACATGTTGACAGTAATATGAAAAGCATAGTAATCAAACACACGGAACTGCTTTTCATAAATCTCAAACTCAACTACGGTTTTAACCAAACACTTCAATTTCAATTATGAACTGCAACTAAAATTATTTTTCATGAAACTATTTTTTTTAACCTCAACCATAACAGCAACCACTCAATCAAACTGACTCTAAATGAATCCTTAGTCAAGCTATTATCATAGTTTTTAAATTCAAATATTTAAAAATAATTTAATAGCTTTCCTGAAAACTTTACCTTTTAAAAAAATCTTAATTAAAATAGTAAACTTAATTTTTAATTTGTTCAAATCACAACTATAAAATCTACCTTAATATACAAAATAGTAGATAAAGTTTGTTAGGATAAAACATATTTCCATTGTCTCAAGCTAAATTTCTAAGTGAGCATTCGGCAACGTGACTAGCCATGTATTTAATTTTTCAACTTAAAATTAATTATTTTTTGAATAATTTAAGATCGTTTTGATATATATTGGATTCTGAGTTGAAATGGTGCAAAGTTAACTATAAGAGTGCTTGACGCTTTGTTTCAAATATGTTTTTGAAAAAATTAAGATTTTTTTATTTTTATTTTAAATTAAAATAATTATATTTTTATATTATTTTTATGTATTGATGTTAAAATAAATTTTAAAAAATATATTATTTTAATATATTTTTCAATAAAAAAACACTTTAAAAAATAATATCAATCAAACTCCCAAATAGAAATAGACATTGTATCATTCCATTAGTTGTTTGAGCTAGGCCGACATTTATTATATTTTTTAATGTTTTATCTTTATTGTTTAGGAGTGGTAATTTTTTAAAATAATTTTTACTTAAATATATTAAAATATTTTTATTTTTAATATCAATATATCAAATAATCTAAAAGTATTAGAAGAGACTTTTAAAACATAAAACCAAAGACTGTTTCAAAAACCACGCTCCTCTTCAAAGAGAAACAACGATAGAAATTCCTATACTATATTTTCATGCTCTTATTTACAGGTATTTGGTCAGTTTGAAAATGTCATTTCTTCTATCTTGTCCCTCGCCAAGCATCCTAAATAGTTGTTAACAGCAGGAGACAGCATAGTTGATATTTGAGAGGTGGTTAAATTTGCTAGATGCAAGCAATAGAAGAATGCCCGACAAGGTGAGGAACAAGATCTCTGTTCAAAGTTCAGTTGGAAAGCAAAACTCCATCCTCTGGAACTTTGAACAGAGATTAACCCGGAATATACTTTTATTTGTGCCCCATAACAGGAGGTAAATTAAACAGGATCACCATGCCAATGAAATCTCATTTTGTTCTATTCAAAAATTCAAAGAGACAAACCTAAAGTGATTTAAGGTTTTCCTGCCTCCACCATTTCCTGTAAGATATCTCACATTCGATCTCAGTATTTTCACAATAAGGTTCGGTGAGCAAAGTTGGTGTTTTGTTTATGAGCTGCACCGAGCGAAGCAACTCATAAGCAAGCACACTTTTCCACAGCTGGATGTCAAAGCATAAATATGGATGCAGAATGCTTCTTTCTATGTCTACACTCTATAGACAACTCGCATAAAACGAATGGCCTGACTTTTACAACGGAGCAATTTAGGATACACAGATAAATGAAATGAAGCTCCCAAAGGGTAAACAAATAAAAAAGGAAGCAACAAGAAACGTCTTGATTAAAACAACATACTTACCATACATTATTTCCATGCAACCCCCAAGTCATAGCTTGGAGCTGCCAGAAATATCATCCATTCTTATGAAATCCAAACCCTCGCAAAACCAACCCCATTAGAGTAAACAGATCATATTTCAACACATAACAATAAATGAAAGCCATTTATACATTGTCTCCATAACCTCAGCCCATGGCATACTTCTGTGTCCAACTGCGGGCAGTGGCTTCATATTTGGCTCGGTCAGTCTTGTACATATGGGCAATCTCCGGTACAAGAGGGTCATCAGGATTTGGATCGGTCAGCAACGAGCAAATGGAGAGCAGTACCTGATAAGCATCCAACAATTAGCAGTAATAATTAACAAGTCTTTCTTGGACTATGGTAACATGGAAGTAAGGTACAGACTTCCATGTAAGTTTCAAAATGAAATATAAAAGCCTCATGCTCGCCCAACCAACCACTGAACCATTCTGCTTTGACAGTATTTATAATTTGAACATCAGCAACAGAGAGCCTCATGTTCTTAATCTACAAAGCATGCAGCCAACTCATGTTTTATATCCTTAGAAACATTTAACTGTAGGAGAACATTCAAATTGCTAAACAGGAGAGCAACACACACCTCATTGCTATCTATGCACATGGGCACATTTTGCAGACAATGAACATGGATAAAAATCTAAAAGATGGCGGACTGTTAGCATTAAGCATAACCAGTAACACTAAATTTGGAAGGGCACGATCTGAATGCCACTGTCTTCTTGAACTAATGCCACAAACTAAGTGTTCACAAACTCTTCCATTCTCCATTCATCCTAAAACAATCGATGGTCTACAAACTTTACTCGAGCATGCTACTGCTAGTAAAAAACAAGACCTACAGCACATTAACATGCTATCAACATATGTTAACAGAGAAAAATCAAACCTTGGAAATAGTAAGAGCAGGACTCCACTGCTCTTTGAGGATATCAAGACAAATGCTTCCGTTACTGTTAATGTTGGGATGAAAGACCTTGGTCCTAAATGCAACCTGGAAGGAGTGTAAAAAAACATCCTTATCCATCAGGAAAACACGCGCGCGCACAAACAAACAAAACAAAGCCTTTTTATATAACCACATAAACAAATCAAAATCTGAAATTGCTCCATTGACAGCAAATCAAATTACCTTTGGGGGCTTGAAAGGATAATCAGGAGGGAAATGGATGGTTACTAAAAACACCCCGCCTGCATATGGGCTATCAGCAGGTCCCATTATTGTTGCTTGCCAGTGAAACATATCTTCAGCTACAGGACCTGTATTTCCAATCAAAACCCAAGATTTACCAGCCTCCAATTTGAACAATCCCAGATAAAACTAATCATCCATTGCAAAAAAAAGCTCAAGCCAATCACAGTGAAATTCACATTAAAAAAAAACAGATGAAGACAAGCAGAAAAACTGAAACTTTGCTAAATCAGAATAAATAAAGAGCTGAGCTTTCAGGAAAAAAAAAAAACGCACACCTGCGCTGCAAGAAGTAGGTGGGTCTTTCTGTAAATCCTTGAGTTCCTTCAAGATACGTTTTGCAGCCATCCCCGTTACCTCTCCTCCTCACCTTGTTAAAACAAAAGAGAAAAAAAGTTACAAACAGCAGAAAACAAACAAAAAAGAAAGAAAGACAAAGAGTACCTGCAGATGGGTGGTGGAAGGGGAAATCGGCGATCTAGGAATAAGTTAACGGTGGATCCAACACAACCGCTGATTTCCCACTCCCCTGTTATCTGACAGACAATGATGTAGCCGCAGAAGAGGAAGAGGAGGGTCTGCTTTTTTTATTTTCGGGATCTCTTGCGGTGTTTTAGGGTCTGTTTGGCGGTGCTGAAATAAAAATTATGCCACCGTTTTAGTGTTTTTCCTCCGTAAAGTCTTATCCTCGAGGGTTAAATGTATTTCTGTCCTTATAAATTTATTGATGTTACACTTCGACCCTCCTAGTTTAAATTTTATTTGTCACATTATAATTTTAGTATTTATTTGGTTTCGAAAACTATTTAAGAAACAAGAGTAGAACCGGATTCTTGCTCGTTGGACCACTACCTTGTTTGCTTGAGGAGCCTCTTAACTAGGGAGTTTGAACTTTGCTTTGATTTCTTTGGTGACCTAAAAAAAAGATGTTAAAGCACTACAAATGTGTTTTAAAGCATACAAAAAACTTGTGAATTGAGTTATATATTTTAATGATGATGGATGAATATAAAGATAAATTAAAAATATCTAATTAGAATGATAAAGTAGAAAATAGAGGACAATTATTATTTTTAATTGGGTCAACCTGTTTCTTGAGAAGATGTAAAGAAAAATAAAAGGGAGAAAAAAACACAACCATTACCTAACCATAGTTAGAAGCTTTATATTTGTCGTCCTAGTGAGTGCTTTCTCATATACGTTGGTAAAGTAAAGATAGGGGTTACAAATTTTTTTATCATTGACGAGATGCTACACATGTCACTCAAGGAACATGGATTTTTTTTTATTAAAGTGAATGTCCGGGCTAATTTGTTCGCATCTTGACTAATCTTACAGATCTTAAAATTAGTAATTATTATATTAATAATCATAAAACTCGAACCTAAAATTACTGGAGGAGTAAAACTTTTAATTTTAATATCATATCATTGAGTCACTTGCTTGATAGTTAAAAAACATAGATTTTTCTCACACAATGATGTGTGCTTGACACTCCGTGAAAACCTCTCTCCCTCTTAGTTTTTTCTTTTCTTATAAGTATACCTTTTATATTTAAATGGTGCCAAGAACAAAAAAAAAGGAAATGGCCTCTACTAAATAGTTAATAAAGTTTAATTTTTAAAGGTATTTTAGACATTGCATGCGAATAAAAAACTTAAATATCATTCCATCTTATTCAATCTTATAATAACAAATAAATATGATGTAAGAGATACCTTTGCATTTAGAAACAAGTTATAAGGTTTTAACTGAGCGGAGCAAAATGATAGTTTTAATATGCAAATTCACATAAAAATATATTTCTCTTTCTTCTCACTTTTATATTAATTTAAATAATGAAAAATAGGCTAATTAATAGTTAAGATATATTGGAACTTCCAGAAAATCTAAAGGGTAAAAGTAAAGTTTTTGCCCTCCAGTCTAATAAACCATAATTGTAAAATTGATTCAGAACCCAATCAACCGATGGCTTGAATGATTTCAAATAAAAAAGATTAAAATAAATTAAGCTTATTTTTTAAAAATATTTTTTATTTAGAAATATATTAAAATAATATATATTTTTATTTTTTAAAATCCACCCTAGACACATCATTAAAAAAAATCTAAAAAATTGCTTTGAAGCAAAGATTTTTTTAATTTATTTTTTAAGAAATATTTTTTAAATGTTAAAACAAACAAACAATAAATATTAATTATATTCAACACAAAAAAACCTCTCTAATTCACGAAACTACTGTTTGTGATTAAAATTGATTTTTAAAATATTTTTTGTTTAAAAAAATATTATAATAATATTTTTATTTTCTTGAAACTATTTTTGACATTAATATTTTAAAATAATCTAAAGATATAAATCAATTAATTTAAAATAAAATTTTATTTTTTAAAAAAATACTTTTAAAATGGATCACAAAACTGACTGAATCACACCTGTAAAATAAGGGGTTGACTAACAACGTGGGACTAGTAAGTGACTGTTTAGGAAATCGGTGTAAACCGTGTTTTATCTAAATTTATTTATTTTTAATTGTAATGAATTTTTTTTTTATATTTTTAGATGCTGATATCAAAAATAATTTTTTAAAAATAAAAAAAATTATTTTGATGTATTTTAACACAAAAAATACTTTAAAAAACAACAACAAACACACTACCAAGCACCATCCCTGAAGCCTAAACCCAGGTTCATAAAATAAAAATAAGGGGTTGACTAACAACGTGGGACTAGTAAGTGCCTGGGTAAGTGGTGTAAATCGTATTTTATTTAAATTTAATTTTTTTCAATTAAAATAATTTTTTTTTATGTTTTTAGATTATTTTAATGTGCTGATGTCAAAAATAATTTTAAAAAAATAAAAAAACTATTATTTTAATATATTTTAACACAAAACACACTTTAAAAAACAATAACAACTACAATTCCCAAGCACCATACCTAAAGCCTAAACCCAGGTTCAAACAAAATAAAAAAAACCCAACTACCTGAGTAATGTTAACTTGTACTTATTTGGTTTTATGGTAATAATTATTTTTTAAAATATCTTTTATTTAACATGATAAACCATAACGACTAAAAAACTAAAAAAATTAATTTAAAACTAAATACCAAGTGTGAGCGACAATCACAGCCACTAGATTTTCATTCCTCTCTCTCATCAGCCATCAGAACATCTATGCTCGTCGTATTCCATCAACGAAAATAAGCCGTTACCCGCTGTAAGACAAGTTTTCAGCCTTTTCACTCTCCTTGAAAGGCAGAGGAATTCTTCTGTGCTTCAGTATGCATTTGAGATCATTGCATCCAATCTCTATCGAATTTACTGATTTTTTTATTCAGATCTAATAGCAAGAAATGAAAGCGAGATTTCATTTTTTTAATTATCAGTTAATTAGTTTTTGATCTGATTGCAGGTTTCCTTTATTTGATTAAAAATGGAGGAGGAGAGGAAGAAGAAGCGAAACAAGAAAAAGAAAAACAAACAGAATAATCATGGTAACAGCTTTAGTAATCAAGCAACGGAACACGACGTGTCGGCTGATAATAATAATAACAATAAGAGTCAGAATCATGGTGATGACAATGATAATCAAGTGATAGAGGTATCTTCAAATAGTGATGCTGTGGATGTGGAGGATTTTGTTACACCTAATGACAAGCCCAATGGAGCAGCACCACAATCTGTAAGTTTTTTTTTTAATCCAATTATTATTGTTTTTTTTCGTGTTTGTCTTATTAAGTGGGTTTGATTTGTTCTTAGTGTATTAATCGATAAATAAATGGAGAATTAACCACTTAGTCTTGTTAATAAAAAATGGAAAAGGAAAAAAAGAGAAAGAAATTGTTAGATCATATGAATGCATGGATTATTGTTATGTTAGAGGTGAAATATTTCTTCCATAAATTAAGTTAAATTTTGATTAATAATGATTACCCGAGAGTGGCATTGTCATTTGCTACACTTCACTATGATCACTGTAGTTTTGCTAGCAAGAGGTCTGGAAAAAAGTTTTTTATACATGTGTTTCTTGCACTAACCGGTCTGGGTCACGCAGATGAACGTTTTGATTAGCTCAATGTAAGTGTTGCTGGCGTAGGATTGCGCTATACTTTGTATAGGATTCTCGTTTTGTTTCCATCGCGACCCCCCCCCCCCCCCTTTTTTTTTTGTTTTCAGTGTTGTTATTATAAGAATTGGAACCATGACTCTCTTGGTGTGATGTCGTGGGAACCTCTCAGTATGTGTACAAGCTCAAATTCAGAAGCCTGGCAGCCTGCTTAAATTTTTGTGAATTGCACAATTTGTGAAATCATTATTATTAAGTTATTCCTTTGGAAACTTCTGAGATTCTGGTTCATGGCTTTTCTTTTTTTGTCTTTTTGCTTACATTTTTTTTCGTGTCAAGGAAAGATAGGAGAATAAGTGTGACCATTTTCCGGTTGCTACATGTTTTCAGATTCTTCTTCATTTTGCTTTTTAAATTTAGATTTTCTGTAGGATTGACTGCTGATAATGATCCCATCGTTTTAAAATTCTGTTTTGTAGCCCATCTTGGCTGAAGCAGAGAAGCAGCGGTGGCTTCAAAAAGAGGTGACACATTCACTCAGTTGGCTTTTCATTCTTTATATTTACCTTCCTCTCTATCATTTATTTACATTATTGGGTGTCTTTGTTTTTAACAGTAGATTTAATAGGAAATTTCTTTCTTTCTCTTTTGTACAGGTTGCTTTACAAGATACAATCAAACATTTACAAAATGAAAGTGGTTCACTCATAAAGACACAGGTGCTGAATTGTATCTCGTGAATTATCATGGGCATGCATGCCTGTACAAAAAACTCTCTTTCTGTTTTTATCTTGAAATGTTCTTCTTTGTTTTAATTTAAGAAGTAACTTACTGCATTTAACAGGCTACCTTTGAAGAGACAATCAAACAATTACACGATGAAAATGATTTACACATACAGAAAGAGGTACTATGAAGTTATTCTAAATATGGGAATGTACTTGACAATTTTTTTCTAAATTACCTAACACATTTTGTGTTGTAATATTAAACTCATTTCTTTGTATTAACATCTAAGCAAAGCATGAAGGAACTTACTGCATTTTTTTTACATAGCTGGATATCTTTGTTTTTAACATTATATTTACATAGGAAATATCTTTCTTTCTCTTTTGTACAGGCCGCTTTGCAAGATACAATCAAACATTTACAAAATGACACTGATTCACTCATGAAGACACAGGTGCTGAATAATATTTTGTGAATTATCATGGGCTCGCATGCCTGTGCAAAAGACTCTCTTCCTGTTTTCATATTGAATTGTTCTTTTTTGTTTTAATCTAAGAAGTAACTTCCCGAGTTTAACAGGCTACCTTTGAAGAGACACTCAAACAATTGCAAGATGAAAATGATTCACACGTACAGAAAGAGGTAATATCAATGCATCTAATGGTGGGATGAAATGGATTAATGTCTTGAGCTTCCAAGAGGCTAGTTTTTTCTACTTTTTCTCCTAATCATGTAATTTGTGTCTGTGTGCAATTTTTTTTTTGCAGGCTTCATTAGAAGATACAATCAATCAATTAAGAAGTGTAAACAATTCATGCATAAAGAAAGAGGTAGCACAATTGTTAGATAGATGGAGAAACCTCCTGATTTTATGTTTTGATAGGAAAATTGTGTTAAGAAATGTATTATGTTTGGATAGGGAAATAGTGTTCTCTCTCGTCTTTTTCAATCATGTTACTAAAGTTGCAACCCTTTTGTTTGATATTTGTTGGGAAGAGGAAGTAACCTGACTATATTTTTTACAGGCTACCTTTGAAGATACAATCAAACAATTGCAAACTGAAAATGATTCGCACATGGAGAAAGAGGTGATATAAACAGGCAGATAAATCTGTGTGAATATTAAACTTAATGTACTTTTACAGTCTGGCCTAAATGGATAATTTGCAGGCTGGTTTAGAGATGAAAATAGTACAATTGCAGAGAGAAAAAGATTTCTGGCTTCAGAAAGAGGTACTCTTGGTTTTATATAGATAGGCTTGTAACAAAATCTTTTCTCTTTTGGAAATATAACACATTCAAGGGCATTTCTCATTAACATGATAAGCCTTGGAACCATCATTGAAAAACTGTGTTTAAATATGCAGGTTGACTATACCCAGCTTATTTATAAGATTGCCAGCTATATGTTTTTATAAATAAGCTCAAACCATGGAATTTTAATACCACATGCATGCAGCTTATAAGATGAGCTGTTAATCTATAGTTACATCAAATGCAGGCTGGCCTGGAGGAGAAACTTAATCACTTAATGGATGAGAAGGCTGCTCTGGTTTTAAAAGTGGTATATTTCTTGCCTCACAAGCTTTTTTAATAAATACATATAAGAAGAGTTTAGATGATTGGCATCGCATTTCATTTTTGGTCACTCATGAGAAATATTGCTCAATAAGTTCTTAGAGATTTTGTTTATATAGTTGAATAACTTCGTGATATGTTCCACAGGCAAGCATGGATGAAAAAATTGGACAATTAGATAGTGAGAAAGATTCGTGGGCTAAATCAGAGGTACCTTTTGCTACGTAAATATGCCTTTCCCCATGGTTTTCTCCTTTCTCACAGGAATTTGTTTGGTTAATTAGTGAGCTGAGCTCTCACATACCTTTTGGATATTGGCTGTTTCATGTTGTATATGCATTCAAGCGTGCAGGTTCTTGAATTGAAATGTGGTTGGGTGGAGATTTGTCCTTGTTAATGTTTATTGGGCTTTGGGATATCTAGATTACTAGATGATGTCTACAGAAGGGCCTTCTTTTTTTTTTTTCCATTGAAAATAAAAGGCATCACAGCATATTTACACGTCCAACTTCAATTGCACTGCTTCCATTATAACAGAGTGCCCTGTTTTTCTTTTTTTGGTCTGTTCCCAAATATAGATTCTGTTATTGAAAAGGCAAAGTAAGATTTCTTTTCTCTTCTATTTAATTGTTATTGAAAATCAAATATAATTCTCTATCTTCAAAAGTTTCTCATTTAAAAGGGTGATTTTGGAAAATAGATCAGGTGCTAAAACATTTTCATCAGCCATGCTTAGCATGCAGTTGGCCAGAAAGTAAAGCTCTTTGGGACAATTGCCTTATTCTCTTTTGATAAACGAAGATTTTCAATTGTATTTGTATATAAAAAATTCTATACATGACAAAGGAGAATAAGTGGTTAAGTGCTCATTGTATGTTGTTTACTTGGAAATGGTCGGAGGGTTTTTGCACAATGATGTTGTACTCAGAGAGGGATTTGGGAAGGAGAGGAGATAAGAAAGGGTGGAGAAGTACAGCAAATGAAATGGGAGAAAACTAGAAGAATTGTATCAGAGGATAAACTGGTAAAAACTTTGAAGATGGAATGAGTTGGAGGGTCTTGCACAGTGATTTTGTACTCACAAAGGGATTTAGGTAGAGAGGAGAGAAGAAAGAAAGGGTAGAGAAGTAGAGCAGATGAATTAGGAGAAAACAAGAATAATTGTATTGAAGGAGAAACTGTTTTCAATTCTTAATCCTTGGTAATCAAAATGATGGCTATAAGAGATAATGTGGGCGTTCTTTAATAGGCAGCAAAAACAAGAGGAGGAAAAGAGAATCCTTACAGATCAAATATCAAAACTTAATAGGAAATGTAATAAAGTTTTAAGCAGTATTATTTCTGACTAAATAAATTTGAAGGTCATTGTAAACTGTAATAGTCATAATTTCTAAATAAGAAATAACGTGCAATAAGATTTCAAGTATAAGAGAACAAATATTTTGAAGATGTTCCATTACTCCTGCATTGTTGAGCATGTATCTATTGCAGCTTGTATTTATCCTTTTTCTAGTCATCAGATTGAATTATCAAAGCATTAATGTATGTGCTTCTAATTTTGCATATAAATGATTTTACGCAGAATAAAACCAAAGAAATCATCAGTAGAATGAATATCGACATCACAAGTCTACGAATGCAGGTATATAGTTTTATCCATGTAATTATGTATACATCACTGCTACTGCTGTTACTGCCAATTGAACCTAAAATGTGTGATATATTTGGTTATCCCTAGGGGCAGTGTGTGTAGGGCACGGTCAATATGCAGCATAACCTTGTTTTTGTTCTGATATGGAAATTAAAACAAAGCCTGGCAGGTGGTGGAGCTGGAATATTCCAGGAATAGTCTCGTGAAAGAAAACCAACAGCTGAAGGAAAGTGTCTCTGACCTGAAGTTACAGCTTCAAAATGTTGAGACTCATCAGAGCATCTCCTCTGCTAACACATTAGAACTTGGAAAGGTTTGTCATCCAGTCCCCTGCTTGTTAGCTTATTGGAAGTTAAATTCATGGTCATATGTCATTGAGTTTTTTCTGTTGAACACTTCCTCGCTTTACACTTTCTTTCATTTGTACATTGAGATGTTATGTTCCTTTTCTGTTCACATTTCTGATGAATTGTGAATAAACATACTGAAAAGCTGCTGTTTTTGATGTAGAATGATGCTGAAAAAGAGGACTTGAACTCCCAGATTGAAGCAGCTTGTGCACTGGTGGACAAATTGATAACTGAAAATGCAGAACTTGTTGAGAAAGTAATGAACTGCAATTCTGCTTTCCCTCTTTGATTCTCTGTTCATGTTTATAGTTCTCTCCTTTCCTTTTTTTCCTATTCCTTAACTAATTCCAATGCTTTTAATAAGGCTTTACGTGTATGGTCTTTAAGTGGGTGTCGACGATGATATATATATATGCATTGACCGAGTTTGTCAGTTCCATGCATGCGTGGGTTTTCGGGTGCAGTGGTTTGCCTTTGCACTCGTGTGGGATGCGTTAGCAGGTATCATGACTTCAATCATCTAACACAACATTTGTCTCCCAGGTGAATGAGTTGTTCATTAAACTTGACCAGCAAAAGACAGCAGCTAGTCTTTCTTTATCAACCGGAAGTGATGCGATCCTCGGAAATTCTGAACTTGCTCCTCACATGTCTGAACCAAGCGAGACTGCATTGGGCCTCAAGTCAGAGTCCTTGGACGCAGAACCTCCTGCTGCGGTGCTTCCACAATCGTCAGAACCTGACACCGAAGAAATTGTGCAAATCCCATTGGATGATAGTGAAGTTCCAGATGTGGAGATGCAAGCTGTTGAGACTGATGACAAGAGCGGAGTGCCACTCACGGATGCTCCACTAATCGGAGCTCCTTTCCGGTTAATATCATTTGTTGCTAAATATGTCAGTGGTTCTGACTTGGTCAACAAAGATGATTCAAATTAGGGCTTGAGCTAGGATACATAATCCTTCCTTCCTTCATCCATTTATTTTTTTGCACTTTTACAATTTTTTATGCTAGAGATGGACCAAATTCGAGCCATTACACTGTAATTTTAGACATACCGCATATGTTAGCTCATCAAAGGGAAAGATAACTTGCAGAGTCGATAACTTTTGATACACCATATTTTATCTTGAATTTCTGCTCTTTCTTTAACTAAATGACGAGTCGTCTAAAATTTCGCACGACCTGTTGGCAACGCCTTAAGCGGCGTCGTGCTATAACCATCACGCAAATTGACATTTTCAATTGGGCTCTCACATAACCCTTCATTTAGCCTCACCATCATCAAAAGAGGAATATTTCTCCTACACGCTTGTCCTACGATAAACAATTCATTAGCAGCCGTCTGATTTGAATTCCTTCTATCACCAGTAACCATCGAGCACGATACAGTGCTTTATAAAGTAACGTATGAGCAGCCAATGAGAAAGGAGAGGTGAAGTCACTAAACCAATAAGAAGCAAACACGTGGAAAATCTACGTAGCAGTTCGTTTTGAGGCCGTTATGTTAAAAGGTCAGTCTTTCTTCATGAGTTTCATCCCGTCATTGCGAACTCCGTCTCTTTGAGGAAAAGAGAAGCAGCTAAGTAATTGGAAAATGGAGGCACGCGGCGGCAACAGCCTCCGTCGAGTCTTGGTGTTGGCCTTTTGCGTAGCCGGGATCTGGTCGGCTTACATATATCAAGGCGTTCTTCAAGAAACTTTGTAAGCTAGTTTTTTCTACGTTTTGTTTATTTATTTAGTAATTAATTTTAAATCGAATTTGAAAGCATTATCATTTATTTTTATGTAGATCGACGAAGAGATTTGGTGCAGACGGAAAGAGATTTGAGCACCTTGCGTTCTTAAATCTTGCGCAAAGTGTAGTTTGCCTTATTTGGTCTTATATAAGTGAGCATATGTTTTTCTGATAAAATTTTGTTTGAAAAATAATTTAATTAAAAAGGATCAATCTAAATTGTTATGTTCAATACAGTGATAAAGATTTGGTCGACGGGCGGCGGCCGCGGGGGTGGCGGTGCTCCATGGTGGTCGTACTGGAGTCCTGGCATTACAAATACAATTGGGCCTGCTATGGGAATTGAAGCCCTAAAGTATATTAGTTACCCTGCCCAGGTCTTGGCCAAATCATCCAAAATGATTCCAGGTCGGTCCCTCCGTTCCTCGCTAAGTACTTCTGATGTAGTGCTTCCTTTGCTCGGATAAAAGTGGGATTAAGTTTGGGTGGCTGTTACAGTGGATTCCACTTTTATATGTGAGCGAGGCAGCGCCTAGTAATTTATCTTGATAACTGATGGATGGATTGGAACTTTTGAATTGTGCAGTGATGTTTATGGGTTGTTTGGTATATGGAGTAAGTTACACTGTTCCCGAGTATCTTTGTACTTTCCTTGTTGCTGGAGGGGTGTCTTCATTTGCTCTTTTGAAGGTGAGGAACAAATTTAATTAGTTGCATTGTGATTGTTTTTGTTGCTGTTGCTGTTGCTGTTGTGTGATTGTTCTTAGTTCTTGCTTGGGTTTTGGAATGATTTCAGACTAGCTCGAAGACAATTAATAAGCTAGCACATCCAAATGCACCCATTGGATATGGCCTTTGTTTTTTGAACCTTGCATTTGATGGATTTACTAATGCGACTCAGGATTCACTTAAAGCTAGGTATGTTTTATTGGTTCAGTTCAAACTCTTGTTTTTTATGCTATTTTTTTTTTACTGTTTCAGTGTGCTGGCTGTGTATCATATTGTTACAGTCTTCTGTTGTCTTAAAGGTCAGAGAGTTGAAGAAGATTGGTTCTATTTTTTTCCCCATCATTTTAATGAAGCACAATGTTTTTTCTAGAAATTATTAGGTGAGCTGAACTGCAACTCCTCCTAGGAAGATCTTTAGCTAATCTGCTGGAAAAAATCCTCTAATATGATTTTAAATTGATGCCCTTTCTGGAAAGAGCCTTTTATCTTAATGGAGTGGGAGATTGTGAAGTCAAGCTGTGTTGTTTCTCTCCAAAGTAGGGGTTTATCATCTTCTGGTTTGATGGCCTGTAACACCATCTAAGGGGATGTTTGACACTACATTTCAAAAGTATTTTTGAAAAAATTTGAAATTTTTCTATTTTTATTTTACATATTAAATTAATTTTTTTAGTGTTTTTATATTTTTTTTCATGTGCTGATGTCAAAAATAATTTTTAAAAAATAATAATAAATATTTATTTTAATGTACCATGAATGAAAAACATTTTTAAAAGCAACCACAGCTACAATCCCAATCAGGCACTAAGTTGTGTTAGTGGTTTCAGCGTCCTGGGAAAAAAGTATCAAGTATGGTGGTGTTTTGTAGACTGGATTTTGCCAATTGAATATTTGAGTTGTCTGATGTACTGGGGATATCTACTGAAGTGCGTAGGTTCTTCAACATAACCAGGAGACCGGTTTTGTGGATTTTTGTTTTCTGCTTAAGATGCTATCTGTTTTCTTGGTGATCTTTGGGTGGTGGTGGTGCCATTTCAGTTACAAAAATGGGTTTTCTAATAGTGCCTTGTTGTATGTCAGCAGGGGGGTGCCTTATTTGTTGTGGAAACATAAGAGCCAAGAGACTTGGTTTTAGAACTTTAGTTCCTTGAACTTTAGTTTTTGAAATCTGAGTGATTGGTATTTGAGTTTCTAAGAATCATGGCTGATGTTCGGATCTGCTGTTTGTGAGCCCAGTTGTGTTGATTGGTATTTTCCGTTTGCTTTATAAGGCAATAGTTTCATTGCATACATCTCGGTGGAGTTTGTAGGTAGTTCTGTTAGGGCTTGAGTTTATGTCTAGAGTTTATGTCTATTGGGGATATTTAACACTTATTCTTCTTTTCGCCTTATATACATCTCCATTTCTAAAGCATCTCTCTGTGTTGTTCAGTTATCCGAAGACAAGTGCTTGGGATATAATGATGGGAATGAATTTGTGGGGCACCATATATAATCTGATCTACATGTTTGGCTTGCCACATGGTATTGGCTACGAGGCAATCGAATTCTGCAAGCAGCATCCAGAGGCCGCATGGGACATTTTGCTCTACTGCCTATGCGGTGCCGTGGGTCAGAATTTCATCTTTTTAACCATTAGCCGATTCGGGTCTCTCGCTAACACAACCATCACCACAACCCGCAAGTTTGTGAGCATTGTGGTTTCTTCATTGCTTAGCGGCAATCCACTGTCAGCAAAACAATGGGGATGTGTAGCCATGGTTTTCTCAGGGTTATCATATCAGATATACCTCAAGTGGAGAAAATTGCAGAAACCGCAGAAGAAGAGAAAGCCCATGTGACCACAGCAATTTTGAACTTATTACGTACATCTCTCTCTCTCTCTCTCTCTCTCTCTCTCTCTCATTGTCTTTTTATTTTTTTCTCACAATCATTCTGTATCCGTAAAGATTCAGCAGTTGCAAATTGACAGAACTTGTAGTAGGAATTTTAAAATGTAATCGAATAGATGCTTTACAATGAAGCCTTCGTTCTACTACTTTCATCTGATGAACTGCGGTGGCCTCGTTTGTTTTTGGACTTGTTCATCTGAATAATGCTACGAATTCTAAAATCAGTAGAATACAAACAATTACACCCACCAGTAGCAGCATGCCATTTTTACAACTCTCAATTGAGTATACTAACTTTCTTTTTTATTCTTTTAGGGCACCTTTTTCCTTTTCAAAACTTTCACTCAAGCACTTCTGTACAACAATATGATGATGATGATGTATGCTTCTGCCGGGTATCAAAATACAATCACAAGAATTTTATTCTCTTCTATTTTGGTACAGTGACTCTTTTGACTATACCAGTTAACATTTTTTCATTTTCTAATTTAAATATATATAAGTATCATCGAAACTAATATTTATAAGAATAAAATTTTAATTAATAGCAAGGGAAAAGTAATAGGTTCTTATGAAATAAATGATTTGAATAATCGGAAGGTTGGTGTAGTAGTAGAATAAAACTTGTGTATTTGATGCAAAATGGCTTTATGGCGGAGAATTGGAATGGTTAGAAAATTTGAAGTATGGAGAGACGGAACCCCATCCCATCAACTTATGTATTTAATGAGATCAACCCAACATCAAAACGTAACCACACGAATAATTCTTTGCATTGATGATATTCTGGGATCAAACTTACTTCTTTAATGTTCCTGTTTACGCTGACAATAATATGTTTTGGAACTCTTATCTTTCCTTGTTGCAGAAGCTTTCAACAGCAGGTTGTTTGCCTGTTAAACCTAGCCGCTATTACTTCTATAATATTCTGTCTGAATTAAATGTGACTACATAGTTCTCTATTGTATCTGAATTATATAATTCTGGTTTGTTGTGTTATATATAGATATAATTCTGGTTCGCTTATCATCTCTTGTTATGATAAATCATGATAATTTATTGAAACTAGTTTCTTGAGATAGTAAATTGATAATTTCTTATTTAATTGATTATATGAATTGAGTCTTTAAAAAATGATTTTATTTTTCTTGATTATGACTCCATGTTATGCCAATTAAAATACTCATACAAACATGGTAGTGTTAATCTTCATGCATGTCATAATCTTGAACCCTAGTTGGTAGAGGGAATCACCATCTTATGGTGACTTGTCATCTTACAATTTAAAGTATTATGTTCGCTGTATTTTGATTGTCTAACGAGCCGAATATCATGATATTTTTTTATTGTGGTTTGTTTGTGAAACTCTCCTATAAAAACATAAAACCTAACTTGTATACATTTCTCATTATTGTATTATCTCATATATTTATATTAAATATTATTCATTCAATGAGTTGGTGAACTCACCGTTTCATTATTTATCCTTTAAGGCATAAAACTTTGTTAAGAGTTCACTTCTTTTAGATTTTCTAAACCTGTTCTTTTATTTGTAGTCAATGATCTATCACATGTATTAGAAACTTATGAATTCAGTAAGGACGTGCCCTATGAAATTTAACCTTAAATAGTTATGGATCATCAAACTTTGTTCTAAAAAGATTCCATTAGTGAAGGCAAGGTTATTGATACCATTTCGTTTCGGCCGAAACGTTTTGTACTAGTAAAAAAAAGACAAAATAACATCGTTTTTATCTCATTTCAAATACTTGTTCATATTGGAAATATTGGCTAAAATATCGCAGAGTCATTCCGAGTGTGCTGTTTTGGCCACGGGGAAAAAAATCATTTCCTATGTGTTAATCTCCCACCTCTTTGCTTCGCTAAAATTCACAACCAAATTAATGTTTGCACTGCACTTCTGCAATAGTGATGTGAATGTTTGCACTGCACTTCTGCAATAGTGATGTGACTTATATATATATTGTTTATGAGATGTATTGAAAATGTAAAAATAAAAACAGTAAAAGTTAAAAAAAATAAAATTATCATCAACTTTGATTTTATAAAAAAATAAAATTATATATATTTTTTGCTTTTTAAGTTTTTTAATATATACAATTAATTAATTATATATGAATAATACAACCTCAAAATAGTATACCGAAATATTCCAAAACTAAAATATTTTATACCAATAAAAAACTTGAAACGATAACCGAAACAATTTTGACAATAATAAGTGAAAGTGATTTAGAAGGGTCACTCCAATGAAGAATTAGAGGAGGGCAGTATGATTTACAAATATCCACAGTTGAGTAAGGAGATGGACTGAATCCGCGTGTAAATGTATTTCAATGGGGGGGGGGGGGGGCGTCACACACTTGCACATAATTTTTTTAGCAGTCTTGGTCCAGAGTTCATTTCTCTTAATTGTTGAATTAAAGCCTATCTATATAGAGATGGCTAACACATTCCACTCCCTTTTCTTTATTTTTCTTCAGGTTTATAGTGTAGTGTGTATTTAGATGATAATGAACAGTTCTTGTCTGTTCTCTAAGTTGAATATTCAACTTCCGATATATTTTATAATATTGTGCATAGCTTGAGCTATGTAATTGTAATGGTTTTTAGGTTATCCTTATGGGTAGATATGTATACCATTTACTTAGATTCTTATTTTTTTTTGTGATTGGATTATATTCAGGGTTAAGATTTGGTGTCTGATTGGGACTATAACTGAACTTGTTTTTAAAAGTGTTTTTCATTTAAAAATATATTTAAAATAATTTTTTATTTTATTTTTTGAAAATTATTTTTTATATTAACGTATGAAAATAATTTAAAAACACTAATTTTTTAAATTTAATTTATATAGATTAAAATCCTTTTAAAACACATGATTTTAGAAATGCTTTGATTTATGTGCCGGTCATGTGCTTGAATTTGAATCATCATAATGTGTCTTTGTATTTTTTATTTTGAAAAGATATTATTTAATTTTTAAAAAAAAATATTGTATATTTTGTTATACACACACAAACATAGAAGAGAAACTGCAACTGTTGAGGAATATTTTTTGGAAGGAAGCAAATACAGTTTGAGGAAAAATATCAACATTCAACATCCATCAAATGTCTCTGTCTCCAATTGCTAAGCAAGATATCAAGTTCTCGTCTAACAAGTGAATTTGAAGGGGCTCACATTCAGTCATGGCCGCCGCTCAGGATTATTTCTCATGAGGCTACTTTCTCGATCAATCCGGCATGGGATTGGGAGTGATAGCACGGAGCAGTGACGGGAAATTATATATGTTAACAGCTCCGAAATTCCTTCAGAACAATGTACGATGGGAAATCAGGTATGGCACCTTCTTTTTTTATTTCCTGGTACCTATCTCCCCTGACTAGGGTTGCTGCTTGAAGCTTTTTGCTGATATAAATCAAGAGTAGGTTGATGCCAATTTGCTCATGAATGATAAGAAGCAGACTAAATATCACTCCTTGATTTGCAGTTTCATAAGCATATACCAAAGTTGAAATTATTTAGTTGTTGCTAGCTAACCAACTTCAGCAGATAGGAGGAGGAGCATGAGAGTCGCAGAGATTTATAGAAGCTAGAATAATGCTAACCAAGGCAGGCATCGATTTTTATTTCTTCAGAAACTACTGCAGTTACAATGATAGCTAGGAGGAAACAAAATCTAGTCACACCAAATTTGTTAACTAAAATTGCTAAAACAATCAAATTGCGAGGAACTTGTAAGTACTTACATGAGAGCCTCTGTAGTCTTGGTAACTTCACCGCAAGATCTTCGTTCCGGAACAGGCTTCAAACAGAAATCTCGATGTGGCATACTAATTACGGGGTTTGAGTGTCTGATCCCTTGTTCTCCTCTGATGACGGGCGGTTCTCAGATTCAGATGGCCTGACTTCTTCAATCATCCTGACTACTTCTTCCATGGTAGGCCTCATGTCTGGCACTACTGCCACACAAGCCATTGCTATTTGAAGCATCTCTACCATCTCCTCTTCAATGTTTTGGTATCTCATTAGCTCCTCGTCAAACACTTCAGCAGTCCATTCCTCTCGAACAACAGACTGGACCCATCTTGGGAGATCAATCACATCATCATGACCTGGTGATTGGACTGGTGCTTTTCCTGTCAGCATCTCGAGGAGGACAACACCAAAACTGTAGATGTCAGATTTTTGAGTAGATTTTCTTGTATCAATCACTTCTGGAGCTCGGTAGCCCACACTTCTTGAAGGGACACTAGGGTAACTCAATAGAGGAGTTAAACCAAAATCCGAGATGCATCCGTGGAGGTCTTGCATCAGGAGTACATTGGAGGACTTAATGTTGCCATGAATGAATTTCCCTCCACTAGCAGAATGGATATAGGCAATGCCTTTTGCAGTTCCAAGGCAGATCTTTACTCTGGATTCCCAATCTAGAGCAGTTCGTCCAATTTCCCTGTTCCCTGCAGGTCACATAAGGAGAACCATGATGACAAGTTGAATCATACAATTAAAAAAGACATAACTGCCATCAGAAATAGAGAGGAGGCCATTAACCTGCATTTCATTTAAAATTAATAATCCCAAGCTAAACACAATCATTGTGTTTTCACCAAAGTATGAAGCAAATTAGATTCTTTGAACTTTGTGTTTTTTGATTTAAGCATACTATACAAAGTCTAGTTATCTCTGACCAGTCCCGAAACTTGCAAGCAAAGGAACATTTCTTGGATAAGAAAGGATAAAAGAGCAAGATGGTAAGAGAAACATACCATGCAACACCGAGAAAAAGCTGCCAGATGGTGCATAGTCATAAACCAAGAGTTTCTCATCCTTGGAGTAGTAATAAGCACGAAGAGGCATGACATGTGGGTGCTGGGCTACACTCCCAACAATCTCCATCTGTTGCTCAAACTCCTTTCTCCCAACCACTACTTCTTTCAACCTCTTCACGGCCACCGTCATACCCTCCTCCAAGATGGCCTTATAGGTTGTCCCATAACTCCCCTTTCCTAGCACTTCAGCTGAAGCTCTTAATAAATCCTCAAGGTCGAAATTGCAAGAACCTCCTCCAAAAAACACCAGCTTGTTCTTCTCAGCTTCTTGCACCCCACTCCCAAAGTCCTTACTAGGCTTCTCAGTCCTCCCCCTCTTCCCTTTTAGCACACCTTTACTTTCACCACTTTTTTTCTTCACACAGCAAACCACAATCATTACAAGTATAAACAGAAGCAATGCAGAACTTCCAGCTGCAATACCAATGATATATCCCCTACTTAGTTTCTTCTTGGAGCCATCACTTGGAGGTGGTGGTAAGGAAGTGGGGCTCGGAGAAGGTGAGGGGGTAAAAATATAGCACAGTTTTAAGGGTGGTCCACATAGAGTATTGTTCCCTTCAAAGGATGAGGTAGGAAAGTTTTGGAGGGCAGCTGGAATAGAACCGTTCAAGAGGTTGTAGCTCAAATTTAATTGCGTGAGCCCTGATATATTGAGTTCAGGTATGGGTCCTGAGAGTAAATTGTTTTGGAGGCTCAAGCTTGTAAGGTGTATCAAATTTTGTATGGCAGCTGGAATAAGTCCAGTGAAGGAATTGAATGAAAGGTCAAGCAAGCTAGTCTGGGGAGGGAGGGAAGATGGGATGTTACCTGAGAAATTATTATGTTGAAGATATAAGGAGTGGAGCGAAGGAAGGGAGAGTAAATCTGCGGGGAGGTCCCCGCCAAGGAAGTTGGACCGGAGACTGAGAATCGTTAGGGCATCCAGTTTCCCAAGTGTTTTGGCTGGAATAGGACCATAGAGTCCAACCCCAGGGAGGTGGACAGCAACCACACGAGAGCCTTTTGTGTTGCAAGCGATACCAACCCAAGAGGAGCACATCGGGATACTAGATTTCCAGTTAAGTTTTGGGCTATGAGGAACTGCAGAAGCAAATTCAAGGAGGGCTTGTCTATCAGAATCGAGGGCAGCCACACAATGGTGAAGGAAAAGCAGCAATATAGACCATGTCAATGCCACAGAAAATGAGAGCATCATCATAGAGTCTGCTGTTGAAATGTCCACCTAGGTGATTATCAATTCTCCATTTTCCTGGCACAGCAAAAATACTTATACAAATGAACTAATGCATCATAATGACAACATAAAACGTTTCATAGTTTATTAAAAGCATGATTAACGAAGGAAAGCAACTGCCACTCATTCACAGATTCTAAACAGAAAAGAACAAGAAAGCATAAAATCTCATGAGCATTGGCCTTATATGACAAATGGTGCTGTAAAAAAAACTATACAGCAGCTACGAGCATCGATTCCAAGAGTCGTCTTCACGAAAACTAGCCTACCTTTAACTAAAACTAAGACTCGTCACTAATTTATACTGCAGAAATCAATCAACACTGACATTATCAAAAAGCATTTCGTATCCTTTTCCACTTGGATCCAACTGCCTACTGTGAGCCCCATAATAACACTCAGGACCAAATTTTGTGAGCCCCATAATAACACCCAGGACCAAATGCTTTGTTAGCCAGTAAAAGAAAAGCAGAAAAAGACATGATGTCACCCTAGCATTTAAAGGAGAAAATCTATGACATAGATAATCGTAGACAGGAAGAGTCTTTGCTTGCTAAAATAGTTTTCTCCCCTGTTGTTTCCACCTTCGTTTTTCCATTGAGCATTGGACACTCGGATACGAGTACGGAAACTCTGACACTCCAATTACATGGAAAAACGAAAGAACATTTGAATAAATAACCAAGTCAGGACATGGGCATGTGTATCAAACACAAACCCCTCTCGCATATCTGATACCGGGTCCGAGCAACATAGGTTTTCACCTTCATAATCGTCTCAAAAGTTCTTCTAATATCTAACACAAGTCTCTCTAAAAACACAATTAATCATGCCACAAACTCCGATTTTTCAAGGACATAGATCCAATGCGGAAAAGTATCGAAACACATCAACATCATCTATTAAGGACTAAGAAGAAGAAAAAGAAAAGGCAAAAGAAATTCCCTTCCTTTCTATCTAAAAAGATAAAGCAAAAGCAACTGAAGAAGGTAATTTTTCAGCCTTCCTAATTTCTTCTAATCCCCTATTGCGTAAATCCAGTTAGTAATCACCGATACATATGATCATGGAATAAGAATCAAAGCTAGCAAACTTCAAATTCACTTAAAGGACTAAATAATTTCTTACACGGCAGTAACCTTTTATAGTGAAGGAATCGGGAAAATTCGTCCCTTTTCTTAACCTGAAATATCTTATTTATACTCTAATTTTTCGGAATTAATTAAGCTTAATCAAACAGTGACCACAACAACGCAGGGAAAAAAAAGGAGGCAAAATGTGGCTATCAAATTTCTTCAATATTCCTGCACTTTTTCTCAGCAACCAACGGACAAATTAACTTCGGAATTCAAAATTCAAAAAAACTAAATGCAAAGAATTTCTGTATCAATCAAGCTCAATCCAACGGAGAACACATATACATGTACACAAATACATACAAACACAGAAAACAAACGCATACTTAAACACACACACACAGAGCCAAATGATAATGCAAAATGTAGCAATCAAATTTCTTAAAATCTCCTGCACTTTCTCAGCAAACAAACATGCAAACTTGCGAATTCAAAACTCAAACAAATAAAACGAAAAGAAAAGCCGTGCTCGTTAATTAAGCTTAGTCAAACCGAGACTACACACACAATTATACAAAGCATCGTAATAAAATTTCCTACACTTTCGCAGAAATCAAACAGAAAAACTTGCGAAGAAATACAGAGAGAGAGTGAGAGTTGAAACCTAAAAACGGATAAGGACTATCGAGAGCAGCGCAGCAGTCATAGCCGTTAGAGGTAGTAGGAAAAAACAGTAAGCATAGGAAGAGAGTAGAGGCATTGGAGGCAGCTCTAGCAAGGAAATTAAAAGAAAAAAGGTAGTGTAGAGGTAGCTGAAGCTAAAGCTGTAACGGCATTGCTTCATAAACACGCTTTCTTCTGCTGATTCTGTTTCTAAAAAATATTAGGCTTCTTCGTCAAGCTAACGCTGTGGCCATAAGCTCACCAAATCAGTAGCTTAATGCAGATCTCAATGATTCATTCTCTGTTGACCTTAATTAAGAGTAAGATTAATCACCTTTTTTTATTATTTAATTTTAGTTTCATTAATTATATAAAAATGCCATAATTAAGTACTCATTTAATGGAACCGATGCGCATTAATTTCGGTGTTTAATTAATAATAACAGTGTAAACTACAAACAAGACCTCGAATTATCGAAATGGTTTTGATTGGGTCCCCTATAGACTATAATTATAAAATCCGGCCCTGCTGACCCGGTCCTTAGCCCCAGTTGAATTTCAAAAAATTTCAACTTAGCAGCACAATCCATTACCCGGTTCATCTGGTCTAACTGTTTTTTTTTTTTTTTTTTTAATAATATTAGCATAAATTCATTTTCAAACTGTCCTTTTCTCTTGAACGAAACATGTTTTTGATTCATTCTCACCGTTTTTTTTTTTTGTTGTTGTTGTTATGTTTGACAGCATTTTGTACAGTTTTGCAGAGCAAACATGAGATCTCATGTCATCAAAGTGCAATGTATATAGATAGATTACTGGCTTACACATTCATGGGAATTAAAGGAAGGCCACAGAGAGCCGATCATAGTTTTATTTAGGTGGTGGTGGTGGTGGTGGTGTAATGGGTTCGTTCATCTCGCCAAGGTCGATGATGACTCGGACAATATTATCTATTGCAGAAAGCGTAGAGTGAAGTTCCACCAGTCCAAGTAGGGTGGAACCTTGCCAGGCCAATGGAGTAACCATTTCCAAGATAAATGCACCCATGACTTGCTGATACACCTCCGTATACGGTTGCGCCAGTGTTGTATGACCAAAGAATATTGCCAGTTTTGGCATCCATTGCATAAATGGGGCCATTAGGAGCCACCGATCCTGCAAAAAGTACATCGTTGACTATTGTTACAGGTCCCTGAGCAGCTTCGTTGCTGGGGTTTGCTGTGGACCACAATATTTGGCCTGAATTTGCGTCCAATGCTACCCATGCTCCTGTTGTTGTTGTTTGATTCGACGGCGCCAGTGTGAACCTCTCTCGATTGCTGTTGGCAATGTTCGTATACACTGCCCTCCCATCCGTAGCAGCTCCCCATATCCCTCCTCCCTCCAACCCACCTGGTCCTGCCAGCTACAAAAATAGAAAGCAGATGTTATTGGCGAATGTTCAAACACTACAATACTTCTTGGTGAAGAACCCTTTGTTTTTGTTTTTCTATCATTTTTCACTAGTTTCGTGCTTACTTTAGACCAGACTATTGATCCAGTGTCTCGATCCAGAGCGAAGGCAAAGCCACTCTTTTGTACAGCCACTGCAACGTCACGTCTGGTTCGATTAGCGATGATGGTAAGCAGCATAGGTGCCTCTCCAAAATCTGCATCCAAGTTAGGTCCTGGAGGGCAATCAGGGTTGTTAGGAACCAAACATGCAAAGTAAAAAACATCATAGCCACCCAGTTGCCTTGACCATTTAATCCCTCCAGTGTCAATATTGATGGCCAAAATCGAGTCGAAGTGGATATCTGGCCCGATGCACTGATCTGGTTGGGTTGGTTTTGTTGTCTGGTTATTCTGTGCTTCTTGGCACTGGGTCACTTCTCGAGGTGCTGTGTAGAGGTTCCCAGTTCCGACGTAAACCAGCCCCCTAGTAACATCAATAGCAGGGCTGCTTCCCCAGATGGCAGCTCCTGAGTAGCCTCCCAATTTTCCCTGGTTATCAGGCAGCGTATACGTTCGCCATATGGTGTTACCTGTCCTTACATCTAGCTTTGCCATGCTACCTCGGAAAGTGCAGCATTGATTAGCAGGTAAACCCACTTCTAGTGACGAAACTCCAACATAGAATGCTCTAAGGAACAAAAACGGAAAAGACAATTGATCATTTCTTGTGATGCTAATCAGTGGTTGATTATAGTACTATATATGACTGCGTGTCTAGAAATCTAGTTGTAAACATGATCACTAACCCTTTGTAGAATGTTCCGGATTGTGTAATCTGTGCTCGAGGGTGTGGATCTAGTTGAGTGGACCACACAAGTCTCCCGCTGTCCCGTGTGAGAGCAATCACCACAGCAGGCCCGTAAATCCCAACAAGCAAGAGATCGTCGGTTATTGTCGGGGTTGATCTTGACACGGTCACGTTCACGACGATTCCGGTGCCACTTAGTCCAGTTATCTGACTGAGGTTCTGCTTCCATATTAAAGCACCGTCAAATGCATTAACTGCATACAGAAATCCATTCCAAGACGGAAAATATACAACTCCATCAGCTATTGCTGGAGTTGCAGATATGTCTTTACCAGCAAAGAATGTCCATTTTAGACGCAAATTTTTAACTGTCAATCGATTGATTCGCACCTCTCCCTTTGCACTTCTTGTATTGCTAATATCAGCTCCATGATTTAGCCACTTCAATCACATGAAATTAGAGATAAGAATACTTGTAGCAAGATAGATAATATATAGCTAGCAGAAATAATAACTTGGCTTCAATAGTAAATAATAGGGAATGAATGGAGTGGAAATGAAGGATATTAGCAGTACTTACAACTGCAGTAGCATCACCCATTTCAGGAAATAGGCACAGAACGATGACAAGGAAGCCATTCATGCTAATATATTTCTTGGTCTCAAGATGATCCATTTTAGTTGCAACCAGTACCATTCAATCGAGTAGAAAATTAGAGGCTAGCTAGTTCATATATATACACATGAACAAGTATTAGTTAGCAGAATGAGTTCTGACTTTCCTCAAGGTTGGCCGAATCAAGACACAGGATATGGGCCAAACAACATTAACTTTACTATATTTAGATATATAGACTGTGACCATTCCATATGTAGCTATCCCTTTTGAACCCATGATCATTTGACTCTAACTTGCAACTTGCAGCAGGCAAGTTTTCAATTATTTCTAGTCCTTTTTTTTTCAGCCAGCCAGGTGGATAAATCTGAATCAATATAGATTGCTAGAGTCCTCAAGGGGCGTAGCGTGAGGGCAAAGGGCTTGAGATATGCACAGTAAGTTTCAAGTTCGAGTCAAGGCGTGCATCTCTTGTTAGAGACTGGGACAGCCTGGGTTTTACTTACTCATCTAATTACATAAAATGCGCTTTCCAAGGAATGAGATTTCTCGAATCCAGAAAAAAAAATATAGATTGCTAGTGCATGCAAGTATATATAGAATGTGGTCTTAGAATTACAAAGTGAATTTGCAAAGTTTCATAGCCAGAATTTCTTTTAACCTTTAAGGTGACTAGAGCTCAGCTCCTTTGTTTGGAAAGAAGAGTTACATTTCACATCATTCCATGATCTTCCACAAAAACATTTTAAAGACATGTTTCTTAGGGATACATCTTCTCGAATTTTGAGCTAACCATTTTGATTTGAGCATTAAGTCAAGTGATGATGGTCTTGTCGCTTCAACAACCTAATTAGCCAAGGAGGAGGGAGCTGCTACTTACTGGTGGAACCCGATACAAGAGGTTGTGATCATACTTGGAAACAAATTGTATTTGTACTCCGTCAAAATTGATGTAGAAGGATTTGATACTTTTGAGCCGTCAGTTATGGATTTATCGTAATGGAATCTGTAGATAACTTAACAAAGTTGTTTATGGACTAGCGAAACAAAATTAATTCCAAGATGAATAGCCTGGAAAAAAAAAACCCATCATTTAAATTGGACTTGGAAGATGTTGGTTCATCTAATTTTGTTTTTTTTTTTCTGGTTTTTTTTTTTAATTTTAGATTCTATATTACCAAAGAGAAAATTATTCATGCGTACAAAATTAGAGTTTTGATTATTAATTCTGTATTGCTGCTATGCTTTTATATTCTTCTTTTTAGGTTTAATTAACCGCACCAATAGACATAAGAGCTAGAGTTAGTTGGTATTAAAACTGTGTTGAAATATCTAATAAATGTATTTTTGGACTAGATGGACGTGTTCAAATCTAAAAAGTAAAACCAGAAACTTGTCTGAAGAAAAAATACTTTGATCATTCATTTTTTTCCATAAGAAAATGTGTATGTGGTTCTGTCATGATCGACTAGCTATAACCAGCCGTAGATTCTGATTTTTCTGCCTTGTGAAGAGTGATTTCAAACCTGAAGAAACATAGAATTACATGAAGAAACTATTAATAAAACTATGATCAGGGATCGTGTTCCTGGGACCTCCTTGTTCTTGAATCTTACTCTCCTTAGGTATGGCTGAGTGTGAAATTCGTTGCGAACCATCAAGAACAAATTTAAGCCTTGTTATTCCAGCTTCCATTCAATATAAATCATAATAATTAACTTTTAGCCTGCAAGTTGACAAATTCCAGAAATACGCAGAGAGTATGAAAAAATTGCCCTCTGATTCGGTCCCCTTACATCTTATATATTGTCAATTCCATCTATACATATAGTGTAACTGATTCCTAATTTCAGCATGTATACATGGTAAGATAATATATAATTCCTGATATTCAGCATCTATACATGGTAAGATAATATATACAGCTAATGATTATAGAGTCCTAAATTGCATGAACTCCTCAAGGTATATACAGTGACATCCCCCTCAAATTGATGCTGGTAAGTCCATCAGCAACAATTTGCCAGCAGGAAATTCATGCCGCTGTCGAGTCATAGCATCAGCCACAAGTTTCCTTCCAATTTCAAAAACAATAAAATAAATTATGTCTTGCTTGCTGTAAGCCAACTTGCACCATGGCTACTATTGACACATAGATGATCTCCATCAATGTCATATATATATATATATAGCACCTAGTTCTGTTCTCTAGCATTTATTGTTTGAAGTTTTAGGTGCACAAGTTTCAGAACTCGTGTATGTAGGAAATATACAGTCATGCATGCTGGCGTGATGCTGTGATCTGACCTTTCCGAGGCAGACATTGCGTAAATCAATTTCTCTGGAAACACTGACAAGAATGCGAAACATTAGATTAGATCCAAAGAAGAAATGTGCCAAATCGAGATGCAAAATGAGTAAAATAAATAAATTGATTGGACTTCATCGCCCAGTTTCCGACTGATAAACAGTGTCAAATGCCACCCAGAGTTCCCCCAAACACTTCAGTAAGGAAGGGTTGCCTCTGCCCATGAACACGAGAGGAGTAGAATAGCTAGCTAGCCCCAGTGAAGTGGTCAGGGAAACTCCAGGGGACAGCTAACGTTCTCTTCGTTACAGAAGCACAAGCCTAAACGTGGTGAAGGTTTGTCAAGAATATATCATGAACGAGTAGGGGACCAAGCAAAGAAAGATGACAGAACTGAACCTGGTCATAATTTGGACTGGATGAATGTTTTAGTCAGCTGGGTGAGTGCATGAGTGGCCATAATTATTTCACAGCATCTTATATGTATCCTGACATTGATCTTTCAACTTTATTTGTTACCGTTAAATTCTGCAATGCTAAAAAGGAAACTAAAGGTTGGAAAGAGAGCAGAATGGAGAAAAGGGAATTATTCTCTACCTTCCATGTTGCCCGCTATTCTGTCTAGATTCACGTTTCACTATACACCACAAGAAGCTATCCTTCCATCAATGCAAAGACACAACTTGCTATCCTTGTCTGGAGACTCCGTTTTCACCATAATACGGTACAAGGTAAGAAACAATTTGAGCTATCTGTCAAATAAAGTTTGACATGCAGAAAACCAGAAAAGCAATGATAAAAGAAAGCCAAATTGACCTCAGATTAATAGCACATTCTGTATAAACAATGGAGCCCTTGTCCGAAAAAATTGAGCCCCAGCCTCTATACGAAGATGAGAGAAACCATAAGAGTTCATGATTGAACCTAGTCCGTATCGTGTTTATCAGGGGGAGTGGTCACAAATTGTTCTATTAAGTCACCAAATAGTCCATCTATTGTTTTCTTCTAGAAGATAAAAGCCGTTCGAACAGGGACCTGTCATATTGGTGAAAATATTTGATCACATTTTTGTGCATTGTATAAACTCCTAGAACCTGAAAAGGACCTGCCTAGAGAACCTGAAGAGGAATGGCTCCATAGAAAAGAGTAGAGTTGTTCTCTCAATCAGAATCTCCTATCCATTTAGCCCACTGTCGCGTCCAGGTTCACCCAGTTCTTAGCTAGCCGTTGCATGGAACAGCTCCTATAAATAGTATGGCTAATGGCCATTACTGAGCATAAGCTAAAACAACAAGTATTCAGTATTGCACAGCATAGCCCAGATCAAGTATCCCCTAGAGTTCCTCTGAGCACTTCACTGGGAATCTTCCACCGGCCTGAAAGAGTTTTATCATTCCCACTGAAGTGTTTGGGGGAACTCCTGGTGTTATTTGATGTTAATAATTCATCAACGACAGGGTCAGAAAACACAGTTATTATCAGGCTTCGCGATACGAAGGGAACTTAAGCAACGAATCTCTAGGTTTCTAAAACCTGCACAGGTTAGGGTTAACTTTTTCTTTTGTTTGCGCCAGAGCAACATCCTCGTAGGTAACTGGAGGTTTTTCTTACCTAAAATTCATGACATAACTGTACATGTGTTTTGTCTGAGGCTCTATATTTGGGTACCAGGCTTTCACTAATTTTTTCTAAGTCATCATGATTTGACACAAATATAAGAATTTCCAATTGCTGCAGGACCATTGACGTATTCCAACAAAGCTTAAAAGAACCTGTTCCAGCTCCCAAGAAAATCAACAAAGCCGAAAATGCTCGCGATAGGTCCAGATTTCAGTTTCAGATTCAAACGTAGAACTGTAACTAATCCAGAGCAAATTACTGGGAACCACATATCATTAGAAATGTGTTAGCGTCAAGTTTCCATCTCATCAGATTATGCACGGCTTGGAGCTTTCCTAGAAAGATATGATTCTGACCATTTAACATACGAATGTGCAGGCTGCTGAATAAGAATTCAACAGAACCAGAAATTCCTTCTGCCAGCATTTTGCAGCCTGCAAGTCTGCCCTCTTTGTCAAAATACCACGTGCAGCTTTGAAGTTTTTGCCCCTAAAACACTTCAACATGAAGAGCCTTTGTTAGTCAATAATTAGCGACATTATCTTCTTTTAGACCCAAATAAATGCTGACTTCCTCGGAAAATATTCATCAATACTCTTTTATTTTATTTTAACATTCAACTTTTTAAAAAAAAAAAAAATTCATAATTTTTTTATTTGGTTATTAAAGATCTGAATCACGATATTGGCAAGTTAATAAGTTTTACTCATGACATAACATATTTTATAGATTTGACTAGTATCAAAAAGTAACCCGAGTTGATTTTTTTTAATTGAATAGTTTTTTCATTGGTGAGTTAACATGGGTCTCATTGATTTATTTATTTTGATTTTTTTTTTATAAAGTTATCTCAGTTTTATAATTTAGATTACTGGTTTAGCAGGTTGACCCGATTTGACTCAAGTTTTTCATATATTAATAATTTTTTTATTTTATATTTCAACATTAAATTAATTAAAAATTAAAATTCATAATTTATTTTAATTTACTTATTAATCAATATAGTCTCAATGAGTATGGTTGTGATATTGACTGACAAGTTAGACTCATATGAATTCAATATATTAAAGTTTTATTTTTTTTCCTTAAAAAAACATTAAAAATACCTTTAAAAATATATTAAAAAGAATGATGAAACAGACTAACAAAACATATAAAAACAGGGTAAAACACACGACTGAAAAGAGTTAAAGTTCAAACAAGAATTAGCTCTAAATTCGGAAGAAATAAATAAAGAACAGGTCCAATAGGTGATCAAAGCAGGGCGAAAGCACGGGTGAATGGAAACGAAGCCTTAAAAGTTTGACAAATCAAATCCAACAGAGATCTGTCCTCCAAAACACAGTAATGCACAGACAAAAGTCATTGAGTCCAGAAACTAGCAAGCAATAACCAATCGAAGAACCCAAAGCATTTTGAAGAGACAACTGATGTGAAAAAGGAAAGATAAAGAACCCGGCCTCAACTCAGTAATGCAAACAACGCGGTAAACAGTTTTATGAGAAGACAACCACTGAAGCAGTTTATTGATTCAAAAATAAATTCAAAGCAGAGGGCTGTGTGAAAGCAACGATGGCGAAGAATCCGTCAAATCTTTGGTTTACACAGTCCCAAATGAACTGGCCACCAATCCCCAAGAAAAAAAATGCAAACCCCTAGAGATCGTAGAGCCAGTGAAGGTATTTAGTGCACCATTAAGGCCGGCTGGTTGACCAAGGGAGAAGAAAGAAGGGCATGATGGAAAACACGCCGCCACATCGAAACCATAGCAACAGAGAAGAAGAAGAAGCAGGTGGAAAGGAGCAGAACGAAAGCCACGAAAGAAGCAAAAAATAATTCAAAAGCCCGCATCTCAGTTTTTTTCCTTTTCTTTTCCTGTTAATGTTAATTGTTAATAGCGTAGATCAAGTGTCTCCCAGAGTTCCTCAGAGCACTTCAATGGGAATCTGCCATCGACCTGAAAGAGTATTATCATTCCTACTGAAGTGTTTGGGGGAACTCCTGGTGTCATTTGATGTTTAATAATTCATGAATTACAAGCTCAGAAACACAGTAAGCAGGATCTGTGATACAAGGAGAACTTAAGCAACGGAATTTCTAAAACCCCTCAAAATGGTGCACAGGATAGAGCTAATTCCTCCTTCTATTCGTGCCAGAACAACATAATTACAGGTAACTGATATTTTTCCTTACCTTAAATTCATGGCATGATTGTACATACGTTATGTTTGAGGCTCTATATTTGGTTGCCATGCTTTCACTAAATTCTCCTGCCATCATTGTTTGACACAAATTTAAGAGCCTCGAATTGCTCAGGAGCATTGATGAATTTGGATTAAATGCTTCCACCAAATCTTAAGAGAATCCAGGTTCCTAAGGAAATCAACAAAGCCGAAAATGCTCATTACAGGTCCAGATTTCAGTTTCAAACTGAAATGTAGAACTGTAATCAATCCAGAACAAATTACTTGGCAAACCACATCCCATTAGAAATGTGTTTGTGTCAAGTTTGCGATTCATAAGATTATTCACCAGTTGGACCTTCCTACAAGGATAAGATTATGAGCATTTTACTTCCAAATGTACAGGCTGCTGAATAAGATTTCAGGAGAACCAAAAATTCCTTCTGCCAGCATTTTACAGCCTGCAAGACCGCCCTCTTTGTCAACAAACACCATCTGCAGCTTCGACATTTTTGCCTCTAAATCATTTGCACAAGCAGAGCCTTTGTTAGACAATAAGTGACAAGATTTTCTTTTAGACCCAGATAAAAACTGGCTTCCTTAGAAAACTAAACGGATGACTTAGTAGCATCTTTTGAAAACAGTTTTTGTTTGTCAAGGCTTCATGCTAGCAACACTGGGTCTGCTGATTGCTGTACTGTTGAACTTGCCAAGAACAAGGCAATGACATCACCATGAATACACCACGGTCAGTGCTTAGTTCCGATTAACTCAGGTACACCACGGAGCAGACTTACATCACACCATGAATAGAGGCCAAGACTTTTACGGGCATGGCAAAATATAGACAACCTGTTAGTAGGCTGCTTGGGCAAGCCGCCTCTATAAGGTCCTGATCATTGTTTGTTTGAACAATTCTCTCTTGTTATGCGTTGTAGAAGGGATTGACTCCTGATTTTCTTGCATTTATTAATTTAATGAATTTCAGCATTCACCAGTGCGTGCGTATTACTGCAATGTGGGAAGTGCCAGTAAAAATATTACCAAGGAATCAGTTCATCTTTCCAAATAGATTAAAAAATGCCCTCCCTGGACCTCGGTTCTTATTATGAGTTGCATACTATCACCCTTGTTTTTAGATGATTGACTGTGACCCTGAAATAGTTCTGCTAAAACTTAAAAGTTTTTTGGCAGGGTAATAACAAATTCTGCATGTAGACATCCTAAGCTGGGAAAATCTAAGTTCAAGTAGAACCAACGGGTTCCCTGTAAGTGTAATACAGCTACAGATACTGAAGATTTGATGAGGGATAGCTCAATGCGACTTGTATTTCATCAAAAGGTTAAAGAGCACCAAAATCAGGTCAAAATCTTCTGGTTTAGCTTAAGTGTAATATCAATTTATGACCACAAAATAGACCAATTAATGATAGCTCCTACAAGATCATATTTTTTTTAATACCTGCATGAGTAGTCCCAGCTAAGATTACATGCATATGAATACAATTTTATATGCATATGAAAAAGATTATATGCATATTTGCTAATGTTGAGGTAATACTATGAGGTACAATTTTATAAAATTCAAGCTACTACTATGGAAAACACAGCCAATGTTTCACCCTAATGACAGACATCTTTTGGCACATGAACACCTCACCTGTGTGATGACAAATCCAGGGGAGATATAAGCATAATTCTAAAATGACTAGGTAGAACTGGTGAAGGTTTCTTTATATATTCTATCAAATAACAGTTGGATGGTGGCTCATAATTAAGCCAATAAATTCAGCTGCCAGCCACCCCTGTTTTATGCACACTTAACCTTTTGTTTTTCACTGTATTTTAAAAATATTTTTAAAAAAAATTGAATTTTTTATATTTTTATTTTAAATTAAAAAATTAGTATTTTTAGATAATTTTAATATGTTGATTGTCAAAAATAATTTTAAAAAATAAAAAATATATTATTTAATATATTCTTAAATAAAAAAAACTTTAAAAAACAACCTTAATCATAATATCAAATATACACTAAAAAAAATATATCACAGCTTCCCAGCCAAGTCGCCATGGCTAAAACTTGAAGTTGATGAAACCTAAATAATTATCACTATGCAATTTTGAGTCATCTGTTCTTTTAATTTTTATAGGCCACCATATTAGACCAATCTCCCTCACAACCCGAGGGTCCACAAAATCATGGGTTCTCCCTGTGTGGATTAATCTTGATTTCTTTCTAATTTTTGAAGTATCCTTAAAATCAATCAGGATTTTTATTGTACTATAATAGTATTTCCCTCTTTATCATACTTTTTATATCTCTTAAATAAAAAATAGCTCTGCTGCTCCATACTTGTAACCATGCACTTACTTCTCATTACACTCAAAAGATAACCCCTTTTGTTTTTTTTATGTAGTTGAGCTGGAGTCAACTTCTGAATGGGCAAACTCAACTCGAGCCTCATTTTGTTGAGAGTTGGGTTCCCTTAAGATTCATATTGCACTAGTCCTTCTCTCATGCCTAGAGATTGAAATACTATCCTCGTATTTTAGTCAAACCGTAGACTGCCACCAGATTTGAAGGGTTGAACATTCTCACCTCTAGTGACGGGAATATCTTTCAATTGAGTGCCTGTTTTGGCACAGCGGTCAAATATGTGATTAGCTGTGTTTTGGTTTATTTTGATGTGCTGATGTTAAAAATAAATTTTAAAAAATAAAAAAAATTATTTTGATATATTTCAGCACGAAAAACACTTTGAAAAGCAACCACAACCATACTCCCAAACATCCTCTCAATCTCAACAACTTCAGTTGCATCTTCTTCTTCTTCTGGTGTTAAGAAAACGTTATTGTTATATTAGTTAAACTGATGAGCGTACATTAAGAACACGTAGTAACATTTTTTAGTTCCTTTAATTTGATGTGTTCAGGAAATAGATTACTACTGGCTTAAGGTTTTGCAAATCCTGGCTCACTTATATGGCCTTCTCTTTTTGTACTTGTATTCTGGATAAAGTCCATCAACGCTTCATCAAGAAGTCAAAGCTATAAGGTTTCCAGACCGCCCTGAGATTCTCTTGTTGAGAAACAAAGAGCTGGGTGGTCTTCAATTCTCAGAAACAAAGAGTGCTGTCTTAGTTGCTTTTCAGAAAGATCTTTTGGTTATTGAAATAATAACCCTAGCTGCAAGCTCAGGGAAAGAACAAGATGGAAGGTTGCAACTGATGCCAACATGCCATATAGGGTTTTAAGCATTCACGAGCTAGAGCATATATTGCAATAGTAATTCCAACAATGAAATCATCATTTCAATGCAGAAAATACACTCTCTTCACTTTATCAGTTCTTAGTGTTAGAAGTTTACATCATTCATCCATTCCAAGTAAGCAAATAATTAAAAGGAAAAGAAAGTAATTTTGGAAGGAAAAAAATATTATCGAACATTTTTACTTAGATGTTATAATAGGCCGAAAGGTTCAGGCAGAGGCTCAAAGCCATTATCAAAGAAGGTTCCTTGATCAGATTTATCATCAATACTGTGCAGCCAGTTCGTGTTCTTTAAATCCTCTTTGAGCAGTATTGCATCATAACGAGAGCTTTCACAGATGTCAACAGCTTCACTCAATTTTGCAGAGTATCGTCCATCGTTTGCTTCACGCCTGATTTCAACAGCCCTGCTAAAGTAGCTTTCATTTTCCAAAACATCTCCATTTTGCAAATTTCCGTTGTTGATGGATTCTGGAGCACTCCTGGAACGGACAGCGTGGGTCTTGGGAATGGCAGATCTAATGCTCTGAGGGAAGAGGGTGGTCCCTGAATGCAATCGAGTGCTTGCTGTGCCATTTCTTATGTCCTACATCAGCGAGTTGTTATACTGTTAGGATTATCTTAAAACATAGAACTATCTCTTGAAGGCAGAAAAAAATAATGTTCCATGCAGCAGAAACCTAACACAAAAATCTCTTATTGCATTAGTAATAGCAGGTAATGAAAGTACCTCTTTCATCCTATGTCAGCTAAACTAATAGACAATGCCATCATCAGTCCAAGATCTCAGCCAAAAGAGCTGGCAAATCATCTCAGTCACATAATTTTCAAGGTAAGGAATTTCAATCAACAGCCAGGGAACAAAATGTAAAAAGATCATTTTGTTAGTTCAATGGCAGTCAATTAATAAACAGCTTTGTCATTGTTTAGGTTCTATTACAATGAAGTTCGTGGCATGTCATTTTGTGATGCACAGACATTAGCACTTGTAATCAACATGGATGGCAATGATCACGTCAGTCATTTATGCTCCAACTCATTAGGAAGCCAGATTAGCAGATTATCAACTTGACAAAAACATGTTTCTCAGGTTCAGTCAAAATTTTCAAGAAAAAGAGCATTCGAAAGTTGATAAATGTTGGCACCCAGCTAGCAAATTTATATCTCATTAAAAATGCATGGGCACGTGCATGCTACACAACATAAAAAGCTAGTTTATCATAACATGGAAGGAAGAGAAACCATACCATATGCCTGATGGCCATATCCAGAGACTTCTTAGATATAGTCCTCCCAAAACCCGTGCTCTCTGAGGCTGTTGGTGATGATTTCACAGGTTTTCTCAATCCTAATTCTGACGCATGCAAGACCTTTCGAGGCTCAGGAGCATCAACAATATGCCCATTACCATGCACACGGCCCCTTCCAGATGGCTCTGTGAGTCTTCCCCGTGAGACAATTGGAGATGAGTGTCTTCTTGGTGCAATCACAGAGCCTACAGTTTCTGGGTTCCCCTTCATAGTTGCATGAACATTTGGCCGGGACCTGCCTGCAGAAAGTGGCCTGTCTGGCAAAGTTGTTCTGAGGTTTGGAGGTGTGTCAAGAGGAAAATCAGGAGGAACAACTGGCTGTTGTGGACGGACTCGAGGGATTGGGGAACTTGGCCGGGATGCTGGTCCAGGAATGCGACCATTTGAAAGAGCTCGTCCAGCAGAAGCTGAAGGGCTTGAGGCAGTGGATGAGGAAGGTGCTGGGTTCCGACGTGTAGGAGTTGATGGACGAGAATTTGATCTAGCAGGTGCTGTACTCAAGTTTGCAGGAACTTGTCCCCTAGAACTTGGAGTTGAGGGTCTTGAATTTTGAGAGGATCGAGTCTTGTCAGTTGATGAGCTGATGGGGGCTGGACGAGCTCTTGATGGAGTTGAGGCACGTGATGGTGTAGGGCGGCCTGATGGTGTGGAAGGTCTTGCTATAGATGGTGTGCGGGAGACTGGGGAGGATGGTCTAGTATAAGATGAGACAGAGGCTGAGCTTGTATTTAGGATTGAAGAGGACCTATTTGAGGAATAGGTACTGAATTGTGAAGAAGATATAGAAGGTCGAGTCACTGAGTTGCTTCTAGTTGGCCTTGAGGAATGATAACTCTCTGATTGCGAAACTGAAAGCTGAAAACACAAGTAAGAAATAGGCTTAAGCTGAACTTGTGTCCTCCCATTATAAGAAACAATTCCTTCTAAACTGAAAATACTCTTGTTTATACAGAAGGTGCTAGTTCAACAAGCACAAAATGAACTGCTGTTTTTTTTCAACCTCAAACTCAACCATAGTTTTAACCAAACACTTCATTGCTTATTTTGAACCACAGTAAAAGTACTTTTTTTGAAACTGTTTTTTTTCAACCTCAACCACAAAAGCAAAAGCAATTCCAAACAGACCCTTAAGCTGAACTTGTGTCCTCCCATTATAAGAAACAATTCCTTCTAAACTGAAAATACTCTTGTTTATACAGAAGGTGCTAGTTCAACAAGCACAAAATGAACTGAAATTGGGGCAAAACTGACAGTAATAGCTAAAAGAAAGAAAAGAAGCATAGCATACCCTAGAAGCTGCCTTGGTAGTAGAAGCTGATCTAGCCAAGGAACTGCTTCGTGGAGCCACTGAAACTAGTTGTGATTCACTTCCTTCTGATGAAGGAAAGAGAGGAGTTCCAGGGGGAGTGAGAAGCCTAAAGGCATGAAAAGAAATATGGATGAGGGCATTTGAATGCTAGTATTTTGGTTTGTGGAAGAATTTTTTTTGAAACAGGAGTAATAAACTTGGTCTGCGAGCGATCATTCAACACAAACATTCTGAGCCTAAATTTTCTGCCAAATCCTTGTCAGTCAGTATAAATAAACAATGGGACAATGTCTTTGAATTCTAACTCATATTTAAAATGACATTTTTCTTTTCTACAAGCAAGCACTTTCATGCAAACATTCTGAATCATATGTAAGTGATCATGTGACCTGCCATTGTGAGAGAATCTTCCGATCTCTTTCCTATCCTGTACAATACAATTTCTCATAATTTGAAATAAGACGTGCAAAGCTGTCTGCAACTTTTGGAAGCAACAGAACAAAGCGGGGTTTCCATTTTGAGTTCATCAAGGCCTAGAACGCAAAATTCTATAAGAGATAGTCAACTGAAAACTCAGAAATCTATTTATTATTTACTAATCTTTCCAGCTTTTCTAAATTCATTACAGAAAGAGAGGATTATCCAAAGTGGAAGGACTTCCAACTTCCACGACAATGTGAACCATGATCAATCTATGTTTCCTCAAGAATTTTCAATCCAACAGACCAGATAATATCCATAACGAATTTCAATCTGTTGAAAAAGTTTCAACTTTGGATCCAAAACTCGAAAAAAATCGAATCTTATCCCAGACAGCCAGCATCAATGCCGTTGACCAAAAATAAAAAGAACGATAACTCTAAAATGCAACTGCTAAATCCGGAAAGCATCAAAGATTTACCAATCATAATCATGCTTCCCTCCTTCTGATGATAACAGATCATCGATCCCACTCCTCGCAAGTTTGGCTGGTCCAACTGAAAGTCTCCCCAATTTCACTGAAACTGTAATCAATAACCCCACATCAGATCAAAAGGCCATCACATATTCTCGTCCCCACAAACAAAAAAGAGAGTAGACAAGCAAAATTCTGTGCTGGCTAAATCAAAATGGGAATTTTAAAAAATCCCAGATAAAAATTACCATAAATGTTAGTTTCAAAATCAATAAATAATGAATCAAATCCATTAAATCTAGGCACAACAGAAAAAGGCAACGGTTCTTTTGTTAGCAAAAGAAACGGCACCGTTTTGCATTTCTTTTCCTGTTTCTTTGATTATAAGTACAGTGTTCATTAATTATAACGTTGTTTTCATTTCCAAATCTCTCGTTCGTCAACAAAATGACCAAACCATCCTCTTCTTCATTCGGGCGCCTCCATGGAATAAGTGCAAGAAACACAGAAAACCACCGAGGGCATCTCCGGGAACAAAACTAATAAATAAAAATCCAAAACATACCATCAGAAGATTCATCGGAGGAGGCGACAGAGAGACTGCGGCGGTTCTTGGAGAAGAGATCCAAGTTCTCATCCTTGGTGTGATTATCTTTAGAAAAAACACCGCCGCCCGTCAAACTATGACCTCGGCGGTGGTACTGGGATCCCACCGGAATATTTCTCCCTCCCGCTAAAGATTCTCTCAAACTCCCATTAACACTCCTATAATTACCATAATTATTGCTATTACTACTCATCATCATTTCTTTCCTTCTTTGTTTCTTTTTTCTTTTTTCTTAAGCTAAGCTTCTTCCATGGCTTCCGTCAACATCCACATATTATCCTTTCTAAAGCAGCAAAATGTATGTCAAAAAGAATGAGAAAGAGAATGGTAAGATCTACTGCACATGAGAGAGAGAGAGAGAGAGAGGGAGAGGGTGCAGTAGATGCGAAGGGAGACAGTAAGTCACCTAGCTCTCTTTTGCTTTCTTTAATGATTTACGTCATGTAAGAGCTTTGAGAGAGGGTGGGGTTTGGAATTTGGATCTGTGCTGCTGCTTCTGCTGCTTCATTTTTCTTTTTTCTTTTTTTGTGAAAATGACTTCTTTGATCTCTAAAAATTACCCGGATCTCAAAAGGATCCCTAAAACAATAATATTTATTATTTTGGCCACTATTTATAAACATGAGCAAATTGATCCCCAGAATAGCTTTAAACAAATATCATAAGATTCTCAAATGGATCTTCAATTATATTATTATCAATTGAGTTTCTATTCATCCAACTAGATCAAATTAATCACACTGTGCCATTTGAATTGATGAAAATACAGTGTATTCTTAAGACAAATGAACTATTTTTTTATAAATTCCAATTGTTCAAATCAATATACTGTATGTTTCTGAGGGTTCTAAGCGGGTATCTTCTGAATCGTGGGGGCCAAATGATAATATTGTTTGTTTAAGGACTTAAGTTAGGGGTGGGTGATAATTAGAGGATAAAAAAGACCTTTATCCTGCTTATCTTTTTGGGTTTGGTCAAAATATAATTAATTAGTGCTTAAGAGTCAGATTTAGGGAGATCGGTGCTGAGGTGTAGTTTTGTTAATGGTGGAGGAAGATAATTAAGAGGGAAAGGTTATTCTGACAATGCATCTTTTTTTTTTTAAAAAAAAATTATTTATCCATTTTAAAAACATCGGCTCTGCCTTTATTGCAACTGTATAAATCATGTGACGAGTTGTTGTCTTAGAGGCACATGCCTGTTCCCCAAGTGAGGGCACGTGTCTTTATCTTTCAATAATCTTTTTCTTTTTATAGTTTTATCCACGGCGACTAAACTCGATTCGGCTCACAAGTCAGATCCTAGATTTTTATTTTTATTTTATTTTGTTTCAAAATTATTTTTTATTTTAAATTAATTTTTTTATTATTTTTAAATCATTTTATGTATTGATATTAAAGTTAATTTTAAAAGAACAAAAAAAATATTATATTAATATATTTCTAAATTAAAATTATTTTTAATAGCAACCTCAATTACACTACCCGATACTAAATTAACATGTGGTTATTAAATTTGATAGGGCTAGATTTTAAGTTATATAATAATTTTAAAAAAAATAAATAAAAAAAAATGCATGTAATTAGCATGAATGAATTTTGCACGTTGTATCTATGGGAGCCAAAACCTGTAAAAAAGACATCAAATGTTTAAAGTCTAAAACGACGACGAATTAAATGGAATTTGGGAATGTAAATTAGGAAAGGCTAACTGTTTTTAACACTAAAAAACTATTGAACCTTTAATTTCTTGATACTCCAAGCATTTAGTATTTTTAATTAGCGGGATAATTCCACATAATTCTTTGATTATTACTCTTTGTCATTTTAATCTACATCACGATATATTGTATTGTTCTTTTTTTTTTTTTAATTTCTTGGAATATTTTTTTTCAAGAGCTCACTAATATTGTTTTAAAACTCGAGTCAATTTGACTGGTCAACTTGATTAGTTCAAAATTTACATTAATCTAGGTTAAAAAAATGATTAGATAAAAAATCTAGTGTTTTTATTTGGATGTTTTTTTAAACAATTTTTAACTTAAAAAACATTATATTAATATTGTTTTCTAGTGTTATATAATAATTTTATCATGTTAATATATAATACTTTAATCATTTTTTAAAAAATAAAAAATAAAAATAAAATCTACCCCTCAACACAATTCCAAACAAACATATGGAATGATTTGTTTTTTGTGGAAGGTAATGATAGAATTGCTTTTCCAAGGGACCTAATCGATGACATCGGTCCCACCTCGTTCATAAATGCTTGGGATTTCCATGGTGATCCATGAATGTTGGCAACTAAGATTGTTTAATCAACCAGAGATCATGCACGGGTCTCTAAATTCACCCCCAACCACCCTTTTAAAAAAAAAACTGTTGATTGCTTGTGATTTTTCATTCCACGGGACATTGCAACTACCATTGAGATATTAATTTATTACACTGAGATTCCTCACTTAAAGTATTTTCCAAAACAGAACACTGATTAACCTTTGCAAATGGAAACACATATTTTCTGCGTATGTACTGTCCTCTTATTTACATGATGTGTCTGGGAACACGTGTAAATTATTTTTATTTGTTAATATTGAAAATAAATTTAAATAAATAAATAAAATTATTTTTAAATAAAAATTAATATTTGATGATTTATATCGATGATGTATTCCAATTAAAAAAGAAGAAATTCCTTAATTTAAATTTGATATGGTAGTTGGGTTTTTAATGGAGTCCAATTGCTCTGATTCCCATCTGCTGTTCATACCTGCAGCAACTATGCTCTATAGTATAAGTTCACCGACAGCAACAAATGATAATTTATTTATTTTCTGATATTAAAAGAGAAAATCCCTTCTCGTGCTCCTCGGAAGCTCTAGCAGCATCCAAGATTTACTGGTGTTCGATACTTTATTTTTAAAAAAATTAAAAAATATATATTTTTATTTTTTATTTTAAATTAAAAAACTGATTTTTTTAGATTATTTTTATGTGCTAATATTAAAAATAATTTTTTTTAAAAATAACATATTGATGAATAAAAAATATTTTTAAAAAATACATTAACTATGTTTTCAAACAGTCACCTCAATTAATTGATGTTGGAAGGAAAGTTTTTTTTATTTATTAAAAATATGTATTTTTTTTTATTTTAAAAGTGTTTATTTTTTTATTTTTTGTGTTTTAAATATACTAATATCAAAAATAAAAATTTTAAAAAAATATTATTTAAATATATTTATAAAATAAAAATAAAAAACACAACCGTTATTACAATATTAAACATCTCGATTTAATATTGCGCATCCTTGCATATAGAATTTCAGGTGAACTTGACCTTTCTTCTACCCTTCAATTTCCCTACCTTTCTCTGATGCTGAAAGACAAACACATCCATGTATTTTAATGACCTAAATTGAATTTCTCCCAATAATGAATAATTTATTTCTAGCTATCCCAAGGTCCAACGAAATGCTCCTTCATTACTGAAATCTCTCTTTTAAATACATAATTTATTGTTTTTAAACGTTAATCGTTTCTATATCCAAGCTTTGATATGAATACTAAATTAATATAGAAAAATAAAATTTTAAAAAAATTATATTTGACATAAATACATTAAAATATATTTATTTATTTTAAAAGAATATTTTTTTCACCAGAAAAATAAACGGATTTTAATGGGTCATGGCACGAAAACCTCTGATAAAAAATAATGAGTGAAGGCTGAATATGTCAGTCTTCTTAGAAAATAATAGCATTTAAGAGAGGGATGGCTGACCCTCTTGAGCCCAGCAGTTGCTCTTGTGTCATCATGTGATGGCTCATACTTTCTTCAACAAGGAATCCGACAGGATCAACCTATATTCTTGACTTCTGATGTTTCCAGATTTCTGATTTTACGGCCATGGTATAAAGATGAATTAATACTTGGTATTTTTTATTAAATAATATTTTAAAGCTCTGAGAATCTCAAGCCCATGGCCACGCTCGGCTCATAGCCCAGACCTTAGGTCCCCGATAATCCTGCCCATGCTGGTGGATTTCAAGCCACCCCCAGTCAGAGGTGGCTCTACTCGATGGTTTCGATGAATCAATGGCTAGCTAGGCAGCAGCTACCTTGCATCGTCCAAGAACCATCTCTCACACAGCACAAAAACATCATATCGAAAGCTGGCCCATCAGTGATGAAACGAGTAGAAGAAGAACAGCTGGGGGGCTTGTATCTCTGCAAGGTCACATGCAGGTGAGAGAAATCTTAGTGGGTTATTGTCCTACTAGTCACTATCCTGTACACATGTCTCATGTAAAAGGAAAAGGTGATGGATACCGCAAGTGTTCGATGAGCCCTCAATTATTCTTGTAAATGACGAGTCGTATCAATATAGTCAAGTTCTTTCTTTTGCTTGTAAAATTTTAATATGATTACTTTATATTTTTAAATATAAACACCTTGCACTCTTTGCTTATATTTCCCTGTATTATATATACTGCTGCTACTACTATATAATATAAATGTTATTATGATATAACCTTTTTATTCATCCTAACATACTATTTTCCTAAAATACCAAAAAAAAAAAGGGTTCTAAATCAAGGCGAGATAAGATTTAGTTAAAAAGGTTAAACTTAATTATTATTTTAAATTATAAATCAAAATAATAATTTATTAAAAAATATTTATAATTACATTAAGCGAATTGATATTGAAATTTTAATGGAGTGAGACACATGTCAATTAAATCAACCTTAGTTTTTGATTAAATCAACCAAGTTTTTTCTTTCTTTAACTTTATTTGGTCTAAACTCTAAATCAATAGAATCTTATAGTTTTAACTTGCTAGGTAGATCCAAGTTTTAAAAACAATATTTCAAAGGGTTTTTTTAGAAATTAAACCAGACAAAAAATAGCCTGAGTTTAACAAGAAGAAGTGAATATAATTGCCATGTCACCATATTCTAATAAAAAAAGAGGGTTAATTTGATTGATTAGGTTGAAAGATACTTTTATTGAATTTCATTACATCTAGTCTAAGAAAATATTATAAAACAATAATAACAATAATAATTTGTATAGTCAAGAAGCTCGAGCATTCGAAAGAGGGGACAAATTTTTTTTTCTTCAATTTTGTTAAGGGCCAAACTATTTTTTTCTTCTAAATTTGCATTGATATGTGTTTATCAAATTGTATTTTTTTTTTTTGAAATTTTGAATCCATGTATAAATGTGTCTTCAAATGCTTAAATAATGTTTCTTTGGATATGAATATAAAATCATGTACAGAAATAGCATATGTCATAAATTAGTGACAATACTATTTTTGAAATCTTAAAATAAAAATCTTTTTGATAAAAAAATCAAATTGAAAATAATAATTTAATGAACATCTATTATAAAACAATGAATAATTAAAATGATGAAAATATAAGATGAGATGTCTATAATAAGAAAATCAACAAGAAATACAGTTGAAAATAAGTTAAAAATTTTAAAATGTGTATATGATATTGCTTTATTCCTGGATATTTTTTTCCATTGGATCATTGGTTGGATTAAATGTTATAAGAAAGAACTAATTGATATAACTTGCAACCTTATATTATATTTATTTTTTATTTTATTTTATTTTATTTTATCTTGTTTTTATACATTTATTTTTATATTATTCATGATCGAAACAAAGTGTTATAAGAGACTATTTTGTTATGGATAATTTAATAAATTATCTCGAGTTATTTATAATTTCTATATATCTTTCAAGAATATACAAGGGAGAAAAATAAAAAATTGAATAATAAAATAATTAGAATAAGGACAGTTTATTTGTTTTATTTTTCTAGACATTTACATGTGTTCGAGGATAGCTCCATGTTCGAAGGGTATCAAAAAATAAAACGACGATGTTTAGAGAAATAAACGAAGCCGCGAGGCAGGCTAAAAAGCTTATAACAATCTTCTCATCCTCTTTTCTTTCTCAGTCCATCAATTTACCCCTTATCAAAGCCATTTTCAATTTAACCCTCATGTATTCTAATTTCAATCAATTGAGTCCAATACAAAACTTCCATCCTATTATGATGTCATGTCGAATTTACAAGCCAGCCAAAGTGAGTTATTGGCAAATTTACAAGTCAACAAATAAATTATTTTTTAAACCAAAATAAGATTATTTTATTGTTTTAAATCAGCTTGGTTTAGACTAGATTTGATAAGATCGGTCGTGTCAAGAGTCAACCCGTTAGATCAATCAAGTTTTGTCGATGTTAATAACTTTTCTGATAACTTGAAGCTTGGAGGAGAGCAAGCTTTTGATTGCTGCTTTTCCTGGACCAACCCGCTGAGCCGGTTTGATAACCATGGATGGATGTTACATATCGGGCCTCGATTGACAGTTTTATTTATATAGGGATTAAATAGACTAATAGGAGATAATATAGGGCTTAAAACACCGTTATAGCCTTCCAAGCTCCAAGGTTTCCTCCTCAACGAGCCAGTTCTCTCTCTATTTGTTTTTACTCGTAAACAAAACACAGAAAAATCAGAGAGAGAGAGAATGAGCAGAGGAAGCGGGGCTGGATATGATCGGCATATCACCATATTTTCCCCTGAAGGCCGCCTCTTTCAAGTCGGTACGTACTGTAACTGAAATATCCTTTCCCCTTCTCTCCTTTTCTCGCCATTGATTGAAATTGAGAATGAGATTTCCGGTGCAGAGTATGCGTTCAAGGCAGTGAAGGCAGCTTCCACCACTTCCATTGGAGTTCGTGGAAGCGATTCTATCTGCGTTGTTACTCAAAAGAAGGTTCCGGTGAGTCAATCACTCTTTTTTCTGTTTCTTCTTTTTAATTCTTTCAACTGCCTTGTTCTAGGGTTCCTATTTTTTTTAATATTTTTTTTTGGAATGTGAGAGCAGGACAAACTTTTGGATCAGACTAGTGTTACTCACCTTTTCCCAATCACCAAGTTCCTTGGATTACTGGCCACCGGCATGACTGGTCTGCTTCTTTGGCTTTTATCCTTTTCTTTTTAGCAAAAAAATTATCGCACAAGGTAATTGATATATCTTGAATTTGTCTTAGCTGATGCCAGGAATTTAGTGCAACAAGCAAGGAATGAAGCTGCGGAGTTTAGGTTTAGATATGGGTATGAAATGCCTGTGGATGCATTAGCCAGATGGTATGTTTGTGATTTTCATCGTAATTTACATTATAACATTCAGATGGATTCGTTTAGTTATGGTTGAGTTTTTTAATATGTGGGATGAATATTTTCTGTTTGGGCTATTAATAGCAAGTAGAGGTTTCATCTTATCCGTGCCTGCCAATAATTGTTTAAAAACGAATTTTAACTGCCTGTTCACGAGTTTTAACTGAAGATACTTCGAGTTTGTTTTCCATCCTTGTAATCTCAAATTCTTCTAAATTATTTATTGATAGTCGCATGGATTTTTTTTCTTGCTTTACTGTGACTAATAACCTTATAGAAGCTTATGATGATGTTTCTGCTGTGTATAAAGGATTGCGGACAAATCGCAAGTTTATACACAACATGCATATATGAGACCTCTTGGAGTAGGTAAGAGTTTTTGTTTTTATTTTTATTTTTGCTGTTTTAGCTTTTAAGATTATTGTTACATCTACATGCAGCACCTTCATAGAATGTATACAGTGTGTTTTGTGGACATTTACACCTGCTAATTGCTTCTGGTGGTCTTATTCTTTATTTTTATTTTGAAATCTTTCCTGTGAAGTTGCTATGATTTTGGGTATTGATGAAGAGAACGGGCCTCAGCTTTACAAGTGTGATCCAGCTGGCCACTTTTATGGTCACAAGGTATTTGAAAATTTTGTTCTGTTCATGAAAATGTGTTACATTATCGATGCTTTATGCAGAATTGGCTGCTTGTCTACTGTGTAATGAGTGCACCTGTGAATATTGTGATTATCTAACCAACAAAACTTGGATAAGTTGAGGTAAATATTTCTCCGAAGGCACACTTAATCATCAGAAGAGACAATATCTGATAATTTGTGTATGATTTTGAATTTCACATACAATGGCAATTGCCTTTCTTGGTGATCTCATGTGTTTTTCAAGTGTTCCTAAAACCTGGCAGCTTTTGTTATTTGCTGTTTTGCTAGGTCAGTTTATTTGCCTTCTATGGTGTGTTTACTAGACTTGGTAGCTGATTAACAGTGTAAATATTAACAATCAGGAAGCTACCTGTTTCTATGATCACTTAATCTTGTTTGATGCAACTCCTGGGATTATCGACCACATGTTGGTGGTTTATTTTAACTTTGCATTGTACATGATTCCAAGGGAGCATTTTGCTTGAGGAGTGTAACATTCTCATGCTGCAGGCTACAAGTGCTGGATTGAAAGAACAAGAGGCTATCAATTTCCTGGAAAAGAAAATGAAAAATGACCCTGCTCTTTCTTATGAGGAAACTGTGCAGGTACTTGTGCTACTGCCTATTCCCTATTTCTTGGAAGGGACTGCTTTATTTTGTTAACTTATCACAGGCCTCTAATTTTTTCACACAAGAGAAATGTGCCCTTTGCTTGTCAACTATCAAGTTCTCTCACTTCCTCTTGGTTTGGAGATACATTAATATGCATAAAATTTTTTGGGCCATAAAATATGCAGTGGCTGTCAAGAACTTTTAATTTTGCCTTATAGTGTTACAGAATTTCAGGGGTAGTTTTGGAGTTTCCCATGGTTACAGAAACAGATTATTTGATTTCCTGGGCTATGAGAGGATTCTGGGCGTGGAAGAAAATAATTCTGAGGATAAACATGATTGTTATTTCGTTTGATTATTTGACTAACTGGTGCAAAGCTGCTTTTATATTATTTCTAATGGGTTTTCTGTTTGTTCCAGACATAACATTTTATATGAGGTCCTAATATAGCATATTGGTTTTACCGTGCAGACTGCTATATCTGCTCTGCAATCTGTTCTTCAAGAGGATTTCAAGGCTACTGAGATAGAGGTTCGATGTCTCCCTTTTATACATTCTGCAGTTAGTGATACTAGACCACTAATATTGAATGACAGATGCATGTCCCAAAAAATAATAATAATGCAAAGGGTACTGGTATTAAATATACTGCAAAGGCAGATATTAAAAAAATAAAATTAAAGTAACTTCAGTGTAATTTGTCTTCTATGACGCATGTCTTATGATTGAACTCTGGTTTTTCCACTTTTGTTAAGGTGGCTTTCCTTCTGTTAAGTTTCCACTAAATATTTTGCAGAGTCTGCTAAACATGCTTACCATACAGCATGAGTGTGAAAATACTGTTTGAATACATTTACATATACAAATAAAATGGTTTTTCACGGCCAGTGTTTGATTTTTGGCAGGTGGGAGTTGTGAGAACAGGTGACCGTGTTTTTAGAGTGCTGTCCACTGATGAAATTGATGAACATTTAACTGCTATCACTGAACGTGATTGATCTACGGAGCAATCAGAGTCATTGGGGAAATTTGAAGTTATGAAAACATTCTTACTTAATCGTAGAGTTTGACATGGACAGTTAGAAACATTGTTTTGAATTGTATTCCAAGATTCCTCCCAAAAGTTGTTAAATTGCAAAATCACGCTACCATTATTGACATTTCTGCAGTTTTATGGCTGCTGTCTTCCGCGAAATGATAATGGGTTTTATGGCTTCGGTCTAGGGAGAACGTTCTTAGTGCTTCTAACTATTTGCATGTGTATGTTTGGGGGATCATGGGTACCTCGAATTGACCGGTGTTTTGGGTCTTTGAAGATTTGCCTGTAGATGCATAGTGAACCGATGCAGTTACTGTTTTCATGCTGGGTCTAGTTGATATCTATGAAACCAACAGAAAAATAACTCTCTACTAGTTATTCCGAGTCACCTGGAGCAGTACAGGAGCTTACTTGTTCTTTCTTCGACGTGAAAGTGAAAAGGTGTTGGTTGGATTCAATGACACCTGTCCAATGAAGATGGTCTTCAGACTTCCCAAGGTGAGTATCCTTGGACTCCAAAGCTGAAGACACCACTTTGTTGATGGGTAATATTGCCATCAGCTACCCCCATTTATTATTATGGTTTCTTTCCTACAAGCTAGCTTAACTAGGAAAACAAAATAGGAAGACAGCTATAGAATCTGATGACAGAATTGCTTACACCATTTCAATTTGCTGCGCTTATCACCGATGAATTACTAACATCAAATGACACCAGGAGTTCCCCCAAACACTTCAGTGTCGATCGAAGAGTCCCAGTGAAGTGCTCCGAGGAACTCTAGGGGACACTCGACTTGATTTATGCTATGCTATAATGTCCCTCGTTTTATTTGCTTAGTAATGGTCATTGACCGTACTATTTATAGCAGTTGTTTTATGCAGTGACCGCAAGAACTCGATGCACCTGGATGAGAAAGTGGGCTAAATGTATGGGAGGCTGTCAGCAAGAGAATAATTCTACTCTTTTCTTAGATCTCTATCCACCCTTTTCTTTTCTGATTTTGCAGGAATTGTCTTATAAGATTCCGAGGCTATATGCACCACCCTAAATTATGGTCACAATAAAGGTTCTATACTAATATCAATCCTTAATCATTGCTAAAGCAAGTCCAAAATGAAAATGAAAATGAAAATTATTAATTGGCAGTCGAAAGCATTTATACTTCTATCTAACTGTTAAGAGAAACACATCCTATTTGTTTCTTGCTTTGTAGCTCATTATGGTGAAAACAGAGCGTCCGTACAAGGATAGCTCGATGCTGTCTTTGAATCGATGGAAGGATGGATGGTGATGAGGTTGTTTACAAAGACTTAGTTTTCCCAAAGCTGGATTCATGGAAGGATCAGCCACGTCCAGGCTATTATCCTATTGATTCGAGTTTATCAGTCCTGTCCAGGGATATTGTCTTGTGGGTTCAGGTTATCAGTCCTGTCCAAGGATATTGTCTTGTGGGTTCAGGTTATCAGCCACGTCCAGGCTATTATCCTATTGATTCGAGTTTATCAGTCCTGTCTAGGTATATTGTCTTGTGGGTTCAGGGTATCAGCCCCGCCCAGAGATTCATCCTTCATGGAATGTCAACAATCCCCTATCCGAGGGTATTGTCTTTTTAGGTTCTGTAGATACCTCGGGTCTAATTTGGTGGGTTTTGTAGGGGAACCCTAACTTCATCCCTCATCATATGGCTATTTATTTCTGCGCACAGTACCAGTCTAGAGAGAGCTGTGGGCAGCATGGAAGGTAGAGAATATTTTTCTCTTTTTCTTTCTGATCTCTTTCCAACCTTTAAATTCCTTTCAGCTTTGCAGAATTTCCCTGCATCAACTAAAGTCGAAAGATCAATGTCAGGGTATATTTATGGTCCCTTGCTTGAATAGCATTCATCCAGTCCAAATTCTGACCAGGTTCAGTTCTATCGTCTTTTTAATGGCCCTGCCCCCTACTTGTTCATGCAGATGATGAATATTACATCTGTAATAAAGAAAAAGAGAGATTGTCGGTTGTGCCCTGTGTTTTCCCTTACCACCTCAACGGGGCATTCCTGATCCAAGCCTACTGAAGCTTTTTTTGGAGGAACATAGCATTGGTTCCAGTAAATATAATAGGGACATGTCTCCTTGTACTTTCTATATTAAAAATACATAAATTACTCCGAAACGGTTAAGTTTCTATCTTTTTTGTACATATACTTTATGTCTTTAAAATGTCATTAGAAACTGGTTAACAATATGAAGCAAGCAGATTGTGACCATTCGCTTTGTGCTAACATATTTTTTGAAGTTGTTTGTGAGATCAATTTGTGACATCCTCTTATTTTGATCCAATGTTTCGCCCTCATGTCACAGTTTCCAGGGAAATCCATTTACACAATGTATGGCTGAACAATTTCCCATTACAGCCCCATGCCAGCATAAATAATTCCTTCATTTGAGTACAAAGACACCAGCACCATAACCACAGACATGAAAGTGAGAGAGCAGACTAAATGCTAGGCATTTAGGCTTCATTTTGATGATGAGTTTGTATATGAACGATAGAGAATTCTGCAGTGAAGGGTTATGCTCCAAAACATGTTAATAATTTCACTAAGCCGTCGAGCTAGTTAATCTATTTGACCGAAGTCATTGTCATATCCCAATGTTTAGTGCCATGATGAATGATGCTTATTATCTTTCATTGATTTTGGCCACGAATTCAGCAGACTAATTACTTCCAATCCTGATCCTCTTTGAGTAGCGCAGCTAGTCAGGTACAAATTTCCACCGTTTCCTTTTCCTTATTTCCCGTGAGGTTTATGCTACCATTAGAAGATTCATCTTTCACCATGCAGGCGAATTGATTTCGAAAATTCCAGGTATAGTATTGATCAGGACCAGCACTGAGCTCTCACTTGGTCTAGCTTCGCGTTGTTGAGCTGTGGCCAGATTGCCTGGTTCGGCAAGGTTAGGGTGGCACAGCCCAGTGCACATCAACGTTTGGTCGGTTGCCCTAAGAACATTGTTCTGACACAGACTGACTGCTCGGGTAATTACAGTTTCTATGTTTTGATTTGGAGGCTATTTAACTGGTGGTGCATCAGCATGACTTCTCTAAACAAAAAAAGGTTGATGATAACATTTTTGGTCCAAACACCTTTTCTGCACTGCTTACTTGAAGAAATGATTCGTTCTATCAACAGAATTTATCGATAGTCAATCTCAAGTTTCATACGAGTCCATCATGTTAACTCCATTTTGACAAACGGTCAAACTGCATGATTGATTGGATACTACCAGGAGATAGAGGAGAGGGAGACAAATGGGAAATACAGAAGTTCACAAGTAAATGGATGGAAAAAACTATCATATACAAATTAAATTCTATAAATATATGATTGGTTGATTAAAATAACAGACTAATCCAATTAGAACGGTCTGATGATTGTGATAAGCAAACATGTTTCTCCATTGCAGGCTCCCCATTAATGGAAGGTATTGCAGTGTCTGTCATTAAATGACTCATTTGAGTGCCTGGATGACTTGAATATGAGCCGGCCGTCTTCTATTATATTACAATATCCTCTGTGCTCATGCTTGGCCGGCTAAATCCTCTTCTATCCATTTAATCAAAACAACAATATATTGATTGGATTAGCCATTTTTTTCTTCATCCTCCTCTTCATTGTAGACTAATCCAAGACCCTGAAATGCCAAGTTTCGGGTCTATCCACCATCTAGTTTGGTTTTGACAAATATGATTAAAGCCGTGTTGATGCATACACAGTTGTCTATTGACTTTGGATTAGCACTTAAATATTTAAATAAGAGAAGCAAGAACAGCTAGGTATAGATAGGTACGTGGGGTGATGGCACAACCCATGAGAAATTTGACTTCTTGTTGAGTTGTTAGGTAGGCGCTAGCAATTTATGGCGAGGCTATTGGTGGGGGGGATGGCACCTGGAACATGCAAATCTTAATCGTCAGAAACATTGTTCACCCATCTTCTCAGGGTTTCTCGTTTTCAATCGGGTGGCCAATGGCCTCTTCAGCAGGTGCAGTCTTTGGATACTCAGAATCCCCAACCACAAGATTTCTCTCGTATAATCTTCCATTTGTGTGCACTCTCCCCTTGCAGCCCTTGGTTGGAAATTGCAAGTTCATTCATGAAAAATTAAAAAAATTAATCTTCAACAGTTTCATCCACGTATCCTACACATATCCCATGAACACTCTAAAATTCTAAGTATATTATATGCTGCTACTATATACACTATTAACCACTGCTGAACTCGATCAAGACACTCGTTAATTTCTTCTCCTATTTCTCTTTGCTTCCCCTGGCTGTGAAATGGCATCATATATACTCAATTGCCAGCAAGACTCTCTGACGCAATATTATTGCAGGGATCTCCCAACCGACACACGGGTACGTTATGGTATGATTCACTGACGCCTGTGACTCCACTTTGGTGAGTTTATGGCTTCTGACTCCAATCCCACTTTTCTACTAACCTGTGATGACACCATAAAACCATGGCGGTTGATTCCTCTTCCACTCTAGGGGGGGCAGCAGGGGTCAGAATGGCCCTGCCCTTTTCCTCCTCATCACAGATCTTTCTGCTCTCTGACGCCACCCGCACCTAGATACGCATACACTTGCTACTTAAGCTCTCTTCGAGGTTTCTCTTCCTCTCTATATATAGTAGGGAAATCCACATCCTAAATGGCACTAGCTTCTTTGTTGTTCAAGATTCTCTTGCTGACTTTCTTTCCAACAAATTATTTTGCCTTCCCACCAGCAAACTTCGATTTAATCTCGTTTTCGAGTCACATTTCACGAAAAAAGGTCCTAATCTCCTAGTTTTAGACCCGGTGTCCACCCACTTATGGCTTGTGCAATCATAATAACGTTACAACAAAGGTGAGCTTGCTATCTCGTTTTTTGAGCAATTTTTAGCGTCTCGTCTACATATTGCATGTCTAAATTTTGTTTGCTTTCGCTCCCAGTCTAGCACTAGCCTAGGAGAAGAATCTTCTTGGAAATGCACACACACACACACATATATGAACGAATCAAAGACCCGTAACCATATCCAGGCATAATTAAGTCAGCCCACGGACATGCAAATCCTCTTTTGAATGTTATGGCAAGTAAACTCAGTGGAAGGTTCATCTAACCTTTTACCAGAAAAATAAGATATCACCCCTTGACCATTTCTTAATGTAATGTTTTCTCTTGACTAATCCAAAATTTTGTATCTGATTAAGACATTCAAGTTGAAAATTTCAACTATAACTACTACTATTATCTGATCAAGACCTTCAAATAGGAATTTTCGAATTTAACAGAAGTTACTGAGTAAAAAAAAAATAATAATATAGCAGTACTGTCTTCTTGAAGACTGGCAATCTCTTTATAATTTTAAACCATGGTGTGAAATCTATGCTTAGATAAAAATATTCCTAGCTTAAAGAATCAAAAACATGATTTTTTAACTGTAGATATTCCTTGTTCATCGTCCAAAACCACATCGTAAAGCTAACTATTGCACTCAATAAAAAACATTTTGTTATCTAGTTTTTTGGGTCGCCTTTACTCTAAGAACATGGCTTTGCTTTCAATCCACATCTTCTCCCTGTGTTTTATACTTAGCCTCTGCTTTCCCTACATGACATCAAGGTTCTAAACCCTATAAAAATACTAAAGTAATAACTTCAAAAATACATACGAGTGTTTTGGATTTTGTTTATGGAATTTATTCCTCACAGGTATATTTAGACTTGTAATGTACAAGCTGAGGGGAGGAAAAAGACTTGGCAAAGGAAAAGGAATCAAGCCAAGCCATAAGAGCATGTTTGTTTTTTATGTCAAATTCGCTTTTAAAAAAAATAAAATAGAAGTTGGGGAGGTGAAGCCTTTTCAAATCAGGTGTCCGTTCAGCTTGGACTTTTCCAATTCCTCACCAAAGCTTTTTTCTCAGCAGTTTCCATGAGAAGAGAAACACCTCTTCTTAAGTTATTCCTTACCACCATCTCAATGCCATCATACTCTTTTCTACTTCCATGTACAAATACCCTCGCGTTTCCTCGCATCATCCCTCACCAACCCATAATTTCCTTCATCAAGCCTCTGTTTTTTTTTTACTATAAAGGGTACCGCTTGTTTTACTATATGTATTAGCAAGCATGTAAGCTAATTGATTAAAATCAGTCTAAGGTGACAAGTTTTCTCGTTAACATCTGTGGGGTGATCTTTTTTCTTTCAATGATATTTATTTTGTTCTGATTGGAGTAGGAGCAAGAACATACTATGATTAAAGAAATGATTCACGGGTTACGGGAGATGTTGATATTTTTGTTCCTAGCGATCTTTTCCAAAGCTACCGAGGTTAAGGCTTATACGCGAGGCGGCTTGATACAGGAAGGTGCCGCCTATTGCCTGAGCTGGAGGTTGGCTGTGGAGGCTAACAATGTGCGTGCGTGGCGCACGGTCCCTTCTCAATGCTTGCGATATGTTGAAACGTACATGCTTGGAGGACAGTATGAAAGGGACCTTGACTTGATTGTGGGCCAAATCTTGAGTTATGTGAATGAGATAGCTCCTTCTAGTGATGGCATGGATGCTTGGATCCTAGATGTCGATGACACCTGCATTTCCAATGTCTTATACTACAGAGGAAAGAGGTTTGGGTATGTGTGCATGGTCCTGTCATATGTATGCTCCGTTAATTGGTAAGCTTATTAATCAATGGTGTTTGTGTCCTGTGCTGTAGGTGTGATCCATACGATCCAGCTGGTTTCAAGGCATGGGCATTAAAGGGAGGATGTCCAGCAATTCCCTCTGTTCTTAGACTGTTTAGCTACCTAGTTCAAAGTGGTTTTAAAGTATTCCTAGTCACTGGAAGAGACCAAGAAACTCTTGGCCAAGTCACTATTGATAATCTGCATTATGAGGGTTTCATCGGCTACAATAGACTAATCTTGAGGTAAGATGGCACAGCCAACCATTTCATGGTGGCCGGAGTACTTTTTCAGGTCACAAAACTCTGTTTAAGAAATCAATCTTCAGTAAGGCAGTTGATTAATCTGGGTGGATAGTTTTCCTTGAATTTGAAATAATATATAGCATATATTCTCGTTCAAAATGATTACTCAAATAGATACACATGGAAGAATACCTGATAGTGACAGGCTTTCATGTCACACTCCAATGATTAGGTATTTCGAAAAATGACGGATTACAGCTCCGTTCCTCTTATTGGTAGCATTGACTTCGTAGTTGATATGTTAAAGTTAATATCATGCTAACTATGCTTATTTTCGGATGCCATTTGAGTCAACATCAACGCCAGAAAGCACTCATGTTCCATCAGAAGCATAGGCTAGGCAGAAGGCACAATCCCCTACCTCAATCTAGAATCAAGAAAGACGAGAACCCTTTATAAGCCTAACCAAATTGGCAAGGAAACGAGGTTCAACACCTAAACACAAACTGGCCTTTCCAAGCTAAGACAAGTTGTGTGGATTGCCAGCTGTGGATGGAATTTTTTAAAATTCCATGTGGGCAGGATTTGATGGGCTAACAGATGTGTATGCATGATTGAATGTTAGCATTACTATTACTGTTTAAATGACTTGTGATATACCCACTCTCAATCTCTCCAACAGGACAGCAGAATTCAAAGGAAAAAGCGCAGTGGCATACAAGTCAGAAATAAGAAGGCAAATAGAAGAGGAAGGGTACAGAATATGGGGGAATGTAGGTGATCAATGGAGTGATCTACAGGGAGAATGTTTAGGAAACCGGACATTCAAGCTACCAAATCCAATGTATTTTGTTCCCTGAAACCCAGTGGAACACCACTCCATCTGTTTTCTATCAGAATGATCATAAGACAAGACTTGTACCGTTAATATCGTGTTGCCAATGAAATAAATCATAATTCTGTCGATCAAATGGCAGAAGTTTACTGCAAATGAACTTATTGTTTTACCCTTTGAGCAGTATTTAAACAAGCATTAGCGTATCTATGAAATGATCTTACCAAAAAACTTGATCATGAGAATGTAAATCAAATTTTCTCATAACTATATTGATTTTGGAAGTGAATAAGGTTTACCTGTCAAAACCCATTTTAGCTGTGCTTCTGCCTCCTTGGTGGTCAACTACTAGAGAGAGAGAGAGAGAGAGAGCTGTATGAGCTTTGAGCATCGCAAAGAGTATTTGGTAGTTGGATGGACGAGCTTTTCGTGGCATTTGATGTTACATGTTAAAAATGCAGGAGAGTCATAAAACGGCACAATCTCAAATCAAAACGGAGACGTTTAAAACAGCCCGTTTTTGGCGCAAGATACAAAGGGCACGTATTACCGTTACAGGATTCACTAGAGAAGGATATCTTTGGATTTATTCAACGAAATTTCGCAGAAAAAACGGAGGAATCCCCTTTAAATTCTTTTTTTTTCCTCGTACAATTTCTTTATTAATTTTCTGCAGCTGCAGCATTTGGAAAGAGAACCCCAGATATTTGAATTCGAGGACAGGAGCAAGAAGGAAAGATGAACGATGCAGATGTGTCAAAGCAGATACAGCAGATGGCCAGATTCATCCGTCAAGAGGCGGAGGAGAAGGCCAACGAGATTTCTGTCTCCGCCGAGGAGGTTTCATTAATTTTATTTGATTAATACGATGTTGTATTGTAATTGTTCATGACCTTTATTTTTATTTTTAAATTTACGTTGTCAGGAATTTAACATTGAGAAGCTGCAAATCCTGGAAGCTGAAAAGAAAAGGATCAGACAAGAATTCGTACGGAAGACTAAGCAAGTTGATATCCGTAGGAAGATGTCAGATCTCTTACCATTTCTTGTTTTCCTTTTCCCCCATAAATCTTGAACTTCTATTGTTCGGATTGTTAATGAAATGTCGTATGATCTTTGCTACGTAGCGAGTACTCGATGCAGCTTAATGCGTCACGTATAAAAGCTCTCCAAGCACAGGATGATATTGTGAATTCCATGAGAGAATCTGCCTGCAAGCAACTTCTGCGTGTTTCGAACAACAAAAAGGAATACAAGAAGCTTCTCAAAGACTTGATTGTTCAGGTAATTCGATAAATTATCGGATCGATATCTTACGAGGACTGATATTATCATGTGAAACATTAGTCTACTGACTTGATACTTTTATTCCATGTGATCTGTAGAGTTTAATCCGACTGAAGGAGCCAGCAGTTCTGCTCCGATGCAGAGAGGTTGACCGTAAGATTGTCGAGTCGGTTCTGGAGGATGCAAGCCGCTTGTATGCAGAGAAAGCCCAAGTACATGCTCCTGATATTACCATTGATACCACTGTATACCTTCCGCCACCTCCAAAATCTCCAGACTCTCACGAGCCTTTTTGGTAATAATTTCTGTTTTTTCCTGCAAAAGTATTTCAAGCTGAGAATGTTGTTTTCTTCTTAAACACAAAACAAGGTCTCGTCGTTTGCTTTGTTTATGCTTCCTTTGTCAATTGTTCTCAAAGTTCCGGCGGAGTGGTAATGGCCTCGAAAGATGGGAAGATAGTTTTTGAGAACACTTTGGATGCAAGATTGGATGTTGCATTCAGAAAGAAACTGCCAGAGGTACGTTTTTGCTTACCAGCTCAACAAAAGCTATGTCCTTAGTGACAATTTCATGTTATTGAGGTTTATTAAATGATAAGAAAAGAGTCAGAATAACTTATTCCTAAAGATTAATACAGCAGAAATCATCCTGTCATGCTTGCTTTTCGTAAAACCATGCGCTGCGCTGCGGGTAGCTGTATATTCGAAATTTAGCCATTCATGTTAGCATTTACTGTGCTATTTGTGACTTGCCTTTACAAATAAAATTCACATGGTTTGTTGCTTGTAATATCCTTCTACCAGAAAAGTTTCAGAATGACTGAATTGGAAGTGGAAAATAGCTTTCTGTTTCTAGTTTTGGAAGTGATAAATCTTAGACTAATTTCAACCTTCTGTTTGTCTCTGTGCAGATCCGAAAGCAGCTTCTTGGAAAGGTAGGTGCATGATGATCTGGATTTGAAATCTTCTGTGATAACAAAGCAGCATGATCTTCTTTGTAGAAGTAAAGCATTTCAGTTCCTGGACTTTCTGCTCCCATGATTTAATAAGATCGGCAAACTTTTCAAGTTTCATTTCTATCGAATTTCTCCCTTCGAGATAGGGCATCATCACATTGTCAAATACTTTTTGATTATTTGGATTTGCCGAAAGTGTGATTGGTGTAGTCTCTCTGTTTTATCTCATACGTGGAGATGTCATTCAATAATGTGCTTCACGTGGTTTGAAGGCTTCGCATGCTTCATAATCTGTAATGGAAATGTTTTCAGACAAAAGCATTGCAGAACCTGTTACCAAACCAATTCATATCATGAAAATGCGATCTCAATTTAAGGGCGAAGATGGCCCCAATCCCGGGTGCTCTCCGGTGCAATATATCAGTTCGTGATGTTGAGCTGTGCAAATGAAATGTCAGTTGGGATAATTTTTAATATTTTCTCCAAAATCGTGAATCGTTGTGGTTCCTTGACACTACATACTGTGAACTACATGAAAGCTAGGACATGGAATGCCGGCGACTCCTGCCAGTTTTCCCCTCTGACCCGCGAGACTTTCTACCAGATTTTTGCTGCCTCCCTCCTCCAGGGCCGCTAAAAATGCCAATCCTTCCGATTCCCTTTGACAGTGAGGTGAAGAAAGTTTTTCCATTTCCTGACTTATCAATCATCCCTTGTTTCATGTACATCTGCTCCTTCTCCAACTCACTCAGTCTCACCCGCATTCTTGATATCTCAAGCTTTAGTTCTCGGTTTTCCCTCCGCAAAGAAGCATAATTATCTCGAGGCGACATCGCTGCGCTGGGTATGCCACTGCTGATTCTCTGTGATAGAAACCCGTCTCCTGAGCCTCCAGACAAAGCATTCTTTAAACGTAGCTGCTCAGAGTAGAGAACTTGAACTGTCATCTGCACTGGAAGACGATCATTCTGTGCAGCATGATTGCACGCTTCTTGTGATAGTTTTTGGCAGTCTATCAACTTGCAAAGCTTCTTACACTCATGCTCAGATAGCAATGGATGGGCCTAGATAGAAAAATGAAGAAATCAAATATATTTGAGGCTGTCCACAATAAACAAGATTAATGAAACGAGAGCATCTTATTGAAATCCTAAAGAAGCCTTAAAAAAGATGAATTTCAATGTATTAAGTGCAATTAATCATATGGAACTTTCCTCAAATCCTGATTAAAAAATCCACAGAGCTTGCAAATGCATACATTCATCCAACAGGACTGAATACTTGGCATTGGAACTATTCTGAATGCTCAGACAGTAGATGTTGGCATGATTAAGAAGTGCATTTTAGGCGAGTTTTAATGAAATTCTACAGCTTTGGATCACAGAAACTGGAAAAAATACCTTCAAATATATGTCAATTGCTCGATAAAGCCCGTCATCAATCACACGAGCATAATCAGGGAGTATCTCGATCATGGCAATGAATTTCTGCAAATTCAAATATGGATCAGGAGCAATTTCTGAGAGATATGAATCAATAAGCCTCCCGACTTTCAATAACGAACCATGTCCAGGAGATCCGATGCCTTCAGATTCATACCCACAATCTTCATTTTCTTCTTCTTCAACACGCTGCAGAAAATTCACAAGTATCCGATGGACAGTATCGACATCAAATAATGAATCCCCACTCTGGACAGATGGTATAAGAAGATCATCAAGTAAAACCATTTCCAACCTAAAAGCAATTCTCTTTTCAAGCTCAAGCCTACATGCAATAGCAGCATCCAACATGATGGCCATCCTTAACATCCCGAACAGAAAACTCAATGGAATAGAAGAGCTCTTATCTGTTGGCATTAGACTTACAAGAGTTTCTACAATTATACTCTGATGATTTTCCTTCATGCTAGGACTTGGTTTCATCCTCACTGGATTCCAAAACTGACATTTTTCAATACCGTTTAATGATATCTGGGCATAATGCATTAAAGAGGCAACAATGCTATCTAGCCGGACTCCTACACTTCCCATGGCACAGATAACTCTTTGGTAATAATCAATCCTTAGTACTGAGAGATCCTCAACCCACCACTCTAGACAAGTACTCTTAAGTTCTGTGGATTCACTATTGCAATCTAAATGGGACAGACCTGACACCAACTGCTCCTTGCAAGCATTGATGGAAATGGCCTCTATACATCTGTTTGGAATTCCCACTATCTCTGCTATGGGAGGTAGCAGCTCACATGTAGAGAGGACTTCGACAGACTTTTCGAGACTTTGCACCACAACCTCGTTCAGATAAGTCTCCGTTCGGGATATGAGGTTTTCTTCCCGGTATTCTTCAGTCATTTCCAGGTATTCTGCAGCGCAGCGCAGATTGGCAACATTTGCAGTTGTGATCTCAAAGTTCATGCCATAACAGAATTTCATGGCAAGTTCAAATGTATGAGGCCCACCAGGTAAGCTGCAGAGCTCCAATTTCGAAATACTTGAGTCTTTTGCGTCTGCAATCATTTTCCGTATTTTTCCGCTTCGAGACACAAGGGGGAACTGCAGCCAACAAGAACCCCAAACTCATCACACAAAGCAGAAATTGAAATCATTCCAATGTAGAACAAAAATTTCCAAAGCAAAAATCTTACCTTATGCAATAGAAAAGACTCCCCATCCACAGCAATTGTAATGTCTCCTGCAACGTCTGAAAATATACTGTGTGGAAGAACAAACATCTATTATGATGCTGAAGATCAAGGACGCTGAAGAGCTCGAATCATGGGCACCTATTGAAGGTCCAGGAGCACAAAATGATTTGCCATTTGGGATTCTTTTCCTTTTCCCTAGTCCTTCTTTTTCGAGATGGCTTATAAATTTTAGAACTAGAGAGCTAAAAATGCAATAGATGATCAAACCATCGTCTCCAAAAACAAGCTACATACTATTGCTTTCATACTCAATTAGGACTGTACTAAACAAATAAAACAAGGAGACAAGAAATCTTTGATTAATTAAGTATAAAAAACTGATTAAGTTATTGAAAAATATCCATAGTTAAGAACAATTTATACCTACTCTAGCTAGTTAAAAACAAAGATTAACGGTCATAAAAAAACACAACATCTCCATATCCAAGCCTAATCATAAACGCGCGCGCGCGCAACGGACAAAACACAGATCTTTGTATTACAATCCCAAAGTCCTACCACCTAGCAGAAGAAAATCCTCTAGCTGTAAACTAAACCATCAAGAAGAAAACTAATAAAACACTTTTTCCACAGCCCACCTAACCCTGTATGCTCCATGCATGCATATGTGCATAAAAAAGTTGAGATGGAGGGAAACAAAAAGATGGGTTTATTACCGAGTAGTGAAGGAGTTGCAGAACTTTGGAGTAGTCGGTGATCTCTTAGAAGAAGAAAGAAGGTTCTCAGACACCATTTTTTTTCTCGGACAAGAATTAAAATCTTAAAGCAGTGTTTGAGCTGAGAGTCAGATGGTGATGATGAAGATGGAGGGGGATATGAGCACTAGCTTGTAGTTTACGTAAATAGCCTCGCAATCACAGCTTATTTACCGAGGAAAAGTTGCTTTCGTGCCCGTCCTGCTAAAGAATTTGGAGTTACTGTTACGGTCAGAGTTGAGATCAGTATCTGTCAGAGATGATGAGGTTGCTCGGGCGACAAAGATTTCGATATGTGAGCACTGGACTTTACAGGACAGGACAGGACAGGACACTAGCTAGCTAACATGCGCCTCCTCCTCCTACGTTGTTTAATTTATGTACGGTTTGGGACATTCAATGCATGATTATGCAGTCAATGCAACGAGTGTTTGCTAAGTTTTATTTGGAATTTAAGTTTATTTATGATGCATTGTGAGGAGTATAAAAAAATTAATTAGATTTATTTTTCAGTAATTTAATTTAGTTTAGCTAGAGAGGTGTAAACTTAAATTCTCTAAAGATTTAAAAGAATGAAAATTAAAATTTATAAAATTGAATTTTTCTAGCAAACTTAATTTTTAGATTTTAAACTCAAAAATATTAAAATTTGAAATTATTTCTAAAATACATTCATGCTAATAGATGAAAGCTCTTGTTCAATAAAAGTAATAGGAAAAGGTAACTCATCAAAGCAATCAACTTTACATGTATGTTGTTCTTTATATAGTGTTTTTATTGTTTGAAAACACATAAATTATTTTATTTTTATTTTTCATTTAAAATTATAAAATTTTATTATTTTTATATTATTTTCATGTGCTGATGTTAAAAATAATTTTGTAAAAATAAAAAATATATTATTTTGATGTATTTCTAATTTTTTTAACTGCAATTAAACTCTGAAATAAACACTAAAACAAATGGGAAGAACAAAAGAAATATTTTAAATAAAATAAATAAATATGTTGTTTTTATTTTAAAAAAGGATGATGGCAATTGCGTTAATAGCATGAAGTCGATGGGTGTGTTTGAAGCAGAATAAAGAAAGTGTAGAGAAAAGAAGGGGAGGAGGAGAGGTGGGCACGGGACTCAATAAAGGAAGCCATTATTAGAGAGATACACTTCGTAGCATCATCTATCATTCATTGAATTGAGCGACTCATCTAATCCCAAAATATTCTCCCTTCACTTTGTTTGACCCTTCCACGTCACGTTTGCAAACCTCTTTTTAGTCCCTAATATGTCGCTTCATTGTCGACCTAGTGCTGATAGTTTTTGTTTCTCAAACTAATTTTCATTTTTAAATTCACTAAACTCATGTTTTAATTAGGACGAAATTGAAAAGTTTTAAAAGTTCAAGACTTGATTGACAGGAAATAGCATGCTCACTCCCGATGGAGACCACAGGCACAGTACATTGTCGGCTGCCTCGGGACATTCACGAGAGGCCTTCTTCTTATGGGAAAATGCCCGATTGGTATCTCAGCAATCATTTGCCCACCATGTACATCGCCATTGGGGGCTCGGTAAATGGCACGCGTTATTACACTTAAATGTTTTTTTTTTATATATAAAAATAAAATATTCATTTAATATCAATGTTGGCTTGGTTTCAGTGAGTTCAAGAGATGAGGAATAAGTGAGTTCCCTCGGGTGATAGGGGAATCGCTTTTTTACTTTACAATTCAAAATCTCAATCCCTACCTTGTTCTGGAGTCGCTTCCGTTCACCTTTGTTGCTGCTGCTTTCGTTGTCGTTGTGGTGGTTTCGCTGCTGGTCGAATCCGTCGTCGTTTTTTGATGTTGATGATGCTTGTTAAGGAGGTCTTCTGGTTCGATCACCACCACTGTTTCGTTTCAGGTGGTGGTGATTGATTGATTTTTATCAAGCTCACGTTCTCTCTCCCGGTCTCCCCAGTACGAAAGGAAATGAAAGAATCAAAATGTTCTCGAACCATCTTTTTAATCATTTTTATTGATACATACAAGAATTCACTCGCTCTTTCCCTTATACGCACCGTTTCCTTCACTATTCTTATAATTTTCAAAGCAACTTCCAGTCACATCCCCTCAGTACTGATTTAAACAAGGTTGCCCCAAGAGTATTTGAGTTGTTTGAGTTTTTTTTTTACCTGTTTCAGAGTCTGATTATTATTGTTTTTTTTAATTTTTTTTTGTTTAGAAAAATAATATAATAATATTTTTTTATTAATTAAAAATATTTTTATATAAGTAAATCAAAAATAATTTAAAAATTTTAATTTTTTTAATTTAAAGTAAAATAAAATTTAAAGTTTTTTCAAGAATATTTTTGAAATGCAATGATTAAAGGTTAAAGAGATTTTGATGACTTTCCTTACATACCACTACAAGATAAAGATCTTTATTTTGATATTAATGATTTAGAAAATGCTTGATTTATATTTTTATTATTTTAGGACATTTTATTTATATAATATTTTAGAATTTTAGAGATTTTTCTAATTTTAAAATTATATTTGTTTGACTTTAAGTTTGTATTATATAATTTAAAGTTAAATTATCTTGAATTTGAATTGTATTTATTAAATTAATATATATAATCTATATAAATAATTAATTATATATGAACTGTATAATCTCGAAATGATGTATTGAAATGTTCAAAATCAAAATATTTTATTCTAAAATAAAAAATAAAATGCCATCTATAGAGAAACTTCCATGATACTTAGCCATCAACTCAAATAATAAAATATTTTTGAAATATTGTTTTTAATATATATTTTTTAAAAAATTTACTATGACAAATGAGAAGGCGTACACAATAATTTCCTTTTGATATTTTTTTTAGTAATTAAATTAAATTTAAAATCTAAATAAATATCCATAAAAAAAATAATTTAACCCCTAAAATTAAATCAAATCCAAGCATTAATAAAAAAACTGGACAAAACAGAGAATCAAAATTTGAAATGAACGTCCGTCACCGTCTAGCACAGCGACAGTCACACAGCACAGCCTCTTCACCTTCCAGTCTCCAGCAAAAGCAATCGTCTGTTCTTCTCAACGCAGAAGATCAAAAAAAAAATGCTAACTCTTAACATCGTCGCGCTCCCTTCCATGTAACTACTTTAAAAAAACTCTTCCTTTCAAACCATCTGCTGATTTCAAGTACAAATGTTAGGGTTTTTGAAGCTACCCTAATGATTCAAATTTTGCAGATTGCCAGTTTCTTCAGCTCAACCTTCTAATCATCAATTCAATTATCTACTTGCCAACACAGGTGTGTTCCTACTTGCTAGTGCCCTAAATCTGCTCCTTTCTTTTCTCCTACTTAGAAATGATTTCGAATTGATACATATATATATTGCAGGGAGAAGAAAGCTTAAGGTTACGAGACCCAGGGCTAACTTTTGGGACTCCATAAGATCTGGGTAACATGAATTGATTTATATTTGTTTTATTTTCTTGTTTCGCCGTCTAATTGTGGATGTGTTATGCCCTAAATCAACCCTGGGAATATATTACGCTGTGGGTCCGTATTGAATCCGATATGTTTTGAGTAGGAAAGATTGGTTGTGTGGATTTATGATTACTAATTGAAAACTTTGGAGGGTAAAAGATTCAATGCTTATGGCCTCGTGTGAGGTTTTTGCTGGCTTTTGCTCATTGTATGTCGGGTTAAGTGTTTGGGCTTCTATAATTCGTCTGTCCTACTCGTTAGTCTTATGCAATGGGGATGTTTTCATTGTTTTGTTGAATTGCAGTTTCTTGAAGGATAACTCGACACAAGTTGTGGAATCACCTTCTACGCTCCAAGAAGAGGAAGAACCACAGCCTGAAGAGTTTGTTCTTGTGGAAAAGACTGAGGAAGATGGAGTGGTTGAGCAAATAATATTCTCTTCTGGTGGGGATGTTGATATTTATGATCTGCAGACCCTGTGCGATAAGGTAACTGTGTTTCTGGCTGATGCCATTTTGGGTCGCAATCTTTTGTCAGTGAATCAACTCAATGAAGAATCAAATAGCGGGCTCATAGTTTGGCCACTGTCAAGAGGTGGATTGTGTTACAAAATGATCAGCTCCACAATGCATGTAGCTGACCTGTTAAATTCAGAAGAGTTTTTCTTTAATCTGGATTTTGACTTGCAAAAAGCCAGAGTCTAAAATGATGCTATCATATTTGGTTAAAATAACAGAAGTAGGCCAACTTTCAATGAATGGAAGATATAGGACAATCGATTCAATGAACTATTATAGGTTGATTGCTACTCGCATCACACATTTGAAATCTGCTTGTTTTCTTTCTAATTTTTGAAATATACTTGCGAAATCCAAAATCAATAAAACAACTAAAATCATTGCTTAACAGGTGGGCTGGCCTAGAAGGCCACTGTCAAAATTAGCTGCAGCTTTGAAAAATAGCTATATGGTAGCCACACTGCATTCTATACAGAAATCACCTGGATCAGGTAAGTAGTAGATATACTGTAAGTCATCCCGTTTGATGTAAATGATCTTGTTAAGTTAAAATTACGCTTAATCTCCACATCTAAATTTATTTTGTAAACATCTTAGTGTACTTGGAGAAGTTATTTGACAGAGGGGAATGAGCAAAAGAAGTTAATTGGCATGGCTCGCGCAACATCTGATCATGCCTTCAATGCTACAATTTGGGATGTTCTTGTTGATCCCAGCTATCAGGTATACTCCATGTTACTTGTTCATAGATAAATATGCTGACTTACTGATGCAGATAATTAGAACATACTGTCTTCTGTTATGCAACAATATGAGTCCATAGATGCATGCATGGTGGAATTTTCATCCATAATTTTCTGCATGAGGAGAATGAACCTTGGAATTTTTTTACTTTTCTGCTTGCCTTTTTCTTGGGATACAAGAGCAGATTATGGGAATGGTGATGCTTCCTGCAGGAATTGTTGATTTTATAGTCATGTTAGGAAATATTTTGGTGGCTGAAGAGGGAGAGAATGAGCAGTAGTAGTGTGAGAATGGCTATGAAAAGGCAGGCATTTGGAATGGATAGCAAGTAGGACCTAGCTGATTTTTAATTGACTTCAGCTACAGTATTTTTCCAGATTTTTTTTTTCATTTTCTTGGTTTATGAGATGAAAAGGTTAAAAGTTCAGAGCATGGAAACAAACAGTATTGGATTTGGAATCATGTACTAATTGAATGAAATCACAATCCATCTGCTATAAGTGCGTGCACCCATAAATTCTGATAGCAAGATAACATTAAAAAGCAACATTCAATACTATTTATAATTATTTTAAATTTTATAATATTTTTGTGATTCTTATAATTGGTTCAATACTATGCCAGCTAACATTGCTTTTTATAATTATTTTATATTTCATTCAGGGCCAAGGACTTGGTAAGACACTTGTTGAAAAGCTTATTAGAGCTCTTCTACAAAGGGACATTGGCAATATAACACTGTTTGCAGATAGTCAAGGTATAGCAATCTGCACAGTAAAAAGCATTGTTGGTTCATTATACTGCATTACCATAATTTAAAATCTGTTAGATTTTCTGCTGCTTTTAGATATTGGTACCTTTCACCTGGATATGGGGTTGTCGACTCAAATATTTGCTTGCATGTGCATTTGCAAAACATTTGATTCTTTTATCTTTCAGAAAGGGTAGGATTGATTGAGGGGAATGTAGATTGCTTCTTTTTTTCCACTGTTTGCTTTGTTTCCATATTTAATGCAATCCTGCCTAATTGCACTTATTTAAGCTTTGCTCTTATAATATTAGTACTCTTAAAACCATGCTCTCTTTTGATTTGGATTAGATTATAAATTGAGGATTTGACATGGATATATTTGATTGCCATTGCAGTAGTAGAGTTCTATCAGAATTTGGGATTTGAACCTGATCCTGAGGGCATTAAAGGTATGTTTTGGTACCCGAAGTACTAGTTGGCTGGGGTGAGGACAGGCTTCTTTGTGCTTGTATGTAACGGATTCATCTTGCAAATTGCGTGGGCACAAAGGACTTTAGAGAGCAAATCCACATTACATGCAACTGTAATTTAAAGCTTTCGTGATTGATTGTCATGTATATCACGGAAATATGAGGCAGTTAACTTTCCACTGCTCAAGAACAGTTGGTTTATTCCCTCGTCTTGTACTTTATTACCTTGCTTTGTGCCACATGAGATTTGAGGAAAACTTTCCCCATTTGTAATTGTATTGTTTTGGAGTTCTCTATCAGATGTGATCATACTTGAATCCGTCAAAGAACACTATCTGAGTGATCTCATCATATCATCTTGTATAGTTGAACCAAAATTTATCTTATCTATAATCTGATTGATTTCATAAAACAAATACCTTTCGCTTGGAGATCGAATCATAAGACCATTTCTTTCATTTGATTATTTTTAGACTTTAATATTCCTGCTGTTTAAAGTCCTAGTCTGCTCGAGCATTTGAATATTTTCTAATGTAAAACTGTTGATCTGGTAAATGATGTCCTCAGCTCCATGATAGGTGTAATTATTACCAATGGCTTGTTTTCAGACTGCGCTGACTCCGTACAGAAACTCATAAAAATTTAGTTTCGTCCGAGATCTTCCATGCCACTAGATTTGATGAGGTTATTCTGAAGTGGTCCTTTTGACTTTTCTATTAAACGGGATTAAAATTTATCCACGGGCATTGTGAGGCATTATTTTTTATGCCCCCCCTTCGTTTATTATAGTGCTTAAAATAACCCGACCGGCGGGACTTAATTGCACGGAAATATATTAGAAAAGGGAGAAGGCTTACCGATGGAGAAAGGTGCTCAATTCATAATATATAGATTCTGGATAAAAATATTGCGAGGGGAGATGAGATGCTCTTGTATCATGTCCAGCAGTGATATCCAGGTTAGCACAACCTGCCAATGGCATGCAATATCCGACCCAAGTGTCGTCTCGAGGCAATCAAAGGGACTCGTTGAGATCTCATTGCTTGTAAATATAAATTGTAAAAAAGAAAGGAAAGAAAAGTTTCATTTATCACAAACGATATAAAAAGAAAGAAAGGGTTGCAGTGCTAAGAGGTGCTAGGAAGTCTACTTTTGAAAGTTCAAAAGGGATTGGGGATCGAGGCACTCAAGAAATTCAGGGGAAAAATAATTGAAAATGAACGAGAAAAGAACAGTAATTATAGAAAATAAAAATGGTCAACCATGTTGTTTGGCGCCTTACATTGGCTGAATGATTGAAGGGCAACAAACCTACCGGCCACTCCATGCCTGGGAGTTGCCTTGAGCAGTAGTTTTTTATTTTTTTTAAATGCTTATCAAACACCTTCACTATTTTGCAAATTCTATATAAAAGAATGACTCAACCACTCTTGTAGACTGCTTTGTTCTTTCTTCTTATTGTCTCACAATCCCTTCGCTGCATGAAAGTGAAGTTTCTCTGTTTCTTTACCAATATCCAGGAGTCTTTCTGGTAAGCTTTGTTTGTTTCATGGCAATTCACTTCTTTCTTCCATGCTGATCATATTGGATTTGATTTCGACAGATGTCGACGCTAAGGTTCTGTCAGTTCGGAGCCATTATTGCTTTGTTGCAATGTTACTCTGTCGTGCTTTCTTCGGCCCAGATGACTCATCCAACGGAAGGTTCTCTCCTCTTTATCCATGAACTCACTTATAAGCATGTGCATGGTTGATTATGTTTCCTGGATAATCTGTTATTTTCAATCCGGGATGATTCTTTCCTCTGTGTTCCAGCCAGTGCTTTGCAAGCAGTTCGTCGGAAGCTCAAGGACACACTGGGCAATCTCGATGACTGGAAAAAGAGCGATCCTTGCACGTCGAACTGGACAGGTGTCCACTGCACCGGGGTAAAAAACGATGGTTATCTTCACGTCGAAGAATTGTATGTTGATTTTATACTGTGATATTTTCTATTATCTTCTGTAGATTAAGATCATGCAACGTTTTGATTACATTCATTCTGACAGGCGTCTGCTGCATAAGAATCTCTCTGGAACCTTAGCTCCTGAACTCGGTCTCCTATCATATGCAAAGATATTGTGAGCCAGATGATTATATTAGCATACCTTTAATACAAGTTCCTTCTTACCAAAACTCTCTGACCTTTTCGTTTTGCAGGAATTTTATGTGGAACAATATAAGCGGTAGCATACCCAAAGAGATAGGGAAAATGACTTCCTTGAATCTTCTGTAAGTCGAGATATTTGGAGTTAAAAAAAATTGTGTATGTATACTAGGATTCTCAATCCTTAAGGTTGCAACTCAAATCGCAGAGAAATCTAGAGACAATTCTCTACTATTTTATGGAATCTGCATACCTGTATTTATCTTTATAAAATAATATAGACATCTCTATTTACATTATTATTTAAGTACTTTATAGGAAAAGATTCTTAATTAAAACTCAAAACTAATTGATAGAATCCATCTAATATTAAGATTTCTACATTAAAAGTCCTAAAACAAGTAAAAAATAAATAATTAATATTCAAGATTAACTAGGAAAAACATGAAAAATAATAACTTTTTGCTTCAATTTGATCCATAAACCCCTGAGATAATTGCTGTACATCAACATCAATCTCCTCCTTTAGAAAAACTCGTCCTCGAGTTGAGTTTAACATATGAAAAATACTCATAAAGATCAGCAACATTGAAGGTTTTTGATATGCCCATATCATCTGGAAGATCAATAACATAAACATTATCATTGACTTTCTAGAGCACCTTGAACGTACCATTCTCTATTATCTGCTGGAAACCTATGTATGGTTGCATCGCGCGCGCGCACACACACATATATATAGTTACCATACCATTCTCTATTTGCAGGCTTTTGAGCGGAAACCAAATATCAGGTTCTTTGCCAGATGAGCTCGGCAATCTCCCTAACATAACCAAGTTTCAGCTGGACCTAAATCAAATATCAGGACCACTGCCCAGATCGTTTGCAAACTTGAGCTCTATCAAGCATTTGTAAGTGGCTTTTTCTTTAGGGACAATTTCTTCCGCTTCTTGCATGTACTCATAGATGCTTTCAAATTGCAGTCACATGAACAACAACTCAATCAGTGGTCAGATTCCGCCAGAACTTGGGGCCTTACCCAAGCTGATACACTTGTAAGTCCCGTTACCACTTGCACTTGCATTCAATGGATTGATGTTTTTTCATGAAGCTGCTGCCACTGTCAGTTTGAAGCAAATGAACCTAATTTTGCTTTCACCTTCTTTTTTTTTGTCACCTGCTGTTGCCAACGTCTGCAGCCTGTTGGATAACAACAACTTGTCAGGCTATCTTCCCCCAGAACTTTCAAAGATGCCAAAGCTGACGGTTCTGTAAGTTCCATCTCATTCTAAATTCCGTCCTCCAATAGCCGCGACTTTTTCTCCTATATCACTTTAGTAGTAAATTTGAAGAGAAGCAATTCTGGTAATGTTATCATATCTGTTAAAAAACCATTTCACCTAGGTGAGGCTCCAAGATATGATTTATATTATTCTCTAACACATTCCCTTAAGTGAAAGTATTTTGGACTTGAAACTTGTACAAACCCACATTACCTTGTGCTTGATCTTTTTATCAAATAGAATGAGAGTGGTCAGATTTGAACTCATGACAAAGCTTAAGCTCATCTCCATGTTACAGTCAACAAAGCTCTGATACCATGTTAAGGAACCATCTCATCTAAAAGCTTAAGCTTGTGGGCGAGACCCCAAGATATGATTTATATTATTCTCTAACATCATCAAATACAATTAAATGGCTTTGGACGTACAAATACTGTTAATATGCCAACAGGTTCACTAAAAGGCTTTAATTTCTGTTTTTCTGATCCTATTTCTGAAGGATTTTTCACTTTGAATGGATTATGAAAATCAGTAAAAAATGTGCACTTCTTCTAAATGTAGAAGGATGACTGACTCCAAATCCTTGCAGCCAACTTGATAACAACAACTTCAATGGAACGGAGATCCCAGAGTCTTATGGCAACATCTCCACACTGTTTAAATTGTACGCTCATCTCTATACTTCAGCCTTTTACTTCATTCATGAAAAAGCATACTGCAAAAATGTTATTTCAATGGTGAAAAGCATATAGGGATCTATCACACATGCATAGAGTTGCGTTTATCTTTTGTTTGTTGACGTCTGATGTCCTTCCTTATAAAAATGATCTTGCTTGCCTTTGTTGAGCTGCTATTCTCTAAAACTGGTTCTTATTTAACACTATCACATTGAGCTCTACAGGAGTCTTAGGAACTGCAACTTGAAAGGACCTGTTCCCGATCTGAGTGGCATACGACGCCTTCTATACGCGTAGGTCTTTCGGAAAAATTTGAGTATTTCATTTAACCATCATTATTCGTTACAAATTCTTCAAGCATGTAGCTTTCCTCGTTACAATGCATATGTGCTTGTATTTAATAAGTGACAGTAACAGTCATATTTCACGAACCATGCACCTGCGATTGCCTTCCTTTTAAACTGCTTGCTGTTCTTTATATGCAAATAATCATGTCTAGGTAGAGTAGTTGTCTTAATCTGTTTTAGAATGTTGACCTATTCTGATGTCTATTAACAATTTTTTTTCCAGCGATCTAAGCTCAAATAAGCTAATCGGAAGCATACCAACAAATAAGCTTTCTGATTATATCACAACTTTGTAAGTTACTGAAGTCCAAACTTGTGGAAGTTCCGGTGCTTTTCAGCTCAAGCTGTCTCTACAGTGAGCAATATGCTTGTTGACATGCATGCATAACTATATTCATGCCTGTATGTAATTTGTCCATCAACAGCAGAGGTTTTGCTGCTAAAATCAGTAATTTCTTTTAATTGCTTTGTGTTGTTGAAAGTTCTTTTTTGACTCGTAGATCTGAAAGACGGTAATTCTCTCTACTAGAGAAAACAAGAGCTAAAAACGGCCAGAGAGAACTATGAAATAGAACATTAACATAAGAACAGTAGCATATCTTACAATGGCAGTGGTGCAAGTTCAAAAAATAAATAGCAACAAAAGAAAAAGATAATTCAACTGGTTTTAAGACTTGCACCACTGCTATTGTAAGTGAATTGTTCTGGAACAAAGTGAATTTTTCTGAAGGGGATTGTACACAATGAAAGTGGGTATGATCCAAATCCCATGTGGTGAAACCAGAAACAAACCACCAGATTTGTCTTCAACTCTAGAATGATTTTGATATATAGTGTATAATATTATATATTCATTCATTTGAGTATTCATGTGAAATTCAAAATCCTCGCCTCTGCGGTTAATATAGTGATCTTTGTTCTTTCTGCCATGACAAAGTAATTCACAAAGTTTTTGAATATTGCAGCAATTTATCTAACAATATGCTCACTGGACCAATCCCTTCATATTTCTCAGGCTTTCCTCATCTCCAAAAACTGTAAGACCACTCTGCATATATTGTGCACTTTTGTTATATTATTGTTACACACTATGCTAGCGTGGTTAAAATAATCGTAAATTATGAATCTCTTTGATTTTATAGTTGATGGATGATACCAGTTGATAATGAAGATAATATTTTATCGCAGGTTGCTTCATAACAACAATCTGAGTGGTGATGTTCCCTCTAACTTTTGGCAGAATTTGACTCTTGGTTCAGCTGCAAAACTCACCTTGTAAGACTTAATTACAGAAAGCAACCTTTTCTGACTGCGTTTGCCAGTCTATTTTTTCTTAATTATTTCCATGTCATATCCTTCGTTGTGTCAATTTATATTTTTTGGGGGGTAAATTGCATGAGGCACAGCGATGAACTTCATGGCCTGCCTACTTCTGTATCTTCTACCTAAACTTGTTATACTGTGGAACATTTGCAGGGATTTCCAGAACAATTCACTTACGAATATTTCAGGCACTATAAGCCCTCCTGCAAACGTTAGCATCAAGTGAGATTTGTTTCACCATATAACATATTCACATTCTGGCCTATACATTTCGTTTTACTCCTAAAAATGTTACTGCATCCGGGCTCTTTTCTGTTTGTTTTTAATTTCTGATGCATAACCTTGTTCTTGTTCTTGTTCTTGTTCTTGTTTTTGATAATATTTTTCCTTAATCTAAATGAGATAAAGACCATGTCTTGATCATTTGATAGTTAAGTCTTTTTGCAATTGTGATTAGATGTTGCCTTAGATCCCAAGCAGTCACTCACTGCTTCAACTCATTGAACCGTGTTGTTTCATCACATAACTCCATTCACAAGTAGTGGTTGCGCTGTGCTGAACTATCTTAGACAACCTTGTATCATTTACCGTGCCAAGGAACCCAGTCCAGCATAAACTTGTTATAACATTGTATGTTTCATGCCTTAGGTTTTTTGAAATTAGATTTGGATTTCAGAAATTATAAGATGTTTTGCGTTGCTGAAACATGTAAATTCTTGCTCGTGACCTTCTCTAATATATGAATCATCATTTTTCAACTGTGCCTGCGGTTACGTGCATTAATTACTTTCCCTTCCCCCAGCCCCCGATCTCACACTTCTATTAAAATAAATTCTCTCTTCTTAATCAAGTTATATAATTTCTATGTATAATAAAAAATATATTTATTTTTGTATCCCTGAATCACATGCTTTTGGAATTTAGTTTAAATATTTCTTTCACTAGACTGTCGCTACAATGACTTTAGCGACCATTGTGAAATGTTCAGTGAGAGTTTCTTGCGTATATAATACAGGAAACAATATGTATCTAAGTTTAAGTGTAGCAAATAGTTTTAAGAGTATTAATAACTGGATATCTAGGCTTCAAGGCAATCCTGTCTGTCAAAGAGCAATGGAGCTAAACATAGTCCCGTTTTGTGGAGTCCCAACTGGAGATACTGAGGCTCCTGGAACCTCAAATGACTTGCCTGAAGGCTGCAAAGCTCAATCTTGTCCCTTCAGTGATAATTATGAATACGTCCCCGAGTCTCCTTCTCCCTGCTTCTGTGCTGCACCTCTTGGCATTGGATTACGCCTGAGAAGTCCCAGCATATCAGATTTTCAACCGTATAAATTCCCATTTCAGCTTTGGATAACCTCCAATCTTGGCCTGGACCCTTACCAACTAGTGATCGACTCATTCATATGGGAAGAAGGTCCCCGGCTGAGGATGTATTTGAAAATCTTTCCTTCATTTAGCAATGAAACTCATAAATTCAACACCAGCGTTATTCAACAGCTCATGGACCAGTTTGCTACATTTAACATTCCCGGCGATGATACCTTTGGCCCGTATGATTTACTCAATTTCACGCTCCTCGGACCTTACAAAAATGGTACGTCTCTGGAGCTACATGTTTTTCACTTCAAACACTAATTTTTTATCTACATTTTATGATAGAGTGAAACTGCAGTGAGTTATTAGTAGTGAGTCTAGTGACTAGAATTGCTGCATCTTCTCCCACTTCTATTCTACATATTAGTTTGTTATTTGATCAAATGCATGACCCAAGAAATACCGGGGGAGGTGTTGGGGCATTTTTTTTGCCTAACTGATTATATACAGAGAACTTACTGCTTTCATTGTTCTGAAAATGTCAGAGATTTACAAGCATCCAAAATCAGGAATGAGCAGAGGTGCCCTTCTTGGAATTGTCTTAGGAGCCATGTCCCTCATAGTTGTTACATCTTTGGTCACTGCATTCATTTTCTATAAAAAGCACAAGAGATTCTATCCTAATGTTTTCAAGAAAACGTCAAGTAAGCCATTATCTTGTCATGAAATTCGCTCCCCACCTGTCTCCATCAAAAAGGATTCATGCTATTTTTTACCATGCAGCTCAAAAACTTCCATTTAAAACTGAAAGTGTGAAGGAGTTCAGTTTTCTAGAACTTGAAATGGCAACAAATGGTTTTGATACCTCCAAGCAAGTTGGGCATGGAGGCTATGGAAAGGTGTATAAAGGAGTTTTAGCTGATGGTACAATAGTGGCCATCAAGCGTGCACATGAAGGATCTTTGCAGGGTCAGAAGGAGTTCTTCACTGAAATTGAACTCTTGTCACGCTTGCATCATCGCAACTTGGTGCCATTGGTTGGGTATTGTTTTGAACAAGAAGAGCAGGTACGCTGTGGGTAACAATATCACTTCTTGTGATATGATTATGGGATAACAGCTACCGACTGAGAGTCATTTTAGCTTCCCAGCAGTTGGATGCTGTTGTAAACATCCTAATCTCCATGCATTAAAAATGTCGTTCTAGGCTCTTTGTGCTTTCTCTTTGTTTCTTTTGAAAGTTCTGGCAGTATCTCGTCAAAATTGAGTGCCACAATGCCTATCATCTGCATCAAAATCAACAACTTAACATCTTGTCATTTGTGTATTCTTCGCAGATGCTAGTGTATGAATTCATGCCTAATGGTTCTGTTGGACACCTCCTCTCTGGTAAACATTTTGTACTGTGCAACTTGTGATGTGCTAGGATTAGATTCTTGTTGTTGTTTCCTTTTCCTAATATTTTGAAGAAAAAATTGTGGATCTGTATACAGAGATTATACTGAAGCCTTATGTTCATTTCTCAGTTCCCCCCTTCTTTCTCTTCTAATCAGTCATCATGTACACAAGGAAATAAAATAATAATTTATATGGAGTATATGAAAGAGAATAGGAAGCATTGTCAGCTATAGCATTAGCAGGAGTAGGATGAGCACTAAATAAGGCATCGAAGTTGCTAGCTAGATGTCACTCTAAGGGTGTGACATGATTCTCATCTTAGATTTCACCCATCGAGGCAGATCTCAGGAAGGGCTCCAGTGCCATAATTAATCTTTTTTTTCCCCTGCAATGTCATCATCTTTGTTTGCTTTAAATAGGATGGAGGGGTTGGGTGAAACAAATCCATGGTGTAGAAGCTCAACTGTTTCTTCTTGTATAAAGTCATATTTGACATTTTTGATATGTGATGTGACAGGTAACTTCAAAAGACCTGTAAGTTTTTCTATGAGGATGAGTATTGCATTAGCTTCAGCCAAGGGTATACTCTACCTTCACACTGAAGCTGAGCCGCCTATCATCCATCGAGATATCAAAGCAAACAACATATTACTGGACTTCAAGTTTACAGCAAAAGTTTCAGATTTCGGAATTTCAAAGCTTGCACCAGTACAAGATTGCGAAGGAGCTGCTTCTCATGTATCCACAATCGTGAAGGGCACACCGGTATGTAGAATTCTATAACACGATCAATTTGAGTTGTGGATTCTGAAACTCTCTTCAAAGGATGTTATAACCTTCATCTGTAATTTGAATACTATAGACAATTATGACCATGCGACACTATAAAGCATGTTTTCAATATACAAGAAATCGCACATTTTCTACTTTCCAATTTCCCAGTGTCTTGAAAATTTCTATATTGACTAGGTAATGACGGAAGCTTAGTCTAATATCATGTCCCTTTCAGAACCGGTACATCAATCTTGTGAAACCAAATCCATGTTTTGGAAGTTACGTAGAAGTTTTAACTGTTAACCATTGGCCTCTTCTCCAAAGGGTACCTTACCTAGCAATATATTCAAACCTTTGGTAAAAAGCAAGTTTGGGTGGCAATCAGATTTTTCTTCTACTTTGATATATTTATCTGACGCGGGAATGCACTGAACTCCATGCAGGGATACCTCGATCCAGAATATTTTCTGACTAACAAGTTGACAGAGAAGAGTGATGTTTATAGCCTTGGAATTGTTTTTCTTGAACTCTTGACGGGGATGGCGCCTATAGCTCATGGCAAACATATCGTTCGAGAGGTACATAATAGTTCATCATAAATACCATAACGTAAACATTTGCGTACTGTTTTTCAACTCTGAAAATTTGATTCTGGCTAAAACTGAGCTGATTTAATAGTGGATATCAACATTGTAGAATTTATCAATTCTTGTTGCATGAACCTCTGACCCGCATTAAATCTGTTTCTATCAGTACCTGTATGTAAAGATCTCATATGGAAAAGAAGCTTCAAATTAAGTTAATTTCACAATCTATAACATGGAACTCTTTCAAAAATTCAATTGTGTTTGCCTGTCTAGTCTCATGAAAAATGGAACTATTACTGTTAATAGTAGACTCGGATGAAAATCCTTGCATCTATTTCTCGGCTATAGCAGTTTTCTTGTGCTCAGTCACCAACATCGGAGGACAAATTATCACTCATGCTATATTCGATACCTTAAACATGCAACCAGTCTCTTTAACTATTTCATATTTAATCCTTTAAAATGACCCGCAACTTGTTTGCCCCAGTAAAAGTAGAAGTCTGCACAACCAATGTCTCTTTGGATAAATAGGAGGTGAAGTTGCGCTCTTCTTCATCAGAATCTAATGTTCATGCTTCTTTTATTCGTCAATGACAGGTTAATGCAGCATGTCAATCTGGAATAATGTTCTCCATCGTAGACCAAAAAATGGGTCCTTATCCCTCCGATTGTGTGAAGAAATTCATGGCATTGGCCCTAAAGTGCTGTCAAGATGAGCCTGATGAACGACCAGCAATGTTGGAAGTGGTTCGCGAGTTGGAGAATATATCCTATATGCTGCAAGAATCTGGCCCCATTTCATCAGAGTTTGAGACATCTGGAACGCTGGAGGTGGATTCGCCAGCTCTCTACACTACAGGCAAACCTTCTGCCTCCTCCGGTTTCCTTGGAAGTGATCTAGTCAGCGGCGTATTTCCCGTTATCAGGCCTCGCTGATTGATTATGGAAACACCCCATGTATCTGTGTATATAGCCATTCTGGCGAGTCTACACACCTGCTGCTCGACATGTGAGGCTCAAAATGGAGTTTGGTGCCATATATTACACATCTTTGCAAGTATTGAACTGAAAAAAACTACAGTTGTAAATTAAATTTGATGATTACTAGATAATTTTGAAACGTCCAATTAAAGTTCTCCTTGACTATTAATATTTTTTTTTTTTTTTGAGTATATAACTTGAATGAGGATTCGATGCAGAAGAATGAGGGAGAGGAAACATATCAAAGAGGAATGGAGCCTCTTCCAGTTCAGTGAAAAAACTCTAATCTTTTTTATTTCCAGTCCACACCCAATCCATCCTATGAGATGAGTGTTCGAAAATATGATAATAATAATTTTTTGAAATGTATTTTATTTGATTAAATATCAAAATTATATATATATATATATATATTATAAAAATAATTTTAATATCAGCATATATAAACAATTTAAAAACACTAAAAATAATTATTTTGATGAAAAATACATGCAATTTCAATTCCAAGCACCTCCACACAGCTACAGAAACATTTGAAAAAATCTAAGAAAATATAAAGATATATATTATGATAGTTTTTTTGCATATAATTATGAAATTTATTTAATATTATGTCAGTGGAGTTATTTAATATTATGTCATTGTAATTTATGAAAAGAGAAAAAAAAATAAAAAGAAGTATTTGAGACACATCGAAACTCTAATAACAATACTAATGGTGTCATTAAAAAAATATGTAAGAGATAAATCAAATGATACCAACAAGTAAACAAATGATGTCTAAAGACAAATGAACACTAAAATGTTTTTACGGTTGATGTGGCCCATTTCAGGCACCATTGATAACTCTTTTTGTATCATTATATTTATCTTGTAGATATCTTTCCAATGATTCTAGTGATGTTATCATTAGAATTTTGATATGTCATTGAGGTCTCTCTCTCTCTCTCTTCTCCATCTCCATCTTTATCGTAAATTGTGGTGGGTTATTTTAACATTCGAGAGAGTTGTATATGACACTTCCAAATTGTGAGTCACATATGTCTAATGCAACTTTTTAGATTATGTTATTTTTTAAATATTTTTATGTTATGTTATTTCTTTTTTTTAAATTACTATGCTAAAGTCCAAAACTATAATTTTTTTTCATTGGAATTGCTAAATTCGGGACCATTATAAAAAAGGCTTTTGAACCTCTTCTCACTACCATTAAGTTTTCTGGCTTAACTATCCAAACATGCAACTTGGATCATAGACTCTTCTAGGTTTACTAATTTTATTTATTAAAAAAGTAATATTTTTACTTAATTATTTGATAACAAAAATAGATTCTTGCAAAATTGAGTATCAATCAAATATTGAAATGTTTATTTGACATTATAATAATCCCAAAGAAGACAAACTAAAACAAATTATGAAGATCAAATAAAAATCAATCAAATATTGAAGGATAAAATTAAAAAAATAAAAATAAAAAATTAATTGAAACCCTAGCTTTTTAAGGGGTAAAAAGCATACATTGTGTCACTTATAACTACCAAAAATTTGACCTGCAGTATGGTTGCTTCTGCAAACCATATTCAACCAAAAACTACTACACACCATAAAAAAAAAACTCTTTAAACCGCCTACCATTCCTCAAGATCACTCAAAAAAATCCAAAAGGAACTCGATCTCTTTTTTCAAGCACGTTTATAAAAAAACCCACCAACCATTGAACTCTTCTCATCGAATGAAATTTATTGACACTAAGACTGATTTTTTGTCACCAGATTGTGATGAAATAGACAACCTTTTCTTTTCTTTATTGTTTTCAGGCGACTCTTTCTCAAATTCAGGGGGAAAATATTTAAAAAATAAGCCTCTTGACCAAAATTACAAAAACTATAGGGACTATAAAGGAAGAAAGAATAAAGTAAAAGGATAGAAAACTAACTCTTCCTCTAAATTTAAGATTAGTCATAAGGTTTTTCCTTGTTTTACAATATGTCCTTTTTTGTTGATTTTTGTCTCATTGTAGGGTTTTGAAACTTTAAATAGGAAAAGAATTTTAGGGTTTTGAAACTTTGAATAGAAAAGGCATTAATGCCCTTAATGGCTTAAGATTAGGTATAAATATATTAAGGGTATAGTAGTAACTTGTAAAATATAAATAGAAAAAGAAATTAAGATAAGTAATCTGAAAATTTAAGAGAGAAGAGAAACGAAAGAGAGAAAAAAGGAGAAGAAGAGAAAAGAGGAAAGGAGAAGGAAGGGGGAGAAATAAGTTATTAAGGTAATGTGTATGTATTATTATGTAAAAGTATTGTTTATTAGTGTAGTGTTTTGAAATTTAAAAAAAAAAGAAAAGAAAAAGAAAGAAAAATACATGAATGCCCTTAGTAGCTTAGAATTAGGTTAAGGGTATTGTAGTAATTGTACAAGCTAGTAAATATAAATAGAAAAGAAAAGAAAAGAAAAAGAAAAGTAAACTGAAAAATTTGAGAGAGAGAATCGGGAAGAGAGAAAGAAAGAAGAAGAAGAAGAGAAAAGAGAGAAGAGAAGAGGAGGAGAAAAGAAGAAGGAGAAATAGTTGTTAAGGTAATGTGTATGTTTTAATATGTATAAATGTGGTTCTTAGTTGCGATTTTTGCTTAGATTGATTGTTAGGGTTTGAGGATTTTATTTGGGTTTGATTGATGAATTAAGAGAGATGTTAAGGGTTGAATATGTTGGGTAATGGTTTAATTAGTTTGATTGTAGATGATTTTGAAGTTATTGATGTGTTTGGTGTAAGAAAATATTGATAAATGGTGAATTAATGTTGATAAATTTCGAAAATACCTTGCTGGAAATTCAGGGCTGGAGGTTGAAGATGATGAAAATTCATTTTGGTCCTTTTGGTGAAAATTTCAGTTTAGTCCCTGAACTTTGGAAAATTACAATTTAGTCCCTGAACTTTGGAAAATTCCATTTTGGTCCCTGGAGTAAAATTGGAGATTCTGGACAGAATTGAGGTTGAATTATGGACAAGATTTTAGTATAATTATGAATTTATGAAGTGTTCAATTTAGTCCTTCAATTTGGTAAAAATTACAATTTGACCCTAAAAATATAAGAAAATTTCAGAATGGTCCTTAGATGGAATATAAGTATTTCATATTGGTTGGATGCATAATTGAGGCTTATTGGATGAATTATTATCAATTTTATGAATTGTGTATATTGAATTAGATTTCGAAAGAAACCTTTACTTTTAGGTTTTTATGAAAAAGGGATAGTTTGATTTAAAAAACACATAGGAGTATGAGATGAACTCTTAGATATGTTATAAAAGCTATTTTACATCTTTGAGTCATTTTTTAGTATATCTTCTTTTATATGTTCAGATAATCCCGATATTTTACCTGCGGGACATCAGTAAAGTTTAGTCAACATTCTGCTTTTGAACCTTGATTTTTTTTGGGTCAGGTGAGTGGATAATATTTAATATGCATGAGAAATATTATAAATATTTGATTTGCTAGTATTTGGATTATGCTCTTGATAAGATATACATTGATTACGATTCTTGATACGATAAAGCATAATCAATTGTTGAATATACGTTCTTGATATAAGCCAATATCTGTTTGTGAATTGATAGCTCCTCATTTGATTAATGTCATGAGTTGAGCCTTGAGTTATGAATCTGTTTGTTTGATTATGATATATATACCCATGGTATGCTAGTCAAAATACCCATGCTAACAGGGAAATGTTAGTCTTTGTGCACATCGTATCTGAAACCCTAGTTGGTCAGGAGAGTCACCAACATGTGTGGACTGATCATCCCACAGTACGGAGCCTCATGCTCATTGCATTTTGATTTTATGACGAGCTTTTACCTATTAAATTCTTGTTATGACCTATTTGAGAAACTTCTTGTAAGAACTTCGAACCGATTTGATAATATACTTCTCTTTGTTGTATTATCTCGTATGTGTATATCAGATATTATCTACTCACTGAGTTGTTGAACTCACCCCCTCATTATTTATTATTTTCAGGCTTGTAGCTTGCTAGCAGGTCATTTCTGTCCCACTCTTGGAACCTGCTATTTTGGTTGTAATTGATACTTTTGTTCATATGTCTAGTTAGTGCTCCACAATTATAACAGTATGTAATCAACTATTGTATAAAGACAGTTGAATTATGTTATAAAGTTTACTTTGATATTTCCGCTGCGTTGAACTCTGAATAAGAATATTAAGTTTGTGTGTAAGTTTGGGTTCGCATAGGTGTGGAACCTTGGAGGGGAACCATATCTATGTGCCGGTCACGGATCCCGGAATCGGGTCGTGACAAAAAAAATCTCTCTCTTCTTTATTTAAGGAGAGAGATATTATAAAACAATTCAATTTCTGAAAGGTATTTTACATTTTATTTAATACTTGGCATGTTCAATACGCCAATGTCTAATATCGTATATAGAACCATAAAATTCCTCACTACGTATTGAACAAGAAAAAAAATAGACTGTTTAGAGAAATGTTGAACACCAAACCCCAAGGATATGACATGCATGCTGTGGTTTGGATCATTACGGACGTCGATCCCCCTCAGGAAAATCACATTTTGATATTTTTATGCGTAGTCAACGTGCTAATATCTGCTGAGAACCTGCTGTCGTGATCTGCAATGGTGCCAGAACCTGCTGAGAACCTGTTATCGTGATCTGCAATGGTGCCAGAACCTGCTGAGAATGCATCAGATAATTTATGGTCCAGTAGTCACACCCCATGTCATCAATGCTTATGGATACATAATTTAATATATTAAAATAAAGTTATGATATTGTGGTTTGGATCATTATGGACGTCCCCCTCAAGAAATTGACCATTTTGCAAGGTTGATGATATTTTTAAGCGTAGTTAAGGTGCCAGAACCTGCTGTCGTTATCTGCAATGGCTGGACAAGGTGCGATAATGAGGTGTTTATACCATGGTTCGGAAATTTTTTGAAAATTTTTTATTTTTATTTTTAAATTAAAAAAATTTAATATTTTTATATTATTTTCATATGTATACCCGCTGCTTTCTTATCTTCTTTGGCCGTTGGGATGTAGATATTAAAAATAATTTTTAAAATATTAAATATTATTTTAATATTTAATTTTTTTAAGAAAAAAAAAACAATCACAAATTACCATCCTAAACAGTCACCTTTCTGAAATCGATGAAAGGGAAGCCAGCAATGGAGACAAATCGCCGTCTCAATTCTCAAACATGGTTTCTGCTGAAGGGGATGTTGATTTTGTCAATATTATATACAATTGCTTTCTTTCTAGATGAATGATTTAGCTTGATCGTAAGAACCAAGTTAGAAAATTTGAATGCTTTTTGTAACTAAAAATTTGTGGCCCTGGCTCTTGAATTGGAATCAGTTCAGTTGCATATCATTTTCTTACAGTTTTCAATATACCACAAGATTCCAGTACCCCCTTCAACTTGTCTTCCGTGTATTTTTCCACACGATAATGCCTGCCTGGTTGGACCATTGTAGGGTTCCAAAATCTTTTCTTATCCTACTTCACAGGTTGTTCAACAATGTACACGTTTGAGTTTAACCATATAATTGACTTGTCTCAAGTAAACTTTGTTATAAAATAATATCAATTAAACTTTGAAATAAAATGATTTATTAATATGATATATTAAGCTTTTCGTTAAGATGCTTACTTCATAAACTTCTTTTAGTTTACTTTTATGCTGTAGAAAGTGATTACTTCTGCATTTGGGCTTGCTACAAAGTTTGTAAGCAACTAAGAGTAGGATTATTTGAATTGACAAGCTTGTTAGCTCAGGATGTCAAATTTAGAAATTTGATTCGGCTAATTTAGGTGAAAAGAGTAGGATTATGCAATGTTTACTTAAAGTGGCTGGTTTGGTTTATGTAGGCAATCAAGATGTCGAGGATGAGATGTTTTGGCTGTGTTTTCGTTCTGTCCTATTGTTACACGGTGCTCCAAGCAGATGCACAAATTACAGATCCCTCAGAAGGTTAATTTCTGTCCAGAAGTCTTGATGCTTTTCTTACAATTTATTGGATCTTTGATTTTTCTTCTTCCAATATTCACATGATGTGTTGAAGGAGATGTGATGCTTGTAAAGTGACCTGAAGTGTGTTTTACTTGAAACTAAGGCTAAAATTCTCGTTGGCTGGAGGAGAACAAGAGAGCATACATAGCAGGAGAGCAAGTAGAGGAAAACTTGTTACGAGCGAATGACGATTAATCTCTTCGAACTAACTTTTTTTTTTTGTTCTCATAGTAGCAAATTTGAGAGTTCCTTGCAAAAGATGAAAATCCCTCATCTTCCCTGCTTTGCAGAATGAAGTGCCACTAGGCAAAACACCATTTGGTTTTGTCAAACATGCTCATGCAATGTCCAGTTTTGCTACTGCTCAGCTCTGATGTGCTCCCTTCCCTGCCTTTTTGCAGTCGCTGCATTGATATCTGTCAAGAAAAGTTTGGTTGATCCTATGAAGCATCTCAGTAGTTGGAATAGGGGAGATCCTTGCGCATCCAACTGGACTGGCATTTTTTGTTTCGACACATATGAGAGTGATGGATATTTGCACGTCCGAGAACTGTGTGTTCCATTTGTTCCTGGATTTTACTTTTACTTTTGCTATTATTGATTTATTTTTATCCCTCTGATTTCAATGAACAAAGAAAGTGTAATATGGTGCAGAAAAATATAGTAATCCGCTCCAGTTTTTTACTTTATTTTTACGAATCTAAAACGGTCCCGAGATGTGTTTCCTCACTAATTTACAGATATTCGGTTATGATTACTTACCTGTTTCAGTTTTGATGCAGGCAGCTGCTGAGTATGAATCTTTCTGGACATTTAACACCTGAACTTGGCAAACTCTCTAAGCTTATAATATTGTGAGGCACAACCTAATTTCTACATGTAACTATTTCTAGTCAGTCCTTTCAGTGATCTAATGCCATTTCGCTGTGCTGCCTGTTGCTAGGGATTTCATGTGGAACGAATTGGCTGGCAGCATACCGAAGGAGATAGGAAGCATTTCATCTTTACAACTCCTGTAAGTTGGTTTCATTGCACAAGTTTGATATCCTTGTGAATAAGAAAGTATAATGCAAGAATCATCTTAATTATCTATCCGAGTTGTGTTCTGTTCTCAAGTTCAATTGATAAACTTGGAAGAATTTTTTATGCTTAATATATAGAAGAGGTTATAATTAAGATGTTCTAGTTATTCTTAAAAGTTTCAATTTAGTGATGTTGTTTAATAAACTCTGATGCAAAAAATCACTCAAGTCAAATGTGTTTTAAAGGGCATCGACATATTTTACATTTTGTGTCCATTAATCCATAAGATGAATCTAGACAGATCATACACTTCGAGTTAGTTTAACCTTACACGATTCATTCGGTAAACAGGCTCTTGAATGGCAACAAATTATCAGGTTTTTTACCTGATGAGCTTGGCTATTTATCGAAATTAGATCGACTACAAGTGGACCAGAACAATATTTCAGGTCCAATACCAACATCATTTGCCAACTTGAGCAGCGTGAAACATCTGTAAGCAGATCCTTAAGCTAAATGTCTCTGCAAGTTTCCCTAAAGAGTTTAGCTATTTCTGACGCCTGTTATCTTCTTGGATGTGATTTTTGCAGCCACTTGAACAACAACTCAATAACGGGTCATATCCCACCCGAGCTTTCCAAACTATCCACTCTTCGTCACTTGTAAGTTCATATTGAAGCTACTTTGTTTTCATTTCTGTCGTTCAACAATGCTCTTGATGATCGATCCCGAACGAATGTTGCTGGTTGGCATTTAAGGATATGCTAAACAATGTTTCACAGGCTTTTGGATAATAATGATTTATCTGGGGATCTTCCACCAGAATTATCAAACTTGCCGCAGTTGCGCATACTGTATGTTCTCCTATCACATTATGTTGACTGCTATTTAACTAATTACTTCATTTACCTATCGTGCAAGGTCATTTCTCCTAGAGCATGCTCTTAGGTTTCGATGTACATGCATTTGATCTATAGTTGGTTGTCAGTAATGGTATCAGTCCTGGAAAAAACTTGGCAGCTTTAACTAGCATGTGTGTGTGTTCCGATTGAGTAAACCCATTGATAGTCCCCCCCCCCCCTCTCACCATGCAGTCAGCTTGACAACAACAACTTTAATGGCTCTGGAATCCCAGCTACCTATGGAAACCTATCCAAATTAGCAAAGTTGTAAGCCTATTTAATTGTCTGTGCTCTTAATCAGTACTCTCTATATCGTGTTTTCGATAGACAAACTGGTGTTTAAATCCAGTCACTAATAATGGTGAATTTATTAAATTCTTCTCCGATGTTCGCCAAATCACATTCGACTCAGGGAGTCGTCAGGCTTCAAATGTTTTGCCATTGTGATTAGCTGATAATTTTACGTTTTTGTTTCCTAATCTTCTTCGACGAGGTAGAAGTCTCCGAAATTGCAACTTACACGGAGCCATACCGGGTCTTGGCAGCATACCAGACCTATTATATCTGTAAGTGGTATCTGGATTTCATAGTAAAACACAATTGTTGCCTCGCAGTTAATGTTATCGGGTTCCTGTTGCAGGGATCTGAGCAAGAATGAGCTCATTGGACCCATGCCACCAACACTTTCTGATAATATAAGCACCATGTAAGTAAACCAAAGTATACATGTAAGCTGTTCTGCTCTAAAAGGGAGATAAAACTAGCAATTCTTGACTTTACAGCAGAGTTCTACCAGTGAGATTTGATGTTCAATATATTAATTGAAGTATTTGCAAAACAATGTTACAAGGAGAAACTCATTCAAATTTCAAAACTTGTTGATAACCTAATTAGTTTTACTTGAAGGTATTCCTGTGGTTGAAACTTATTCTTGTTTGATGCAGTGATCTGTCTGATAACCATCTTACTGGATCGATACCAGGAAGTTTCTCAAATCTTCTTTTTCTGCAGAGACTGTGAGACTCCATCTACATGCCTTACTTTTGTACTAAGAAATGAGTTGCTTACAGTAAACATCACTGAAGAAAATAAACACATCATTACTTTCAATAAGTTAATTCATATATAAAAAAAACAAATTACATTCTTAGTAATTGATTATGATACATTTTATTGTCTTATGAGGTATTGTCAACTTAATTACCTGGGTATCCAATTTTTGTTTAGATCATGGTCTCAATTCCACAGATGAGGAGAAAATAGAGTTTCTCTAATCTAAAGTTTTTTGGGTGCTTGACAAACTTTTCCTTTGATAGTTGCCAAAGAATCTTGCATGTTTTATTGAAATGTAATTTTTTATAGTATTAATAAGTAATAAATATTTTTTATATATTATTAATAAAAGATAGACATCTCCTACACATCATTTTATGTTGAAGGCCGCAAAAATAAACACGCAAAGTCTTTTGCTCAAATATGAAACCTAGAAAAATCAGTAGTTTTATATTCATTTAGACTTGGCCTTAAGGATGTTATGGCAACTTGCCAGACATTCATGTTCTTAGTCTTGGCACGTAGCTAAACCCAAAAACATTGGATTTGATAGTTTATTAGACCGACATGTATTTAAACTCAAGCAAAACTAAACCCAGAAATATTAGGTTGTTACCCTGTTTTGGCCTTATTAAACATGAATTCATCAAAAAATAACATCAATAAAACACGCTGATACATGTTCATTAAACATCATATTTTCAATTTTCATATACTACAGGTCTCTCGAAAATAATCTGTTGACAGGTAATGTGTCAGCTAACATGTGGCAGAACATGTCGTCCACTAAAAGTGCCGGCCTTACACTGTAAGAACTGAAAGAAGAAATGAAATCAGTCACTTTCAGCATGATGAACTCTTATATTAAGGACTCTGCAAGATGCAAAATACTGCTAACTTCTGCTTTTATGCCTATGAAATGCAGTGATCTCAGGAACAATTCGCTTTCAAGCATTTTAGGAGAGCCGCATCTTCCGGATAATGTCACCCTGAGGTAGTATTTTCGTTGAGTAATTGATACAATATTTTCTCTTCATCCTCATCAAGGCTTTGGACATAGCTTCAAATAGAAAAGCAAGGATTCAAATACAAACCTCCTGCTGATTTTTTTCAAATGCCACAGTAATGTTAATGAAATTACTACAGATGGAAAATGAGATCGATACTTCCAGCATATTATGTTTTCGGTTTTATACGCATCAACCAAATTCTCATCATCATAGTGCTTTTATTCAGGCTTGGAGGCAATCCTATCTGCCATGATGCTAAAATAAGAAACATTATCCAGTTCTGTGAACCTAAAGCTGGAAGAGATGAAACTGCTGAAAGGACAACAAATTCAACAGTTTCATGTTATGTTCAATCTTGTCCAACAGATGACTTCTTTGAATTCGTTCCATCATCTCCCGTGCCATGCTTTTGTGCAGCCCCTCTCAGAATTGGATACCGTCTTAAGAGCCCTAGCTTCTCTTATTTCACACCATATGTTAATCCATTCGAGAAATACGTAACGCATTCTCTTAACATGAGCCCGTATCAGTTGTCCATTGATTCCTTTTTCTGGGAAGAAGGACCTCGTCTAAGGATGTATTTGAAGCTCTTTCCTCCAGCTAATAATGTTCATTCATACAATTCGTCAAAGGTTCAACAGATAAGAGATATATTTGCATCATGGCACTTTCCTCCAAATGACTTCTTTGGACCATATGAGCTCCTCAACTTCACCCTACTGGGACCTTATGCACTGAGTATGTACTGTTGCTACTTCTTTCAGGCTAAAATGAAATGCCAAAATTTTTAGCTAAATTATGTTAAATTACCCTTTACGCCCTTATGTGTAACTAACATGAGTTACCGAGGAATAAGTATTTGAGATCACATAAATAAGTTACCACAGATTTCATGCCTTAGTCTTACAATTATTCCTATCCTGCAAAATGAACATCTCCCGAGCCTGAAAATCTTCTGTCAGCGTTGAAGTTACAATTTTAACTAGGTAGTCAGTGCCCCTGCTTATTATCCTGGAAAGATGAGTTCAATTGTATTAAATAGATCTTAAGATCGTTTTCTCTCATTACTTTCATAATAGTATTCCTCCATGGTGATATAAAACATTTTCTGAATTACAATTCATATCTATGAAACTCTTGAACATAGACTGCAGGTTTAGCATTCTCTAATTCACTGATGGGTGTGTACTGTGTGCCCCGTTATTTTTTTCTCTCCAACAGTGAATGTTGAGAACCATAAAGAGGGTATCAGTAAAGGTGTTTGGGCAGCCATAATAATAGCTGTTATTGCCTGTGCTGTCGTAATATTTTCAGTAATCACAGTTTTGATTATTGCAAGAAATACCAGATACAGTCAGAGGCTTCCAGGAAAAGATTTGTGTAAGTTTGTCATTGTGACTAATAAGTATTGGTTTCTTTTAATATATACTATCATATCTGGCTGTACCTGAAGAAGTTATATGAGACTATTTTGTTTATCTGCCACCTTAACAGTACAGATGAAAATTGATGGAGTGGAGAGCTTCACTTTCAAAGAAATAGTCTTGGCTACCGATAACTTCAACAGCTCAACACAAATTGGTCGAGGAGGTTATGGAAAGGTTTATAGAGGTGTTTTACCGGACACGACAGTGGTAGCTATAAAGCGAGCTGAAGAAGGATCCTTACAAGGCGAAAAGGAATTTTTGACTGAGATCAAATTGTTGTCAAGATTACATCACCGGAATCTAGTTTCGTTGATTGGATATTGCGTTGAAAGAGGGGAGCAGGTAATATTTCTAGGTGGTGGGTATCATTTTATATAATTTTTGTTGGCACGTTTTTTTTTCTATCCCATTTGTTTTCGAAAAATCAATTGAGAGGGGAATATACGCGGTGTACCTGGCATGGGGGCTGGGGCGTAGGTACTTGTTTGTTCAGAAATCCTGGTCTGCAAAAGCAACCTGAAAACACAGTAGATTCCTAAACATTGTTAAGTAACCAACTCGCTTAAAAATTTAAATTTGTAAGTGAAGTCTTAAAATATGATTTATATTATTCTCTAATATACCTCTTCAAGTAAAAATCTTTTGGGCTTGAAACTTGCACAGACTCGTATTATCTTATGCTTGAATTTTATCAAATAAAATAAAAGTGGTGAGATTCGAACTCGTAACTACTGGGTCAACAAGGCTCTGATACTATGTTAATAAACCAACTCACCCATAAATCTAAAATTGTAAATGAGTCTAAAATATTATTTATATTATTCTGTAACAGAAAATACCTATTGCTTTCATTTGGCATGTTTTAGGTTCCTGCCATCGAGATTTTCCAGGGCAATATTATCAGCTCATTCAGAATGTGAATTGAGCTTGGGATTAAATTAGTTTCAAATTTCTAAGAGGCTTTCTTTCTCAACTAAGTTCTTCATCTCATTCTGCTTATTGCGCGCCAATCGAGTCTCGTTCGGCCATCTTATAGAGCGGTTTTGTAAATATTTCTTCTAAGAAATTAGATGGATGTGGTATGTTTATGCATCTTCATTTGAAAAGTTTGATTGGTTACTTGTTGAATCAGCCCGCTTGTGTTCTTTGTCTATGCACAGATGCTAGTATACGAGTTCATGCCGAATGGTACCTTGCGGGACAGGCTGTCTGGTATAAAAACCTGCTATATTTTAATATCTGTTATCTACTTCATATCTCCATGATACTCTCCTAGAGAGTTTATAATATTCTTACAAACCATTAGGTCTTATAATCACATGTCGTTAAATGCTGGAATGAATATAATAGGTTCAGAGTTAGCGAAAGGTGTGGTTTACATGTTACAGTATTGGATCTAGACAATTCTCTACTTCATTTTCAATGCCATAGACTATTGTAGTTCCCCAGTTACTATCCACACACTATCGTTTATTTAGAACATTAACCTTTTAATGTGTTGGGGGGTCTCAAAATTGATGGTTGTTTTTCCATGTGGCTAAAGACAAGGAAAAACTCAACTTTGAAACAAGGTTAAGCATTGCTTTGGATTCAGCAAAGGGGATCCTTTACCTCCATACCGAAGCAGACCCTCCGGTATTCCACCGAGATATTAAGGCTAGCAACATACTTCTAGACTCTAAGCTTACTGCTAAAGTTGCCGACTTTGGACTCTCACTTCTGGCTCCTGTCATGGATGATGATGGATATCTGCGTAATCATGTATCTACAGTAGTGAAGGGAACTCCAGTAAGTTTGACTCCATTACGTGCTGAGAAATTGATTATGAAAAGAACCATGTAGCAAGGATGCTTTGTTACATGGTGAATATGGAATTTCTATGTATATATAAAAAGAGTAATTGTTTGCTGCATGGTATTCTGATCATGATGCTTCAAATTCCTTTCAAATTGTTTGTAAAATGTATTCCAAAGAATTAACTCAGAGACAGTACAGATTGCAGCAAATCAATTTCCGATTTGAAGTCTCTTCTCACTGTTTTGGATTTCTCTGTTCCACCATCATTATAGGCCATGTACCTGTAATGGCCTGTATCATTGTAGTACTAAAACTCTTGGTTTTGGTTATTGAATATGCAGGGATACCTTGATCCAGAATATTTTTTGACCCGCAAGTTGACAGACAAGAGTGATGTCTACAGCCTTGGAGTTGTATTCATGGAGCTCTTGACAGGAATGCAGCCAATATATCGTGGAAAAAACATAGTCCGCGAGGTATTGTATATGATGTACAATGATCTTTCGGAAACCTTGAGTTCTCTTCTACTCACACTGCATTCAAATATTGATCTAATAGCTTTTCATTTCACTCAAAATTTGGTATCAGGTAAATATTGCTTGTGAGTCAGATATGATGTTCTCCATCATAGACAGCAGAATGGGTTCCTATCCATCTAAATGCATCGAGAGATTTGTAGCTTTGGCACTCAGGTGTTGCCTTGATGAGCAGGTCAAGCGGCCAGCAATGCTGGAGGTGGTCAGGGAACTAGAAAACATTCTCAGAATCTTGCCAGAAACAGTAACTGCTAAAATAGATTCTGCTGCTTCTCATTCCAGGAGGACCACACCCACATTTTCTGGCACGGCAGCATCGTCGTCTTCATTTTACACAAGCAGGGATATATCCAACTCGTCCAGCCATTTGGGAAGTGATCTTAGCAGTGGCGTCATTCCCACCATATCGCCTCGTTGATATCAAAATTAGATGACCTTTGTTCTCATTTTGTTGAAAAATGAAGGCTGAAATACAACTGATTCCAAGACTGCAAGCTGGAGGTGTGAAGACAGAGATGTGAAGGCAGAGCTGCTAAAGAATTTCTGTTATGTCTTTTTCTTTTGTTCTGATTAGTAGTCGTATTTAAGTCAATAAAGATCAAGTGTTTGATCTAGAATTCTAGTCTTTATTATAGGATCAGTTTATGTCCACTCAGTGTTAGGATAGAACAAGAGTTTTGTATTTAAATAGAATTCATACTCTTGTAAAACTTTTAATTTCGTTTTTCAATAAATAAAAACAAAGGGATGGCTTTATCCTACACACACAATTCTGCCTTTTATTCTGAAAACATTGCCAAATTCACTTGTTCTCTAGTTCTTTGGAATTCTGGAAATTCATCAGTTTTTAGTCACTGATTTGAACAGTGACTGTTTTTCACGCCAAGAACAAAATTCTTGACAGTGATCTGAACAGTGTTTGTTTGTTCTTCAGAATTTTTCCAACACATTTAGCTCCCCCTCAAACTGTGCATGCAGTTTAAAGCGAAGTGCGTGAAGGAACAATTGCTGAAGCAGGAAGCATCATGTTCATAGCAGGTTCAGTCATCTAAATAAGTGTCTTTATGTGATACATCGCCAAATTAGACTTAAAACCAATGAAATTCTCATAGTACACCACTATCTGTATGTTTGACAGATTGAAGCAGCTGCCCATCATCGCTTGTTTCATCTGTGACATGTGTAATTTATTTTCTCTTGATGAATTCGCAAAGTGCTTCACTAGCTCCAAATTTGATTCAAGCAGACAAAGGGAGGGCTGTGTACCACTCCCTCTTTTTGTAAATTGCAAGCAGGATCTGACAACATGGAGAAAATATTTTCACTTTATTGCTTCTTTTTTTTCCATTTTCATGGCTAGCAGGACATATATAGCAGAATGTAAAGTAACGTAAATTTCTAATTATGGCTATACATTTATGGGCTTAATTAGCTAATGTAAAGTAACGTAAGGTAACTCCATTAATCTTGCAAAATACAGCTCACGCCAACAGGATCATAGCTCAATGATTCTGACGACAAAGAGCTAGCTCGATGCAACCCATCATCCAATAAAATGAATCATGAGAATAGAGAGAGTGCATTGTTGCATTTTCATCCACTTCCTCCCGTAGAAATTCACATCAAAACTATAAATAAGCTAAAACTATCCAAAAACCTACGAGATTCATTGGCTCAGGGTTTGTAAAGTTTTTCTACGAACGAGACTCATTGGATCAGGGTTGGAAAGACAGGGCCAATATAATTACTTTTACATCTTCATTCCAAAATACAGTTACTTGATCACCCTTGAGGAAGAAGAAAAAACAGTTTTCTTAAGTCAAAAAAGTGTCAGGTTTTTTAAGTATTTTATCAAGCTCAATTACTTAGATGCTTCTAATATTAATTTATTTATTTTTATGGTTTTATTACCATATTCTTTTAATACACACACACAAATTAGCGTAGAGCCGTAGACAGACAGAGAAGCACCTTGATAGATAGAATAGTCAAGCAATAATTGAGGGTGGAATCTTATCACCTTCACTGTTATTTCACATCGAAGAAGGTTGACTTTTTGTATTTTCTTCGTAATAGAAAAAAACACAAAAATTGAAAGTTTGACTATCGCGGCACGTGCAAAGAAAAAACGGTTACTCTTTCTGTTTTCTTGTGGTGTCTGGAGGTAGAAGCTATCATGTTCGAATAGCGTGTCGGGGGGGATTGAATGCCATGTCTGGTCCCTGTATTTTTCATTTGTTTCTGGTGTAGTCCATGTATCTGTGTTTTTCTTATTACGATTCCTCCATGAATCTTTCCTCTTAAATTAATCCCTGTAGGTTTATACTTCCTACAGGGATTATCACATTTGTTTTCCTATTTTCAGTTAATAATGAAATAATAATTTATTAAATAAACTTTTAAAAATATTTCTTTTTTTTCCTAAATAACTTGTATTAAAGAATAATATAAATTATATTCTATAATCTCATTTAATAATATAAGTTATTAGATGACATGGTTAATCGTAAAGCTACTACTCCTGCATCTGCTTTCAAATCCTGTGATTTCCCTCGGGATAATATTACAAGAAAAAGGAGAGCATAAAATTATCAGATTATGAAAATAAATAAATACAAATACACAGATAACCCTCTACTACAGGGCCTCTCTCTTTTTCCAAAATCATAGAACATGGTAGGTAGCTGTGCCTAAAAAGTCCACGGCTGTCGCGATAGACGAAGCCCCCCACCATGTTTTATTCCTATCTACTTCCACTAAAGCTTGAGAAGGTGTACATCACATTCTTATTTTCAACACCAACATGGTCTGATCTGAACACTCGAATGGAGAGGGAATTTATTATTAGAAAAAGATGTTGTTGATTGCAAATAACCTTTTAACGTTATTTATTTATTGCCCTTCAATTTTATAGGATGTGATTTATCTCCTCAACAAGAGTAGATTCTCGTGAGATTGTAGATAACGACAGCATACAGACCATTGATTGTCAATGTAGGCTACATTAAAGAACACGGTAACGTGAAGTGTAAACTCTGTTGAAGTTACATGTTGTCACTGTTTTGCATTTTATCCAAATACTCTACTTTAAAATAATTGAAAAAACAGAGTAATCTATATAAAAATTAAATATCTTGAGACTTCGTCTCCTGTAATCTTGACTGGTTGCTAAAATGGATGGAGCAACCATGACGACAATGCCATCTCACATATATATCGTTTTCTATTGCTCAAACTAGATTCCATGTATTATCATTCGTACCCCCGCCAACTTGCCAGACTTCTGCTATATTTTTTTTCCTGCCCACCAAGCTTAGCTTGCTTTCGTTGCAGAATTCTAACAACTTTTGATTCTGTGGTCCTGAGGTTTCATAGCTCATCGTAAGTTTGGATGTCAAAAGCAATCCCACTATAGTGTGGGCATATTTGACTCGGTTTCATTACGCTTCTTCTTTCATCTTCCTTTCTTCTTCTTCTTCTTCTTCTTCCTCTTTTTTGCATTGAAAAATGTGGATTTTTTAGACTTTTACTGCTGGGTGTATGTTTCATTGTTAGTTACCAAGATTATGGGGTTTGACTATTTTCCTTGTTTGGTAAGCTGGATATTTTGGGACACTAAATCTGCAAGCTTGGTTTGAGTTTTGCTCCCCTTTCCTGAAATGCTTATTTTTGAGTGAAAAGATTGTATCTTTTCGCTTATTTTCTTTTGAATTTGAAGCTGGAAATGAATATGCAAAATGTTTAGTTATTTTTTTTTGTTTTTTACTTAGGGCATGAAGATGTTGCAGCTGAGAACTCGTGGGTGTGTTTTTCTTCTGTCATATTGTTTCTTGCTGATCCTGACAGTTGCTCAAGTTACAAATCCCTCAGAAGGTTAATTTTATCTTTCCCCCGCACAAATTCTCAACTTGACTTTAACTTCAATGTTATCATGATTGCGTTAGACAAAATGATCCTGCGATACGTGGTGCTCTTTTGAGGCTTCTAAAATGGGTAGAAATATGTGTGCTTAAACTATATAATTAAGCTGCCTATTTGGACAATAAGAAAACAAAACTAGACAAGGAAAATTAGGCAAGTTGTATTCAAGGAAATGATTGCACCTCCTCTTTGAATATGCTACTGTGACTCCCAAAACTTTTTGTAAAGCTAGTCTGGGTCGGTTGCCTAGTGCTTTGCTCTAATATTATCAATATTGTGCATTTTTGCAGTCAATGCATTGCTTGCAGTCAAGAACAACTTGATTGATCCTATGAAGCGTCTCTGTAACTGGAACAAGGGAGATCCATGTACCTCCAACTGGACTGGTGTTTTTTGTTATGATGAAACTGGGTCTGATGGATACATGCATGTCCGAGAACTGTATGTTCTGTGCATTTCTTATTGTTCTTCTTTTTGACCATTCATGTTTTGATGAATAAAATCAGAGAATTTGTTTATTTACAGAATATAATGAGTGATACAATCATAACTTTGTCTATGAAATACTTACCACTTGTCAATTTTGATGCAGTCAGCTTCTTAATTTGAATCTTTCGGGAAATTTAGCGCCTGAGCTAGGCCAACTTTCTCAACTGAAAATATTGTGAGTAACCATATTTCTGGAGAATTTACTTCTGAACATGTCTTGCTAATCCGCTTCTGTTGATTCTAAGACCTCTTTCTGTTGTGATTACAAGGGATTTCATGTGGAATAAATTGACTGGCAGCATACCAAGAGAGATAGGAAATATTTCATCTTTGATGCTCCTGTAAGTTGGTTTCATGTTATTTCATTTTGTCAGCGGTTTGTTGTCCGTCATCTGTCATGGTTATAGAAATGAATCTACACCAGTATATGCTTGGAATTAGTTTAACCTCTTGTGATGTATTATTATCTATGCAGGCTGTTGAGTGGAAACAAATTATCAGGATCTTTGCCTGATGAGCTCGGCTATTTATCGAAATTAAATAGACTCCAAGTGGACCAGAACAATATTTCAGGACCAATACCAAAATCATTTGCTTACATGAGCAGTATTAGACATTTGTAAGTGTGTCTTCTAGCTAAATCCTTCTTTGAGTTGCGAAGAGATTAGCTTTTGTCTGCATATATCTTTGACTTTCATGTGATACTTGCAGCCACTTAAACAACAACTCAATCAGTGGTCAAATTCCACCCGAGCTTTCAAATCTATCAACTCTTCTTCACTTGTGAGTCTTACTGCATTGGTTTCCCTTTTTGCGCTAATATCTACTTATTTGTATGATCCATATGCAAATGTTCCCTTGATTGAGAACATGCGAAACAATCTCTGTAGGCTTTTGGACAATAATAATTTGTTTGGGTATCTTCCACCAGAATTATCGAAGTTGCCAGCGTTGAGGATAATGTAGGTGCTACTATCACATTGCCTAGAATTTTACTTGAGTCATTATCACATTCAATCATTTCTCTTATTGTGTGATTTTTATCTTTTATGTACATACATTCTATGCGTGTGTTACTTAGAGTAAATTTTGCTGACAGTTCATTTATTTTCCTCCTTGCAGTCAACTTGATAACAACAACTTTAACGTATCTGAAATTCCAGCTACTTATGGCAGCCTTTCAAGATTAGCAAAATTGTAAGTTCAAATAAAATTTATCAGGCTTCATGGCTAGTTTGCATTCAGAGGAGGTATCTTCACACTGCTTGGACTATATGAAGTCCTTGACATAAATTCTGATTGTGCAGATATGCTCCTGGATAGCTGATTTAAAAAATTTATTTATTTTCATATTCATGAACCGATGTTTCCCTCATGGGCCGTGCTCAAGGGTTCTGCTTTTGTGTTTATATAAACATGAATTGAATGAAAAACTTGTGATGCATAAATATACACGCACACAAAAAAGAGTGCTGATGATGACCTTTTCTCTCTTTTTTTAATCCTCTTTGACGAAGTAGAAGTCTCAGAAATTGTAGCTTGCAAGGTTCTATACCTGATCTTAGCAGCATACCAAACCTATACTATTTGTAAGTACTTTCTGCATGTGGTAGTATTCTCATTCTATCAATGCTATTGAATTTGAATTTCATATCTATTTTTTCATCATATGCACTTATGGTACCCGCATATCTAATTTGGCTTGCAGGGATCTGAGCAAGAACAACCTTAGAGGATCTCTACCATCCAAACTTTATGATACTATGAGAACTATGTAAGTTAAACCATGTTGAAAAAGAGAAATAGAACTGGCAAATGGTAGGATGTATAGGTTTGCACTTGTGATACTCAATGTTTGTAATACCTTGTTACAAGTGGAGCTTAATATACTTTACATCCACTGGATGATTTAACTAGTTTGTGATGAAGGCCTTTCTGTGTTTGAAATTTATTCTTGTCAACTGCAGCGATTTGTCAGGGAACCATCTTAATGGATCTATACCTGGAATTTTCTCAGATCTTCGTTTTCTTCAAAGACTGTGAGCTTCTACCTCCTATTCCACTTCTTTTTGCTCTTGAAAAGATCTTAAAAGCATCTTACTGATGCTCTGAATGTCTCAAATTAGATGCTCTTATTTGAAGGCTATGCACAATAAATATGATGTTCTAAATGATTTTATACTGCAGGTCACTTGAAAATAATCAGCTGAATGGGTCTGTGCCAGCTAACATTTGGCAGAACATGACCTCCACTAAAAGTTCTAGATTTACGATGTAAGAATTGAAAAATGAATGCAATTAGAATCAATAATTTCAGTATTAATACAAGACTCTCTGCAAAATGCAGAGTATCAGAATAATACTGACTAATTGTTATGTGCACCCCGCAAATGCAGTGATCTCAGGAACAATTCACTCTCAAGCATTTCGGGGGCGTTGAATCCGCCAGACAATGTCACCTTAAGGTAATATTTTATATAATAGGGTGCACCCACCTTTTTATATAATATTTTCTTTTTTGGCAAACACTTGCATCTGATCTCTGGTGGACAGATTAGATGTGCGAAGTAGAAATGTGTTGTAGCCTTATCGTCCATTGGAAGAAATAGTAAGAGCATCACTGGAATTTGTCAAATACATGGGTTTAATTAAATTTGTCTATTAGATGGATATGCGTCTTCCAATCTCCACCTTGCTATTTGATTATTCCAGCTTGTGTTTAAGATCTGTGAAATCAACGATGAAACGTACCTCTCCATGCACACAGGTTTTGGATAGAAAGCTTCATATAGAAAATCAAGGGCCAGTACAGGCCTGCAGGTTGATTTATTAATGTTGTTAGCTATGAGGATTAGGAGATACAGATCAGAGAATATAAATTACTCAAAATATCAACTTGATGGAATTGAGAAATGCTTTTTTTTTTTTTTTAATTTATATCTCACAGTCAGATTCTGATCATTTTAGCAGTTTTTGTTTAGGCTCGGAGGCAATCCTATTTGTGATAATGCAAACATAGCCAACATAAGCCAGTTCTGTGGATTTGAAGCTGGAGGAGATAGGACTACTGAGAGGTCAACGAATTCTACAATGACATGCCCTGTTCAAGCATGCCCAGCAGATAATTTCTTTGAATATGTCCCAGCTTCACCTCTACCATGCTTTTGTGCCTCCCCTCTTAGGATTGGATACAGACTTAAGAGCCCTTGTTTCTCTTATTTTGATCCATATGTTTTTTCATTCGAGTCATATGTGACTAGAGCTCTTACACTGAATCCATATCAAATGTCAATCGATTCCTTTTTCTGGGAAGAAGGTCCTCGTTTAAGAATGCATCTGAAGTTATTTCCTCCAGCTAATAATATGCACTCAAGCACATTTAATGTATCCGAGGTTCTACGAATAAGAGGTATATTTACATCATGGCACTTTCCTGGTGATGACTTATTCGGACCATATGAACTTCTCAACTTCACTCTAGTGGGACCTTATGCAGGGAGTATGTATTCCAAATTCCTACTTTTTAGACTGGATTTAAAATTTTCAATTCTTCATCAAATGATGCCAAATTGGATTGTGTGCACAGTTAGTCTACCAAACATTGGTATTTGCATTGTTTGTGCTCCAAGAATCGATGCTTGAGTGCTTGATTTATTGCTTTCCTCAAATAACTACAAGTACCAGAAACATAAGTGGCTTCTTTTCATAGTACTTTCCTTGCAAAATAAGCATTTCTTTTTTTATAAGTGAATTAGAATGTCTTCAGCCTCAAAACTTTTTAGTTATATTAGAAGTGACATGTCATATCATCTTTGATAATTTCATTTTGTTCGAATTATTTTGATGACTTGTATACTGTTGCTTGAAACTTGTGCATGAAAGTTCAATGATTTAAGGGCCAACTTATCTAAATTTGACACTTTTGCAATTCAAGATTGTAAAGTTTCTGAAATAAAAAAGTTCCGCTGATGTTATATGCCCAACTCTGGTTTCGATCCACTGGTAGATGCAGAGTCTTCTCTCATATACAATGCTTAGTGAACTCTTTTATGTGTACTGCAGCAAGGCTAATGCCTTGGCAATATGGTCTGGGTGTCTTATTGGCTTTGGAATATATGTTCTGGATTGATCACATTAGTTTGCTTCTTATCAATATATTTGTTTTTAATGGGTGGCTACATAATCATATGCTTTTCTTTTGCAAACAGTGCATTTCACTGAAGGGAAGAATAACAGCAAAGGAGTTTGGGTAGCCATTACATTAGGTTCTATTGCCTGTATCATTGCAGTATCTGCAGTTGTCACACTTCTTATTGCTAGAAGATGTGCTAGACAGCGTGGAAAAATGTCAAGAAGACACAAGTGTAAGTTTCTTAATGTGACTGCTAGAATCGGCTTCATTTAATAATATTTATGTCTGGCTATCCCTGGAAAAGGTTTCATGAGATTCTTTTCATGGCTTACAGCATCGAAGGCATCAATGAAAATCGACGGTGTGAAAAGCTTCACGTTTAAAGAAATGGCCATGGCTACTGATAGCTTTAACTGCTCAGCTCAAGTTGGTAGGGGAGGTTATGGAAAGGTTTATAGAGGCATTCTTTCTGGCAACTCAATCGTGGCCATAAAGCGTGCTGAAGAAGGATCATTACAAGGCCAAAAGGAATTTTTGACTGAGATTAAATTGTTGTCAAGGTTGCATCACATAAATCTAGTTTCACTGGTTGGATATTGTGAAGAAAAAGAGGAGCAGGTAATTATTGTGGTGCTGAAATTAAATCTTATTTTAGATCATCCTGGCTTGCAACTTTGCAAGTGTTTTCTGACCTTTAACCTTAAGAGAAGTAGCGGAGGTTCTTGGAAGGGACATATTGGTTCTGGCCATTTCATTCTTCCTGAGTAATACTTTCAAGATGACATTTTTATTTTTAGCATATTTCAATGAGAATTTTAAAAATAGGCAAGATCTCCTTTTCTGTTCCTTGTTTAATTTGCGAAGACCAACAGCATTACTATCTGAGAAGAGTCCATATTGGTCATACAAAACATCAGGATAAAGATGCTATTAAGTTAGATGGGTTATGGTCCTAGTCTAGTAATTAGATGTACTTCGTTTTCTGAGTCATGCCTCGCTGTAGCAAATGAACTTAGTTTTCACTCAGCCATCTTCTAGAAATAGATCTGTTTTCTTTTATAATCAAAATTGGAAAACCTGACTTGATTATGTGTAAAAATTCACCTGGTTGTCCTTGGTTCTTGCGCAGATGCTGGTGTACGAGTTCATGCCAAATGGTACCTTGCGGGACTGGCTTTCTGGTATGGAAAATTTATGATTTTATGGCTCTTTAATATATTCCATGTCTCCATATTACTCTATACAGAATGTTACAATAGTCTTACAAACTTCTAGATCATACATATCATCTATCTCTAATTCCTGATTTTGAGTCATAGGTTTGTAGTTGAGCTAATCGTGTTGCCTGCCTGTTTCGAAGGACTGGCAATGCAATGTCATAGTTCACCGATGGACTGTAAACTTAAAAGATCCTATGTGTAGCACATGAAACAGTTTCCAGTATCATTCATTTCTAACTCCATGTTTTAGGATTTATTAATACACTATCTGTTACTCTTTGGTTTAAGACATGATATCTTGAACGCTCAAAGTTGATGGCCGCTGTTTTATGCAGATAAGGCCAAGGGAACGTTGAACTTTAGTACAAGGTTAAGAATTGCGCTGGGTTCAGCAAAGGGTATTCTTTACCTCCATACTGAAGCACAGCCTCCAGTATTCCACCGGGATATCAAGGCCTCTAACATACTATTAGACTCTAAACTTACTGCTAAAGTTGCTGACTTTGGACTCTCACGTCTCGCTCCTGTCTTGGATGACGAAGGGAATCTGCCTAATCATGTGTCAACAGTAGTGAGGGGAACTCCAGTAAGTTTTACTTCATTATATGCCCACTTTATCTTTCTCTCTTTACTTTTGGAATAAGGGGAAAGAGGATGCAAGCTCTTATGGATGAGAAAAATATGCATTCTGCGAGGTCTCTAATCATGATGTTTCACTTGCAAAATTTCATCTTGTTCTCTAATCACTTTCAGAAAGAAAGTGAAGAAATTTCCACAGGAATAACTAGCTGATTTCAAAAACCTTTCTGGTATGCCCTGAAGACATCTTTACTGAAAATTCATGCTAGCATGATTAATTGTGGATCGATAACATGTCCCAATATTTAACTACCTGGTTAGCAAAATAATTGCCATGTCTAGATGGCCTCAGAAATTTTAAGCTTCGTAACTTGTTTTAGTCCTGTGGATTGCATAAAACTGAGCTGCGCAGACATTGGAATCCCCTCCAAATCCTTGGATGTAACCTGTCTACCATCATTAGATGCCATGAAGCATCATTGACCTCGTTTGAATAAAACTCTTGATTGTCACTGTGCATGTAGGGATACCTTGATCCAGAATACTTTTTGACCCATAAGTTGACGGACAAGAGTGATGTCTATAGCCTTGGGATTGTGTTTCTGGAGATCCTGACTGGTATGCACCCAATATCACATGGCAAAAACATTGTTCGCGAGGTACTTCAATGAGCTCTAAATTCAGAGGCCTCGAGTTCTCTTCTTGTATACATACTAGTCACAACCATGTCAGCTTTACTTGAACTTTTCAACTTGGCTTGTTTTGATAGAATAACTTCTCATTTATGATGCAACAGCAAGAAAGGCTAAAAACCAGGGAATTGATCTAATACTGATATTATGGACTCCGGTTTCAGGTAAACATGGCTCATCAGTCTGGCATTGTGTTCTCCATCATAGACAACAGAATGGGCGCTTATCCGTCTGAATGTGTGGAGAGATTTGTGGCGTTGGCACTCAGCTGTTGCCATGACAGGCAAGAAAAGAGGCCGTCAATTCAGGGTGTGGTCAGGGAACTGGAAACCATACTCAAAATGATGCCCGAAGCTGATGCCATCTATGCAGAATCCACTCCCACTTATTCCGGCAAATCCACTCCAACATTTTCCGGCAAGTCCACATCATCGTCTTCACTTTACTCGAGCCAATATCTATACGAAAGTTCCAGTCTTCTGGGAAGTGATCTTAGAAGTGGCGTTGTTCCAACCATCAACCCTCGCTAACATCAAACAAATCCACAATGTGGAGTTAAGTTAGTTAGGTGTAAAGTGGGTTTGATGCCCTTGTTGAACACTAAGCCACTTACTGAGCTATGTACAATTGCAGAAGACAAGCCTGCAAGAATGTTAACCGAAGAAGAGGAAGAAACAGGGGCTCAAGTTACAACTGGATAATTGTTGACTAAGTGTAACTAACTATAAGTCTAAGAGAAGAAGTTGTAATTGACTTCTCAAAAGTAGTTACAATTCAGTTACAGGTTGTTGCAAATGTAAAACACATGCTCAAGATCAGAACTACATAACAGCATTTCATCAAGCATTTAAGATGCAAGAAATACAGGAATACAATCATACATTTTACTCTGCAATCTTTTCTTCCCAGTCTTCAAAAATAAGTTCATCTCTCTGTAATAGAAACCTGCAAACACAACAAAATAATTCACAATCAAATCGAAACATTTCTACAGCCCTTTCCTATGCAACACAGAGACATTCCTGTATAAAGTGGAGAAATACTAGCAGTTGTTGAATGAGAGTTGACCCTTTCGCAGTCGATAGAGTTAATTGCAAAAAAATAAAATAATTCATTCTTTTTGTTACTGAAAAAAGGAATCATCCCAGCATTGTCATGATGACAACAAATGAATCTTCCAGCATTGTCTACTTTCATTGAAAGTTTTTTTTTCGTAACCAATTAGATTAACTTCTCGATCTATGACTTGGAGTTTGCTCGAGTTGTATTTGTAACTTTGCTATTGGATATGTCTCAACTGTCATATGCATCAGCAGAGGGAAGTTTAATATTTGTCATGATATGTATACGACCAAACATTGCACAAGTAGTGGGAGCAGTTAGTCGATACATGGCAAATCCTGACAAAGAGTACTAGAATTCTATTGAAAAGATCTCAAGATACATCAAGGGTACTTTAGATGCTGTATTATATTATGGAGGATTAGAATTTACTAAAAGGTTTTATATTGATTCAAATTTTACATACGACCTTAAGAAAAGAAAATCAACTCCAAGCTATATGTTTATAACTGCAGGATGAGATATGAGATGGATCTCTAAATTACAAGTTATTGTAGTTTTATCCACAACAATAATTAGGTATATGGCAGTTATCCAAACTTGTAAGGAAGTAATATGGTTAAAACAAAACTCATAGATGAACTCAATCACATCAAGAGAAGATTCACGTGTATTGTGACAATCAGAGTGCCTTGCATATTGTAAGAAATCTTGTGTTTCATTCAAGAACAAAACACATAGATGTTCGGTATCATTTTGTCTACCAAGTGTTGGAAGATAGAAGTACGGATTTTCAAAAGATACAAACCAAAGAAAACATAGCAAATGCTTTGATCATTTCAATCAATTGTGACAGTTGCATATGGTGTAGATCTTCTTAAAGCCTAGTAGAAACATGAGCAGCATGAAGATAACAGGTATAAAAAGGACAGAAGAATCAAAGATGATCAAGTGTGAAGACATGATTAAAAATTGAAGTCTTCAAGTACAAGAATGTAGAGTGTGCGTTCATTAAATGCTTGGCACAGAAAGTTTCAAAATAATTACCAACTTTCGGTACACCATTTGTTTAATGTTTTTTTACTTAAGAGACGATGGGATGCCCAGCAAATAAATAGGCTACATCTCATACCTTTGGTGTTCCATACAAGAGGAAAACATAAGAGTAAGGAGTGAAGGAGAGGAATCTCATTAAATTATGAGATATTTGTGAGAGTATGTAAGGTGTTTATTACTTTTAGTAGAGAGATTCCTAACTATTCTCCTACTGATAAGAGTGGTTGTGATTTCTACATTGCTTACTATAATGCTTCTGTACTAATTATTGGATGCAACCAGATTTGAGTGAACCATGTAAATTCTTGTGTGTCTCGTTTTTTATTTTACCTTATTCTCTTGAGTGATCCTAACACTTCAGCCTTTTTCTTTGGTACCCTTCTTTTGCTTTTCTTCTTTTCACATTCATATTAACATAATGTTTTGAATGTCAAATATTGTGTTTTTTTTTTTTTGTCATGTCTTCTTATTTGTTTTGGTTATTTCTACGTGGGTTTTTCATGTTTTGTTTTGTTGTTGTATTATTCAAAATTTTAAACGATAAACTGTAACTTCTGTACAATATTGTAGTTTTGTTTTCATGTTTGTTGGTGTCAAGATTGGATTTTTAATGTCAAATTTGAATGGAGAGCTGGAATGACTCGATTTATATGGAAAATAGATCTGCAATATTTAGAGTGCGTAGGTTTTTTATTTTTTGTTGTTTGAAACTCTTGAATTTAAATCCCTGATGTCTTAAATTGGCTTTATTTGGTTTGCCACATGTAATGTTGATTGAAATGCAGGTTAAGCTTATTGTTAAATTTAATGTCAGCCCTTCATTTAATACACTGAATGATTGTAATTTACAGAAACTGGTCATTAGGATTTTGCAGTCTGCAATGAGGTTTTGAAAGCAAAGCCATTCTGCTTTCAAGTTTCATCTTCTGTGACTTGCTATGCTATAATAAATAGCGCATTGTGTATGTAGAGCCTTGCTTTTTTAGTTCTTATCCAAAAAACAAGAGTAGTTTTAGTACTGGATTTTTGGTTTTCTCAACCTAACCCCCACTCTTGTTTTTCTCTCTCGGCCTTCGTGTTCATGATTGGCACATTCACCTCAAGGTGCCTTTGGTTTTTGTTATCTTGGTTGAGGTGTGATTTCTAAGTATCTCTGGTTGGTGCTTCTTGGTTATGTTAGGTTTTACCTACTGCTAATGTTGTGATCTCTAATTTCTCTGTCTACTTTTTTTTAGGATATTCAGGTGTTCGTCTATGAATATGATCATGCAATGTCACCACTTAATCATGTCCCCTGAGAGTGATTTGAGGTTCATCTTGGAAATATTTTCAATTCAGTGTATACTCTCAAGGAGCTGGTTGCTGGTTTGTCATAATTTGTGTCTCCAGGCACCAGGCTGTCATCTTTTGTACTCATCTTGTTCATTCGGATCATATATTAATTTTCATAATTTGTGTCATTTCTAGTCAAATTAGCTTTAGATGGCTGGCTGATGCTTGCCTTTGATGAGATGCGATGAATCAGGAATTACCCCTTTGCATGCATGCTCAATAAGTGATTCTTATTTTGACTATCCACGAAATCTTTTCCAGTTGGTGTTAAAAGACAGAGCACTTCCAGAAAATTCATACGAGCACTAGGCGACCCTTCAACTCGATGCTTTTTGACGACGAGGAGGAGAGGAACATTGAATTAGTAAAAACAAGCTTTCCTACCTTCTTTGCCATATAAAATATAAATCTCATGAGTTGGATTTTTAAAATTTGTAATGTTTCTAAATCTTTTTTGAATGGCAGGTACCAAACATAGGAGAAGCAAGCATTCTAGTCGAAGATAAGATTCATCTTGGAGCACTGAGGGAGGGGCTCGAGGAATTTTCTGAAAAAAGTTGTGATGCATCTGAGAAAAACAACCAAAGGTGGTTGAAATTATCACAAAATCCAAATTCATTTGAGACTGACAGATCAAGATTGAACCCCTTGTTTTAGCATGTATGCTCATATAGAACCTAAGAATATGGCATTGAGAATGTTGCTAGTTAATGATTGCATCTGGCAATGTGAAGTGCAATCCACTGCCAGTCAACCGAAACTCAAATATTGCACAAAAATGGTCCCAAGTATTAGCATCAAATGATAATACATGTACATGAACAAGAGTTGGAAGTTCAGGGACAACAATGATCAAAAAGAAACTATAAAGGTATATATGACCAAAAACGCAAAACACAACGACTGTGTAAAATGTATTTCACCCAGCTAAAATATGTGTATTCATCACAAAAAAGAAAAATTGGAATTGGAAAAAAGAAAACGAAGTTTCGATGTAAAGACAAGGAGTAGGTGGTGATGTTATGTCTAGGATTTGGGCTTGCTGGTTTTGATAAGAAAACGACGGGCTCTCTCATTTGATTTATTCTTAAAGTATAAATTCTTCTTCTTTAGGAATCTAAGCTTGTCCTCTTCTGCCTCTGTCTCTGTTTCAAGAATCCAACACCACTTGCTTGATTCCATTTCTTTGAATTAAGCCCGCTTTCCATTTTTGGGGGTGAGTTTCTTTTGTTATATATGATTGTGAATTGAGGGGTCTTACTTTGATTCATGAGATTTTGGTTTTTAATTGAAGTTGAAGACTTCGCAATTCACGATCACCATCCTAATTGGAAATTTTGTATATAATTCGAAATTTCTCATCTTTTTGGCGTTTGACAGCACAGGAACCAAATGGGTTCTTGTAATTTTGAAAAGTTATTTATTTTACTTTGATATTGCCATTTCCTTGTCCCTTGGATTTATTGCTGACTTGAGAGATCAAATCGTTGACTAGAGAGGATCAAGAGCGCACATCTAGATTGTCTTACCAAGTTTGAATTCTCCAAGGCCTTGATTGTGATCATGTGCCTAGCAAGGCGCTTTGCTTTTGATGCTTTTTTAGGGATTTTCTGCTGAACGGGTTTAAGATGGCCACCTCAATTGCGTTTTATTTTATTTTTTTTAATCTGAATTTCTTGTGTATTTTGTATCAGTAAATATCTATGATTCACATTATGGCGTTGGCGTATACAGTTTTCTTTAACTTTCAGCATCGACAAGCACAGCTCGGACAGTATTGTTGTGTATTGTTAAGACAATCTGGGAACTTAATTGATTGTATTCAGAAATCTCTGGAATGAAATTCTTAAGAGTATAATTGCCAAATTGGTATAGGAGCTAGGTGTACAGGTTAAGGAGGTGCAGTTTTCAGGGCTGCATGCTAAGAACCATGGGGTTCATATTAAAACAAGCACTCCTGTTTTTTCTGCTCTATGTAGTGTTCTCTGCATGCATTTTGGTGGAATCTGATAGTGATAATTCTGTAAGGTTAAGATCGGCTCCTGATAAAAATGTGAGAAGCAGTGTTATAGATGGCAGTGGTAAAGAAAATGCAGATGATATTGATGGTTTAATTGGTGGGTTGGAGGAGAGAAAGGGTGGTTATAACGGAGTTTCGATATCTACAGTTGCATTATTTACGCTGGCCATGGCTGCTACCACTGGTTTAGGTGCTGTCCCGTTCTTTTTTGTGGAGCTAGATCCTCATTGGGAAGGGTTGTGCGGTGGGATGGCTGCTGGTGTTATGCTGGCTGCTAGCTTTGACCTCATACAGGAAGGGCAAGGCCATGGCGCTGGCAGTTGGGTTGTGATTGGGATTTTATCTGGTGGAATTTTCATTTTGCTGTGCAAGAAGGTAATGAATCTGCTCTTCAACATATAAATATGAAGTTTTCTTCTTCCATCTAAAACTGATTTCTGTTTCTGGGCTTTTAGCTTTTTCTTTAGTGTGGGTTGGGATACATCATACACCCTCTCCCTTTTCCAATATTTCATAAAAGGCATGCATTTTTGGTCCTTAATCCTATTTGTGTATTGATGAGAACATACATTCAGTAGTTGTTGATAAGGTTCCTAATCCTTTCTCATATATCACACTTTGTTTGGGAGCACTTGGAGGTTCATACATACATTTGTTGAAGAATCAGCAAACAATTTTGTTTGTGTATGTTTATTGATTCTATGCTGTAGCTTCAGTCTAAATGTATGTTTGGAATGTCATATTTGCATGTATAATTAACTTGTGTACATTCTCGCATGTTCTTTGTTTTTGATATCTAATTTTGCTGTAAATGATTTCTTGTTTCAGTTTCTTGAACAATATGGGGAAGTGAGCATGTTAGATATTGAAGGTGCTGATGCAACTAAAGTTGTTCTTGTTATTGGAATCATGACTCTCCATTCATTTGGGGAGGGTTCTGGTGTTGGTGTCTCTTTTGCTGGCTCAAAAGGCTTTTCTCAAGGACTTTTGGTGACTTTGGCCATAGCCGTGCACAACATACCAGAGGGGTTAGCTGTGAGCATGATGCTTGCATCGAAGGGTTTTTCTCCACAAAATGCAATGTTGTGGAGTGTAATCACATCCTTGCCTCAGGTAACGCATTAGACTTGATAAAGCACGTGTAACTCACCTTGAGAAAGCTAATCTATGCGTAGATAACTTTGTGAGCCTTATGAATCATTATTATGAAATGAACAAGAAAAAAGCAAATCATAGAGTCAACATTTTTAAAAGTAACATGCTTTTATCATTAGGATAAGCCTCGGAAAACTTCTTCATCTCTTGTAGTTTTGTATGCTTCCTATCAATGCTTCATCAGGATAAGGGCTTGGAGGACCCACCATATTTAAAATCAGTTTCATATTTGAGTCTTGTTGTTGGCTGTAATGTTACGTTTGTTGGACAAATCTTGATTGTATTTACTGTTAGTGGTTCAGAAGTGTACAAACTGGTTTGCTCAAATCCAACCTCATTGACTGGTTTGTTCTCCTTGGGCCCCTCCTTCACTTTTGGAAAATGAGGGTCAAGATATGGGTTTGACACCATCCCAATCCAAGGACAATGTCAAGAAAGAGATCTGGCAAATCTTAGAAGGTTTCTGGTTGAGGCTGAGGAATTTACACTAACAAGTAGTTGGAACCTTTTATCCAACAACATTGTGTGTGAGAGGGGAGCAAGACTCTACATTTTTATAAGGCCATTTATTTTCCTTCCAGAGTACCCCTTTGTGATGAAAAATTGATCTTTTGCGTATAGGGAAAATGAATTGAGAGCCCTTTTCGAGGTTTATTTATTTAAATCTTGAACATGTAAGACTTGAGATCTTGATACCCAGCAAGCTTGTATTCATATCATGAAAATGGGAAAATATTCAACAAGAATTCAGTCAGTCTGGAAACAATTCCCTTTTAAGTAACAAAAGATATGCAAATAACAAGTGGTTATGGGGTTGACAGTATTTTAATATGAATGTTGTCAGCATGCTTGGTTATTTGTCGTTTACTTGATTACAGCCCATCGTAGCTGTTCCTGCGTTCATGTGTGCTGGTGCATTTAGCAAGTTCCTCCCTTTCTGCACGGGCTTTGCTGCTGGATGTATGATCTGGATGGTTGTTGCGGAAGTGCTTCCTGACGCTTTCAAGGTTATTTGTTGTCTCTCTGGATATGTGAATACTTGGTTCAATACATTTGGTATTAGATTAGGTATTTGCATGGAGCATTCAAAATACTTAAATGTATATATATTGACTACCCCATCACAATCTGCATCCCAGCTAATCTTACCTAAGACTTGGTACATGCATGGGAGTCAATACATGATAAATGCACGTCCACATCTAGAAAGAGGCAAGAACTGTGCTGGAAGATAGCAAGAATATTTATTTATTTATTACTAGTTCGTTCTCTTTGGTTTTTTCTTGGTCCTTCATATGATATAATCATATGTTCGTTGACTAATTAGATAGCTTCCAATAATCTTATCATTGAAACATGCCATTTCTAAGGCATACCTTTTAGATTCAAGTGGAACTTTTGGACACTTTATGAATAAAAATAAGATTGTTCTTTATCCATTCCATTTAACAAATGACCCCACCCCTTCCCCTTGAAGAGTAAGGGAACCTTGAATCCGAAATGTTAAAAGGCTTCAAATTAGTTAAACTGAATTTGGCTCGCTATTTGTATTTGATTACCTATGTGTTATCACAAAGTATGTTAATTTTTTCAGGATTTTTATATTACAGGAAGCCTCCCCTCCTCAAGTGGCATCGGCAGCTACAATTTCTGTAGCATTTATGGAAGCTCTCAGCACAGCTTTCGAGAATTTCAGCCATGACTACAGGTGAGTTGCTAGGCACTTTACTTTGGGTGTGGCCAGAAGTAGCAGAATTGCATTATGTTTCAAGTTTCCTTGTCACGTCACATTGACATGTGCACTTGACTGGTATTGGATTGCAGTCATTGTATGCCATAATTGCTATCTCCTTTTGAAGCCCATTATCTTCTTTCGCTGACCAGGTTACGATGCCCTCTTTGGTGCAATTTATATTATACTGCAGTTCAGGACATATTAACGACATTCAGCTTCAGCACCTCAATTTTAATAAGGAAAATCCTCTCCCGGGAATTTCATGTAAACGAATCAATAATGATCCAAATAAGTGCTTTTGGCCATGTATAGTAATCTAACATCTTGATTGCATGGAACATTTTGGCCATCTGAAACCTTTTGCATGCATGCTTTTAAAAATTTCGTTGTGCATGTAATTGCTTTATAAGCTTAGAGTAGTCAACACCTCTGGTTATGAGATGGAGTTATGCATTTAGTTTCTTGTAACACAACCTTGATCTGCTTGATTGGAGGGGGTTTTTAATAAGTAGAATCTATTTCCTCCCTGTTATCAAAGAAATACTCTTTCCAAGAAGTTTGTCAGATTATGACATGTCAATCCCAATTGCAACCTCGCCATTGTGGTATTTGTGCTGATTTTGGTCCTTTTGTTGCCTATTTTTGCTTGTTTTCCTCATTTTGTATTTACTTGTATTGTCGGTTTCATTTCTGTATATTGCAGTTCAGAAGATGCTTCAGGCTTCTTTGTTTCGTTGCTTTTTGGTCTAGGACCATTGCTTGGTGGCTTCATTCTTGTTGCATTTGCTCTTGCATTCCATCTTCAGCATGCCCTTCTCATGGGTGCAGCATCTGGCATTGCGTTTGTCCTTGCTGCATGGCGACCTATGCAGCTACTTGTGTATTCAAAGATGGGGTTTTTCCCCCTCGTATTTTTGCTTGCTCTGGGAGCAGCATTTGTCCATGTTTCAAGCTCCAGCATTTTCAAGATTGCAGGTCGCAAAAAGGCAGCAGCGAGCAATTTACCAATAGTAACGGGCTTTCCAATGAGTGTTCACACCCTTCAGTCTTTCTTTTCATGTGGAGCGGTTGCCTTTCATGCATTGGCTGAGGGGCTTGCATTAGGAGTGGCTGCACCAAAAGCTTATGGACTTGGTCGGCACATGGTCCTTCCTGTCTCTCTTCATGGACTCCCTCGCGGTGCAGCTGTTGCTAGCTGCATCTTCGGTGCTACTGATAGCTGGCAGAGTGCCTTAGTAGCGGCAACTTTAATTGGGTTTGTGGGTCCAGTAACTGCCATAGGAGCAATACTTGCAAGAATTGACTACAGTGGTCTGGATCATGTGATGGTCTTTGCATGCGGTGGATTGCTCCCTAGCTTTGGAAGCATAATTAGAAGAGGAGTAGGCTTGGATACGCGGAGGGGGGGGTTTGGGCTGGCAGTTGGAGTGGGGTTTGCTAGTTTATGTTTAATGTGCACAAAGTTGGTTTGCTTGCACACACCTTACTGCAATTCTGCTCCTGAAGCAGTCAGATGAGATGATCTCCAGTGATCTTCAACGGCAGAGATAGCATGCATATGCTGCATCTAGCACTTCGACACAAATGATAGACACAAGCATGCATGGATAACTTGGTAGTAGATTGTGGAAAAGAGGAGATATAAAGGAAAAGAGGAGATATAAAGGAAAGATATGGTGAAGGATGTGTCCTCTCACGCTGTACAATATTTTTTTTCTTCAATTTTTGTTTATATGAAGGAAAGAAATGTTTGTGGAATTCGCTGATTATTGGTCTGGTTCACTGTTTGAGAGACTATTTATTACAGTGACAAGAGCTCCTGTGAGAAAGAATCTATGGTTGGATGCGTGCATGTATCAGGGATGGACGAGCACTCTAGTTTGAATCTTGCCTTCACCATTTCCACCAACTATCAAGAGGACATTATGCTAAACACTATAATAAACACGAATCAGAACTCATTGGAAAAATTAAATTAATATGATTAGACGTATAAATCATCGGGATTTTGTAGGACAGTTTGTCTAAAAATGGATCAACAATGCTGGGAGTTTGTGTATGTTATCTAGCTATGGGATTGGCTAGCTATCAATTTCTGGTTGCCAGGTACAAGATAGGGGATCGAAACTTGATGAAACTTGCAGGTAGCATTTGTAGATAGCTTTCAGGGTGGATTAGAAGGCATGCTATGAACTTCTGCTTATAGATGGGCACATTTATAACTTGACGATGAAGTTTCAGTGCCATCTAGAATGAATACGTAGACACTGTAATTTTTTTGCCATTACCCATCACTTCACCCTTGTGTTTGTCATAAAGAAGAGGTTGAGAGATCTTTGTTTTCAATACAGATCGAAAAACAGTGTTATAAGAGAAACACAAGGAGGAAAGATAGACTCTTTTCCATCATGAACGCACAGAAGACATTTAGTTTCTTCTCTCACCAACACAACCATCAAAAGTCCATAACTTCTTGCTTGCCCCACCAACTAAGCAATTGTCAAAAAATCTCTTTGAATGATAACGAGCAATGCTTAGGGAAGATTTGCAGAAAACGAATACTATATAGGTCAGTCCCTGTCTCTATCAAACATGTTCTTAGTTCCCCTCTCCATCGAACATGTTCTCCTTGCTCTGTTCAAGGCTTAAAGCAACTTCCTTTACCTGATAGTGGAAACATAGATAATCCACACAAAAATATGAAAAAGATGAACCTCTTATTTGAACAGAACACAAAATAAAAGAAGAATTCAACATATATCGACCTCTATAACTGAAGTGATACTTTCGTATTTGAGCCTAAAACTCCTGCAAAACAACATATTTCAAAAGGGGATACGAGCAGCAGGTTCACATTCAGTTTGGCCAGCATCAACAGATCATAAATCCCCCAAATGCACCTAACATCTAAGATTTCCACTAACCCTGGATAGACTCTATTGGAAAACTTATTCATATAAACAACGTGAATCAAAGACAACAAAAGTAAGCATTCCTAAACAAAAGTAACCGTGAAAACTGAAAAAGTTTATCACTTGAAAGACGACTGATTGCTCTGCAACTCCTCACCTCCATCAAGCAGTTTCTCCTTCTCCGGAGCAGCCGATCCTACACCATCAGCATCAGGTTTCGATTCAACACTCTGAGACCCCGTCATCCTTGCCAATAAGACAAAGGTCATCCCACCAAGAACATTATTCAAGCACCTAAGAACCACAACCGATGACTTAAACGCAAACGGAGGAAGTCCTTTGGCCAACAAAAACTCCGCCCCATTCAGTGACTGGTACCTGAGATTGCTACTGACCCCCATATGAATCGCCCACGTCAAGGCATTCAAAACAGTCGGAGGTGGTTTATTAGGCGTCTCAAAGCTCGGATCCATCGTTTTCCTCATCTTAATCAAACCATTTGAAAGCTCAGTCCCTACCAAACCAGCAGCAAAACCAACAGCGGCAAAAATAGTTCCTTTATAAACAAGAGTACCAAGCCTACTCATCAAACTATAAGCACCTGGCTCAAACATATGACTGGTTGGACAATTAGCGAAGATCGCAGGCAATGCCTGACTTGTAGCCGCCGCGGTCGGCGCAAGCAAATACATCAAAGTAAAATTGAGTATGGCACCAACAACCAAAGTCGAAAAAACAAAATCCAACTCATTAAGACCAAAATTCGGCCGCGAAGCCATATCCCCAAGAATACAGGAAGACACTCCAACAACCTCCTCCATCAACACCTTAAAAGGGAACTGCGGGTCCGCCACCACCCGTGATCTCCACCCATTTAAAAAAAGACCCAGAACCCCAAACCCCGCCGACGACGAAGATGAATTGTCAGAGCTCGAATCACCACCACCATTCCAGTTTCCACCATCTCCACCGTTTCCACCGAAGGTTCCTCCTGTTCCACCGCCGCCGGCATTGGAAGGGGTGGGTGGCTTGGAGGGGAGGAGGCGGAGAGGGGGGTTAAGAGGGGTGGAGAAGGGGAACGAGAGAGAGAGAGAATTAGGGTTTGTGAATCTGGGGATGGTGTAATCAGTAATGCATTGCCTTGAAAATGCAGAGAATCGGAGCTGGGCTGCTGCCGTTTCCATTTTTTTCTGATTTTCAATCAGCGCTCAGCTAGGGACTTCGGGTGGTGGGGATTTTGTTTATTTATTTATTTATATATATATATATATATATATATATATATATATATATATATATATATATATATATATATATATATATATATATATATATATATTAAATATGTTTTAATTTATTAAAAATATTTGCGTTGCCCTTAATATTATTTTGTATTAAGAAAACGCGGGTCTAATATCTAGTTAAAATGTTAAATAGTAGTATGATATATATATATATATATATATATATATACACGCAAATATTTTTAATAAATTAAAACATATTTAATACTTGAGTATTTTACTCAATTGGGTTTATTAAACTTTGTTAATTTAAATAATTCAAATAAAAAATATAATAATAAAAAAAATACATAAAAAGGATTTGACAATGTAAAAAGATTAAAAAATAAAATCTACCGAAGTTCATCGGTTTAGCACGTCAAATTTTTGACTTGATAATAATATTAAGATAGCTATAAGTGTGTTCGGTATTGTGATTGCTTATATAGTTGTGTTTTGAAAATAAACAATTTTAAAAATATTATTTTTTATTGATTTTTGTTTAATAAAGTTAAGTGTTTTGCTAAAATTATGATTAAAATTGAATTTGAATAAAAAGTAATATGATATATTTGGTTAATATGCTTTTGACATTGAGATTTAGTTGTAAAATGATCTTGAAGGATACAAACAGAAATACATATACATATTTGTGCATGTGTTACGCATCACTTTCAAAATACAATGGAAATTTAATTATAATTATGACAAACTAGCATTATTATTTCTTACACATTATGGTAAATATTAATATTCAAACATAATATTATATGTTTACGATTAATAGGTGTATTTTAAACATCGCAATCACTCAAGACTATATTCATCATAGATAAACTAGCGCTCAATAATTAATTTCTTAAATTGCAATCTATATAAAGTGAAATATAAGAATTGAACACTCAAACAATTCATTGTTAAACTTAAGAGCTACAACAACATCTATTAAATTAAAATATATTTAAAACAACCGAAATGGAAATTGTCACATCTTACCACGGTAACAAATTTAAGGCATTACATGAGTGCAAACCAACTTCAAAGACACATCAAATTGAAACTACTAAACATATAATTGTCAGCTCATTATTCTACACATTTAACATATATAAATAATTTAGCAAGCATGTGCAATAACATAACAAATTAAATGTAGCTAGCACTTTTAAAAATTGAATAATTTAACAGTTTAGAAACACATATCCACACCATTGTAATTAAGCATTTTTATTTCGCGTATACATTCATTTCAGCCGTTTCACCTTCTCTTCAAGACATCCCACACTATTCCTTATTTCTCTCTTTCTTCATAAATCTAGATACTCGGTAGCAAAGTCATGAAATTCATCATCAATTGACACTCCAAGTATTGAATGAAGCTCAGTCATAATCTCATGAATATTATAACATGGGCTATCCATATATGTATAGGTGGAATCACTCTTAATCGGCATGCTTTCAATAAGTTGTTCCATTTTGAAAGTAGTTCAATGCCAATTCTAGATGTCTTTTTCTTTCTAACTCTTAACTCATAAAGGGTCTCTTTCTTTTCTTTTATCACTACTTTTTGTGTTGTTGTTGTTGTTACTCGACATATTCACCCTATCAACCATTTGAGAATTATCATTCTCAAAATTTGGAATCCCATCCTCTTCTAAATTTTCGTTTCCTTCTTCCAAATCAGAGTCATCCATATTGACTTTGTTTATGCCCAAATCAATTTTATTGCCATCAAGTGCTCTCGATAATGGTGCCCATGCAAACTATCCAATAAAAATTATATTAGAATACATTCTATCAAGTTTTTACTTCAAAGATGGCTCAATAAAGAAATCCATATCAATAATGAAACATCTTGTAATTTATGCAACATAAATTCTTAATGCATACATTACAAAATATATGCAATATTTTTTTATTCTAAGCAACATTATCTATAAACTCAAGACATTCCATGATATCTTTTAAAACTTTGAAAACATGCATAAATCAATATTAAAAGACACTAAATTCTATTAAGGAACTAACCTTGTTATGCACGCTTTAACAAAATATGACAAAATAACATGTATTTCAATGTAACATAATTCACATGTTATGTAAAAATCTTTTTAAATACCAGAAACATTTGAGCATCAAAACGTTTACAAACATCAACAACAATCAACTGAAGAGACTGAAAAATCAAATAATAATAGCATTAACAGTACATAGCCTATGATATTGTAATTTATTGTTGACAGTAATTTCATAAACAAATGGAAACAACATTTCAACAATTATTTTAATATGTAGACTTCAACCTCAATGACATTCATTCAAATCAATTTCATTATTATTACTAAGTGTAAGTTTTGCAAATCAAAGAAGTCACACCATATTTAATAACACACAAACAGTTCATACAAAACTGTTCATAGTGAGTTTGTTCTCAATTTTTCACAACTCATATGATTAATGACTGTTTTTTATTTAAAAACAATCAAAAGCTCATCAAGTATACTGCAAACTACTTCAGTAATTAAAGAACAATATACTAGACAACATTTCATAAACATCAAGTTAAATTGAAATTAGAAAGCAACACTTATAGTTTTCAATTTGCTATATGATATTTCAGGGAGTACCACTTAATCCAATCAAAAGTTCACTAACTAATCCATGCATTAAGCTAAACACAACATTTTTAAATACTATGTAAACCACATATAATACAAAATTGATATAAATAAATAAACATGAAACTTACAGAGTTATCTATCACACATGAATCTGCGAAAAACATGTAAACAACACAGCAACCAAGCAGACAATTGACACTGACAGTGGAGCAACAAATTCATAAATAACCCATATATCTTCACAAAAAAATTGTATGTATATAGAAGACAAATATATCTTCATCCCAGCTGCACTGAGAGAAAGATTAGCATACATGGATACAGAAATATTTTCATCGCAATTAACAGTCAATTAATTATCAGCACTGAAAATTCATCACAAACACAATTATCTATTCAAAGAGCTACAATTTCTGGAAATTCATCACGAACACAGTCAAGCAATATGAGGCGGCACATTGAAAAAGTTTAATTTCAAGTAGATAAAAAGAGCTGAAACATTGTTCGCTTATGTTTTGTCTGTTTTTATATTGCATTAAGTATTTAAACTCTATGACATGGGATCTAAGACTTCCATGCAAGAAGAAAAGGTAAATGATGTGATCCCGATTATGGATATCCATCCATCATCTTTGCTCATAAATTTAACAATATTTATTTAATCATTAAACACCATGATTTTACATGAATTTCATTCAAAGTTTTCTTTTTAAACCCCGATTAAATAAATTATAATTTATAGCTGTTTTTTTAAACTATAATAATAATCTGTTTAAGAATATAATTGAGATTGATTTTAAAAATATTTTTTGTTTAATAATATATCAAAATAATTTTTATTTTATTTTGTTATGGATTGTGCCAATGCTTCGGACCAATGTTATTAAATCCGTTCCGTTCCGGCCGGAACGGACAGAACATACTGTTCCGTTCATAAAAACGGAACAAAACGGAGACATTTTTATCCCGGTTTTAATTCCGGTCCGATCCGGAAATTTCGGCCCAATTCCGGCCGGAACGCCCCGGTTCCATTCCGGACGTTCCGTTCCGGAGACTTGACTCTGAAGAGTGGAGATTGGCGTGGAAACTGAAGACTTGAAGAGTATTTAATGGAAAAAAATTGAGAAAAGAATGTATTTCACCGATGTGGGATAAAGAGTTAAGGAAAGTACAGATAAAATATTTAAAGGAGAAAATTTTACAAACACTTTTGTCGAGCCGATGTGGGACAATAACGGCTGGACAAATTCAATTTGAATTTGTCCAGCCGATGTGGGACAAATGTCCAGCCTTCCACATCGGGTGGACAAATTCAAATTTGTCCAGCCGATGTGGGACAATATATATATATATATATAATTTTTTAATATATATTAAAAAAATTATAAAAAATATATATTATAAACAAATAAAATTGTTGTGTTGATTTTATAAAATATATATATATATATATATATCATGGAATCACTCTTGAAAATCAGTAATATTAACTTTAAAATTTATATTTAATTTTTTTTTTACTTTAAATTAAATTTTTTTGATGTTTTTAAATCATTTTCATATCCTGATGTCGAAATAATTTGTTGGAGTTGGAGCTAGTACTAGTAATATCGATGTTGAGTGTTGACACCAGTATTAGTATTGATAATCCTTTCAATAATAATACTTTTGATAAATGTATTAAAAATAACGAGGAAAATGACGGGCATGGGACTGATTTTAATTTATATAGCATATCATCAAAATATTTATTTTAAATTTGTTAGTTTTTACCTAATGAAATTCTATGAACATAATTGTTTTGTAATGTATTTTTAAATTATTTTGAATTATATATGAACCTTAACTAATGAAGTTTTATAGCCATAATTATGTTGTATTGTATTCAGAAATATTTTACTTACTATTTATGATTTTTTATTTATATCATATTGTGTCTGAATTTTACTTATTTATTTTTTTCAAAATCTGTTTTTTTCTTTTCTTTTTGAACATATGATTTTCAGTACTATTCTCTTTGTAATTATCTTACTATGGTATTTACTATTTTTTTGGGATGCATAATAAGAAATTCTAATATTTTTATATTAATAATGTAGAAGATGTTTGATTTATATTTCTTTTATTTTAGAACATTTTACTTTCATAATATTTTGGAATTTTACAATGTTTCTAATTTTGAGATTATGTTTGTATTGTATAATTTAAATTTCATTTATCTTGAATTTAAATTATACTTTTTAAATTAATATTTTATTTTTTTCATATATATAATTAAATAAATATGAACAGTACAAAACCAGAACAGAATGCCGAAATGCACCGAAACCGGAACGTTCTGTTCCAAACAAAAAACCAGAACAGTACCCGGAACGGATTTTACAACTATGCTTCGAACATAACATAAGGGCAGTTTGTTTGTTTTTGACTTTTTGCAGGGGATTTTAGAAAGTTTTGATTTTTTTTATATAAAAAAAAGACATAATATATCAATGTTAAAAATAATTTATAAAAAATAAAGAATATTATTTTAATTAAAAAATAAAATAGAAACTATAATCACCATAACAAGCACCGCCCAGCCAGACATGAAACTCATGTAATATGGGAATTTCTTTTTATATATATAAAAAAAAAAATCACATAATTTCTTTTAATTTTGCTTATTAATATTCGATTTATTAAAAAGAAGTCGTCAAACCCAGCACCTATCTTTATCTACCTTGAGCTATAAGCGATGACAGGTTGGACCATGGCATTAGCTTTGCTAATTTTGTTCCGCGTCATTCCAAATAGAGTGGGAGCCTCCGGCAAAAGATTGGAATACTCTTGACGAAGAAAAGACAAAGAATGGGGGCCACAAATACTCACAAGTCAATATTTTATCACCTTAGTAGAATACGACACTTCCAAAACTCAGATCCATTGTCTTGAAAGATCTAACACTTGCAACATATACATACATGCACCTATATATATATATATATATATATATATATATATATATATATATATAGGTTTTGTGCATAAGTTTTGCACAAAACTTAAACTTGCAACATTGATATATAAATATATATATATATATTCCACACTCCTCAAGAATAAATGCAATGAATATATTTAAGTTTTACACAAAAAACTGACCTTAGCAAACCTAACTCAAGAACCAGCTATATAATTCTTGTTTTTTCTTTTCCTTTTTTCATTCAGTGTATCCATTTTGGTCCCTTTTGTCCTGGGAAAAAACAAAAGAAAAATGAGAAATCCCCCACCCACAACGAGCACCAGCAAGACTGTTAGCCTAATAATCCTTGTGAATCTGTGCTGAATTGAGAAGTGTTGGCTGGCATACTATGGGCTTGAGTTTCTGATATAAACCAATTCAGACAGGGGTAGGAGTACACATGAGCTTTCATCAGCGTCCTGTTTTCGCACGTTTCATTCCACTTGTATTGAAAGGAGAGACACTGCCACTTGGCCCTGGACTCTCTTCTCTGAAATTTGAATTTAGCATCGCCAGCTCGCGCAACTGCTGCCTCTTAATAAAATCTTGTGACTCGTCCTGCAGAGAAACAGAACTATTTTACAGAACGAAGGGGAAATGCTTTTCAGGTTTAATAAACGGGGGGATTTCATGAGCCAGCACGCTGTTGGTGGACACATGTTTCACTTATTTCCAACCTGATATCTTCAAAGGCGTCGAGGGACACAGCTTCTATAAGGTATTAATTCTTTCTAGAAGTTCTCATGGTTACTGGAAAACTTTGCAATAAGAATAAGGTTTCAAAAGCAGATGAGGGTGATATCTTCAGCTTAAAGCTACATATCTCAACCTTCAAGAAAGCTCCTCGGCAAAGGCAAGAACCTAGTTCCTCCAGAATTGAGAGCAATAATATTAACTCATCCACAAACCTCGAATATGAAATGAAAACCTACATTGTAAGGACTACCATTTACCAAAGAGGATGAACAGGCTCCAGTTATTAGATTTGCAGCTAAGCACTAAATTGTAGCTCAAATCATTCAAAAGCCATTGTGATAAAAGATATAGAATTTCATGAAACTTTTAAGCAAAAATGCAAAGAATGGAGGCAGATACCACGGGTTTGAGCAGTTCTTCTATAATTTCTTGTGCCTGTCTGAGTCTTAAGTCTACAATGTTGGCAGGTAAGTCAGCCTCGATTAAAATATGAAGTGGATCGTTCAAGTGCTCATAGCCCGGTCTACCCCTTAGCTTCTCTTCCTTCAGAATGGAACCAGATGAAAATAATTAGGAGCAAACTCAAATGGCAAAAAAAAGGATAAGATTCTACTGGTAAGTTTGCTTTATTTTATCAATCAGTTTTGGCAGACTCATCATTAATTAGGAGAAAAAGATTTCAGTAACACTAAAGTGAGAAAGAGTGTGCAGGTGAACACTACCTTGTCTGGATCCTTGATTGATCCTTTCCCTCTAATGTACACCCGGCAACCTGTGGTAGCTTCCACCCGTTTCAGTGAATTGCCTCTAGGGCCCAGAAGTCTCCCAACAAAATTGAACTAAAACAAAGAAGAAGTAAATGTCACGATTTAAAAATTCTATTTCATTTAAGGAAATTTTGAAGATATGCTCAACCAGTAAAACTCTGCAGGATGGCACCAGAACTTGGTGCAACTTACTACACATACATTTGGATAAGTATCTACTGGAATTTCCAAACGCAAAATTCTCTTCACAGTAAATGAACTAGGGCTTGCAGGTGCACCTTGCCAGTCCATAGTCATGCCAGGCGGTCCACTTAATCTCTGCATGAAGAATTTAACAATATTGGTGTACCACAGAAGTGGAAGCACAAAGGATTGTTATCAGAAATAATAAATCGAACTAGACAAAATATCCTCTTCAATCTAAAGCTTCTCCATGTCATCAAATTAGTAGGGAAACTATAACACGACTTATCATACCATTGATTATAACAATAATAAAAAAAAAAAAAAAAAAAAAGAGGGAAAGGAAAGAGCAACTAGGTTATTAACCCACGACAAGTTAAACTAATGACACTTGTTATCAACCTATTACAGTCCATAGGTTAATAATCATATAGTAAGATGACCCCTCGCCAAGATTATGATAGACATTGGCTATCCTCACTTTTTATAATTAAACTACAATCTTATAAGAGTTTGAATTTAGATAAGGAATCCTCATTTGGATCAAGGATATCCAGATGAAACCTAATTTGTGAAAAGAGGAGTGCTAGCATATAGGTGATCACAACACAAACAGCTATTCAACAACATATTTGACATATTAAGCATGTTGGATTTTCCTTCCTCAAATAACTGCTATTTGCATAGGCAGCATGATCTTTTGATTCCAATGGTAAAACAGCTGGGAGATGCCTTCTGTCTTAATTTGAACTTGTTTTCAGGTAAAAATTATAGTATGATAACAGAGTTCGATGTTAGTTTGACAGCTAGGACCAGTTGTCATTTATCCCAAATTGACCGGTAATCTAAGGTAACTGTTTTCACAACAGAACTATCATCATACACATTTCTACCAACATTATAAGTGAAAAAACTGGGACACGCTATTTTGTCATTTGGGTCATCATGTTGTTAAGGCAAATTTTAAACAAAGATTTCACCAGTGCCAGTAAACTTGGTGCCACATGAAAAATCATTGGCCTAGGTCTATTCATTACGAAGAATCATGTTGTCTATAAACTTCTCAGCATTTTAAGTATGCATAAAAATGGAACATACAATGTCAAATTCTTATGTACAATGAGCTCTTAGGGCTTTAGGCATGACATGACACAAACTATCAGCTGTGTGATAAGCTTGAATCCAATTTCAACCCCACACCATGGCAGTAAATGTTTTGTGAGCTGATTTTAAATGCACAGCAAAATACTTGGATTGTAGATGACACAACACCTGAAGAAATGGTTCAGATTGAGGACTTAAAACTAGACAAGGTACTGACAAGTACTTTAGGTTCTCCCGGTAAAGATTGCTCAACTAAAAGCTTGGCTAAAGATGACACAAGAACAGCTATGCCATACAGTTTAGAAAAAACGTTTCTCTAGCTTATGGGAAAAACATAATAACATTGAAAATAATAAAAAAATAAGGCATTGAACAGCCAGTAAGTCTATGTCTCTCTGTTATTGATTTCTCAATAAAAAGGCCATCAAATTAGTCACCAATGCACTAAAATATACTCTTCTTGGTCGCATACCAAATTCTCAAAACAATAGCAACAAAAAGCTATAGAAAAACACGTGGAAAAGGGAAACGTCAAAAGACAGCAAGAATGCCTAATTATATTCTTCATTTATGAAGGGGAAAAAAGGCAGAAAATGAAGTTAAATCATTAATCCCACACAAAAAAAACTACTTGGTGGCATTCTAGCATCTTGCAATGCTATTAAAATACAGAAAACATTTTTCATGTGAAGTTGTAGTAACATCAATTAGAAATAAAAATGAAATTCAAACCTTTTCACTAGTCACCTCATCTACCAAAAATACAGGCAGGAATGACAGTCAAATACCAGGTTAAGGTGGGATCCAAAAATGAGAGTAGAAAAATGGAATGAAAATATGAGAACAAAAGCAGCAATCACCTCCTGAGGAAGACCATTCCAGCCACCTAAACCCGTCCCACCAACATTGGAGATAAGGTTTGAAGAAGCCATTGGGCTGGGACTTCTATGCCGTAGTCTGTCAAAGTCTCCAAATCCTTGGTTGGACATCATTCCTGATACCCGGAAAATTTCTACACATAAAAAAGTATTTACTCAAGAGAGATATCTGGATTGATCTTAAAATGAAACATCAATAAATGAAGAATTGAGGCAACCCAAAAAATTGCTGGAACATAAAGCAAAAGTGAAGAAGAGCAGAGTCATAAGAAACCAAAGGCAAGCAAAGTAAGTTACAAGGCCATTTAGGTCCAGAAACACAAGCAAATCAAAGCTAGACCACACTTGCGAGCAGTTCTACAAGCACCTCTTCGCAACAATGTACCTCTTAAGTTATATCTCACATACAATGATAATAACATGAATACTTCTGGTTAAAAAAGTTAAAAATTTTCAACTTCTCTTAATTGTATCCGGAGCATGAACTCAAAAGCTCTCAAATTTGCCAAACACAGATCGTGCACGCATTCCACTCTCTTAATTGTAGATGTTTAGTTGTTCAGAGAAACAACCTATAATTAGTCAAGACTAACCCTTTTATATAGGTATATGCCTCTTTTCATGCACTCAATATTAATCCAACCCCCTTGGTAGCTATAAGGTTTTTAGATGGCGTCCAAGTTCATGCTGCATTGCTGAACAGAACCAGACTGGAGATGTTGAATTGTTAAAATCAAATTAAATAAAACAACTATTTCCTTGCCGTCCAGCCAAGATTACTAACACAATCTCACGATCAGGAATGAGACAGCAACAAAAAATACACATCCGATACACTAGCCAAAGTAAATAACAGTGAAAATCGGATGGTATGGACAATCAAACACATCTAAACACAAAAAGAAGCACATTGAAAAGACAGAGTGATGAAATCAAAGAACATATTAGTTTAAAAGGAGAAAATAAACCCAGGAAAAAATCCAGAAAAAACTAGATCCAAAAACGAAAGACTAGGAAGTGAACCTTGATTTAACAGCCGGCTGCATATTGGAAGAATTTGCATGAAAGGTCCAAGCTTTTGATGCTCTGCTAGTAACTCTGACAAGTACTGACTGCAAAAGGAAAGCAACAATCAAAACAACACAAGTCTCTACACAAACAATACAAAATTGAACAAAATTAAGTAAAAAGACCGAGTCTTTTCCCTTCTTTTGTGCAAGAGAAATGATGCAAGAAGTAGCTAAGCTTGCTTACCTGTCAACATCTGGGGTGCTTCTAATCTGAGGAGAAGCAGCTCTTGCAGGTGAAAAGTTGGGATTATACAAACCTGACATGGATTTTTTGGTTTCCTTTTGTGAGGTTTTTCGTTTTTTTTTTTTTTGTTTTCTTTTTTGAACAAACAAAAGAATATTAAGACTGGAAAAAGAAAAGGCAAGGAAAGAAAGGTAAGGGTTTTGTTGCAGAAGAAAAGGGAGAAACACAATACCATCAATAAAGGAAAAGTGAGTTTTGTAATAATAATCCCCCCCGACAAAAACAAAAATATTTATTTATTCCCGATAACATATCAAAAAATAATATCAACAGTAAAAAAAGTAAAGGGTTTGGCAAATCACTAGTCCTCTCTCTCTCTCTCTCTAGACAGCAGAACTCTCTTGTGAAATTTTGCAGGATGTAAAGACAACAGGCATTGTTAATTTTTATTTACCATGTTATTTTCTCTTTACTTTACACATTCCTTGATAGTAGCCGCTGGCTTTCAGCTTCTTTGATACTGTAGTAAATAATATTTTTTATTTTGAAATAATTCAATTTTTTTTTCAAATTTGATTTTGATATTAATATATGAGGATAATATAAAAATATTAATTTCAAATTCATTTATCAAGTTATGTGAATAAAAGAAAAGGTTACAAATTATTTAATTTTATAAAAATAAACCATTCTTGAATAAAGAAAGGCAAAAATAAGAAATATTGGAGTGGTTGTGTATAGAAAGAGGTAAGAAATTTTCACAGTGGACAAGAAAGGGAAAGCTGAGAGATTAACTGTGTGTCCAGGGGTGTTGGAGTGTAGTTATGGTTATTTTTTAAAGTATTTTTTATTTAAAAATATATTAAAATGATATTTTTTTATTTTTAAAAAAGTATTTTTCATATTAATATATAAAAATAATTTAAAAACATAAAAAAATTAATTTAAAGTAAAAATAAAAATAAAAAACTTCTAATTTTATTCAAAAGAACTTTTAAACACAATGATAAAAAAATTTATTTAGAAATGTATTAAAATAATTTTTTTTTATTTTTAAAAAATTATTTTTGATATCAATACATAAAAATAATCTAAAAATAATAAAAAATTTAATTTAAAATAAAAAAAACTAAAAAATTTTCAATTTTTTTAAATTTTTGAAACGCATTGGGTTTTGCTTTAGGGCCCTGTTTGTTTCCCGGAATTCACTTTCCGGGAAACCACTTTCCAAACTTTCCTGTGTTTGTTTGTCTTCCGAAAAGTTGGTCAACGGAAAACACTTTCCGGTCAGGAGAAGAATTTGGCTTGGTTTTCAGGAAAGTGTTTTCCGGAAAATTTGGGCGGAAAACACTTTCCGGAAGTTGTGAAAAATTTAAAAATATCATTATTTGCTGATTATATCAAATTTGATCCTCAAACTTTTGATTGCTATATATAATTTGTTTTGAATATTTATTTTTCAATTCCATCTCTTAAAATTTAATTTTTATATTAATTTTGGTTCTTATTTTTATAATTGCTATTTGGTTTTTTCTTATCATTATTTTATTGAAATTTTTTATCTATCAAATTTGGTCCTTATTTTTTTTTTATTGTTACTTATTTTATTTGAAATAATTTATGAAATGTTAATTATTATTATTTTAATTTATTCACCTTTTATTTTTTAAAAAAAAAAATTTTAGATTTGATCTATATTATTTTGATTATTATTTATTTTATTTGAGATAATTTATGAAATTATATTTTTTTTCAATTTCATTCTCATTCAACTTTTTAATTTGTAAGATTTGTTCCTCATTATTTTAATAAACTTGAAAAAAAAATTATTTTATTAATAAATTATTTTTCAGTTCATTTTCCATAACACAAACAAATACTAGAAAGTGTTTTCCAGTTCATTTTTCATAATACTGTCAAATATCGGAATTCACTTTCCAGGAATTCATTTTCCCCGGAATTCACTTTCCAAAAGGAAACCACTTTCCAGCAAACAAACGGGGCCTAGGTTTTGCTTTACTGTTTTTTTTTTTTTTTAGCTCCTAGCGTGTGCTGAAGAGAGAGGGAAGGGTCTTGTGGGCGACACGTGTAAACCATGCAGAGAATCAATCACTGTCTCCGTTTTGTATTAAAAGGTTCCCCGCAACAAGTAGAGCGGCCAATGCGATTTGATAATGATATCGCCAGCCCAGTCTGAGCTGGACTGTACTCCATCCTCACTCTATTATACAAACTGCGTCGTTTGATTGCATTATAAATGTAGTTGAAAGTGATTTCTTTTATTTTAATACGAGCCGTAAACCCGCGATTCAACGCATGGATAAAATTTTTTTAATTTAGATTTAATATATAATTTTGTATTTTATATTTTGATTTTTATTCTTTTATTTTTTTAATTTAGTTTTGATTCCTTGATTTTTTCGATCCTTCTAAGATAGTTTAAATTTTTTTTATTTGTATCTATACACCTTTACTCTTTGTCTAGATTTTTAATTTTTATTGTTATTTTTATTTGTATTAAATGCAGCTCGCATTATAAAATATAGTAAGTTTAACTTTGGTGGTGTAAAATAAGAGTGAAACTCTTTTCTATACATGCATAGTTAAACGTGAAATGTTTGAAACACTACTACAACTGACTCTTTTGTTTTGTCTTATTTGAGACTACAAAAGTTATTTTACTATACACTAAAAAGGTAAAATTATCGGGACACCCTTACTAACAATTCTTGATTTTTGTGTTATTTAAGGGTGTTATAATTATTGTACTGTGCATAGAAATGAAAAAAATTAAAAATATCTTAGATACCATGATATTATTTTAAACATATTTTATATAATAAAAGGAATATATAAAAACTATTATATATTTTTAGAAGTTCAACAACACCGCACACACTATCTGAAATGTGCATGAGCTCTGAAATTGATGTCATGCCGAAGACGCGCCCACAACACCGCTACAGAAAATATAATTAAAAGTTAGTAAATTATCGATACACCTTTATAGCCAACTTTTGAATTTTATCTTATAGAGATATATAAGTTTAAGTTGGCTGATAGACCATGGTTATAAAAAAAGATGTATAAGTAAAAGAAAAAAAAGTATAAATATGAAAGCACTGTAGCAATTCATATTATTTTTTTTTTAAATTCAGCTTAGGAATTAGTCGTGGCATGTTTAAGCTGGTCTGGAGATTTCGGTTATAAAAAAATATATAAGTAAACGAAATAAAAGTATAAGAAAAAAAAATCAGTGGGAAAAACTTTAGAAAAAAAATATGGGTCTACGGATTGTTATGGTACGCATAAGTTGGTCTGAGCATCTTGATTATCAAAAAAATTGGATATGTGAATTAATCATAGTGCGCTTAAGACACCCCGGTTAAAAAAACAAAAAAAAATTACAAGCGGAAAAGGAAAAAAGAATATAAAAAAGTATGATGGGCAAGAAAAACATAATAAGATAAAAAAAATGAAAAAATAAACATAATAAGGAAAAAAAATGGTAAAAAAAGAAGAAGTAAAAATCAGGGGGGGAAACATTGTAGCGGGAAAACACTGCTGCAATCAACAATAGGGAGCTATAATGCTTTCTCCACACCATTTATAATCCATATCACTTAAAAAAAAAATGTTCTAGGATTTAGTCATGGTGTGCTTAAGCTGATCCGAAGACACCAGTTACAAAAAAAAAATGGTCTGGTGATAAGGGAAAAAAATATATAAGTGAACAAAAAAAATACAAGGAAAAAAATTTAGAAAAAATAATAAATTGGTCGGGGGATTAGTCGCGGTGCACGCAAGGTGGCCTGGACACCCTGGTTATTAAAAAAAAGTTGGTCCAGAGATTAGTTATCGTGCGCCTAAGGTTGCACGGAGATCCTGGTTATAAAATAAATATATAAGTAAAACCAATAAAAAAAACATAAATTGACTCAGAGACCATGATTATAAAAAAAATATACAAGTTAAAGAAAACAAAAAATATATATAAGCATGAAAGCACTTTAGCAATCCATATTGTTATAAAAACAAATTCAGTTTGGGAATCAGTTGTGGTATACATAAGTTGGCCCGTAAACCTCGGTTATTAAAAAAAAATATAAGTGAATAAAACAAAAATATAAGAAAAGAACTTTAGTAAAAAAAAAAAAAAGGGTTTCAGGATTAGTGTTTGTACACATAAACTGGTCTGGACACCTTAGTTATTAAAAAAAAAATAGATCCGGTGATGAATGGTGGCGCGCTAAGCTCGCCAGGATACCCCAATCATAAAAAATAAAAAAGAATATATAAGTAGAAAAGGGAAAAAATTAAAAAAAATATAACCAGCAAAAAAAATATTTCATGGAAAAAAAATAATCAGGAAAAAAAACATAATCAGGAAAAAACAAAAAAAACTATAAAAAAATTGGATCTTATGATTGATCGTAGTGCATTCAAGTTAGTCCAGACATCTCGATCATATATATATATAAGTGGAAAAAGAAAAAAATATAAAAATATAATCAGGGAAAAAAATTTCATGGAAAAAAAATATAATCAATAAAAAAACCAGGAAAAAAAAAGCTATAAAAAAATTGGATCTGGGAATTAATCATGGTGTATTTAAGCTAGTTAGACAATCTAATTATATAAAATAAATATAAAAAAAAAGTATAACAAAAAAAATATTTCATTGGGAAAATATGAAAAAAAAAAAAAAACTTAATATGAAAAAAAAGGCAAGAAAAAAAACAAAAAAAAACAAGAAACAAATAAAATGAAAAAAAAGATAAGAAAAGATAACCCGTAAGTGAGAAGAAAAAAGGAAAAAAATAACAAAAAAAAGCAAAAAACAAATATATTTTTTTTTAAAAAAACCCTGTTGAAATTCATAGTAAAATATGTGGGGTGCTACAGTGAATTCCCCATATTTTTTAGCTTATTATTAATTTTAATATTAAAGTTATTAAGAAAATATAACATTAGATATTAATTTTAAAAATCATAGTCTCTTTATTTCTAACTATTTTTGAAAAAAAAAATATTTTATATTTTTATTAATATCAAAAATAAAATTTTAAAAATATTATTTTAATATATTTATAATTAAAATACACTTTGAAAAACAATTTTTAATATAATATCAAACAAGCTTTAAAATTAGTATTTAGAAGTGTAATCAATTTTTTTAAAAAAATATAAGTTTCACTTAAAAATTTTGTTTAAGAAAATATTTTTAAAATATTAAAATACCACTTTTTTTTTCTTATTCTAATTTTCTCAATCCAAACCATAGTTGTTAATACCGTTCCGGTCGCCGTTCCGGTTGCCGTTCCGGTTTTTCGATTGGAACGGAACGTTCCGGTTTCGGAGCGTTCCGGTGTCGTACTGTTCATATATAATTAATTATATATATATAGAAAAAAATAAAATATTAATTTTACAAGCATAATTAAAATTTGAATTATTTTTTATTTAAAATATTTTGATGTTTTTAAATTATTTTGATGTATAGATGTCAAAAATAATTTTTAAAAAATAAAAAAAATAGATTTTGAACCCGGAACGGAACGCCCGGAACGGAACCGGGGCGTTCCGGCCGGAATTTGGCCGGAATTTCCGGATCGGTCCGGAATTAAAACCGGGACGAAAACGACGCCGTTTTGTCCCGGTTTGTTGAACGGAACGGAACGTTCCGGCCATTCCGGCCGGAACGGAACGGATTTAATAACACTGATCCAAACTGGTCCAGATTGTTGGTTGGATGGATCTGCCCGACCCGCAGAGAATACCCGAACCGGGTAACAAGTAAACGAATTGGAGCGGATGGGCTAGAAGTATAATAGGTAAACATACACAACCATCCAGAGGCCTGGACAAGAACAAGAAAGAGAAGAGAAGAGAGGAGTGGATCAAGAAAAAATGGGATGGAGATGGGTAGAAGCAGCATTGCCGTTAGGAATCATAGCAGGAATGCTTTGCATAGCTGGTAACGTTCAGTATGTCATCCACACGAAAGCTCATGGCCGTCCTAAGCACATCGGCAACGATATGTGGGACGTCGCTATGGAGAGAAGGGACAAAACCCTGCTCTCCTCTTCCTCCTCCTCCTCCTCCTAGTCTGGTACTCCTCCCCCTTTTCGTTTCCCCTTTAATTTATTTTGCTCGTTAACCAGGGTTTTCAGTTGAATTGGAGAATTAGGGTTTGTTCAATCTCAATTGAATTGATTAGGGTTTCCACTAGCTTCCCATTTCTTATCAGAAATAATGCCTCCTCCTACTCATTCCATCACCTAAGTATTCGAAAAGGTTGCGGTTTTTTTACGATGCTTGCTTAGAAAAATGCAAAAGAGGGAAAATTATGAATCCAGCAAATCAGTAACAGATACTTATTCAACTCACACTCCAGCTGGGCGTAGTGCAGGCAGAACTGATTTGGAAAAACTTCACAGCGAAATACAAGGGGTAGCCATCGATCTATCTTGTGGTGTTTCTGGGTTTGCCAATTTTACTTGAATGATATTACGCTTCCATTTATGTTATTAGAAACATGATTTTCAAATCATGATAGGATTCAGATACGAGTTGATTTTTAAAATCATGAAGTTAAATATTTGAGGGGTTGGAGATTCATATTTTTTTACTTCATGCTTCAGCTTCTGTTATTGAGAAATAAAATTGTGTTTTCTACCATATTTTTGTCGCTTTAGGGAGAATGATATGGTCGCAAAAAGCTTTTGTATCACTCATCCTCCCTCCCGCCCTCCAATCACTTCTCTCTTTGTGATCTTGATTGTTCATTTACTCAGACATTTTACTGTCTACTTTTTTTATATCTATTGCAGGAAGCCTTTCCCTACAGACCCCAGAAGATGAAATAAAGTGCGCATTCGATATCCCAGTTATCTAAGGAAGTCCTATGGGCAGTATCAGTTTGATCTTCCATTTGTTTTGCATGTGAATTTCTGTCAAGCAGTTGATCTCATAAGACAAATATGCAGACTACTCATCCCCTGTTTTTAACTTTGGTAATGAAATTGGCTTCTTACAAATTTGTTGGTGTGATAATCCATGATACGCTTTTTTGCTCATGTTTGCTTCTTGACTGCAATAGTTGAGGATCTACTCCATGTTCATTGCTCATGAAATGCTTGTGTCTCTGAGATTCATTCCTAGAGTTGAGAAGTTTTCATAGGAATTCCGGGTCCAATGTTTTAAGTGCGTCATCAAATTATATAGGTCAAGACAATTAAGAGTTAGCAGATTGCAGCTTCCTTATCTAGTGAAAAAAAAAAAAAAGAACCTTCTGCTAGTTTGTTACGGCTTTGCTGGGGTTGGAGATCCTAGTAATACGTGCTCATAATAAACACCATCGGTTTAGAGGTGGTTTCTATTCTCGTCCTTTTTTCCCCAGGTCAAGCAAGCAAGTGTATCAGCCAACTTGGTGAAGATACCGAGATGATTGACACAAATTTAATTTAATTTTTTTAACATTAGACCATTAGATTGGAGTCCCCCCCCCCTCCCCACCAACACGGACACACGCACACATGTTTGATTGTTTTTTATTTTTCATCTTTGATATTTTTTTTCAATAGATGTATTTTTTTTAATAAAAAGTATTCTTTAATATCATATTTGCTTTATGATCTATTTATTTGCTTTCTATTAGGTTATTTCAATTTCATAATTCAAGAATAATACTTAACGGGATATCCTCAGTTGATTCAAGTAATTTTTTTGTGTTTTTTTAACTAAATTTTTTTCTAGTTGTCTTCCAATATTAAGTCAGTTGAGAATTAAATTTCATAATTTGTTTTGATTTTTTTTTTTTATGAAAATATCTTAGTTTTATGAACAAATTCATAGAGTTTGCTATTGTAACCCTTACTAAATCATGTTATTTTTTCTATTTTCTTTATAAGAGTTTATCTCGGCCTTGTATTCTTGAACATTGGATTTGCTTTTTATTGGATTGTCTTCGCATCTCCAAGGGGTATGATGTGATTGTAAAGGGTTTGAGATTTGCACAACAAGTCTCGAGTTCGAATTAAAATGTGTATTTTTTTGTAAAAACCTGGGACAGCTAGAGTTTTACTCGCTCACCTGGGCCCACAAAGTATGTTTTCGGGGGGTAGAGTTTTCCCAAATAAAAAAAAAATATTGTTTTTGCTCATGATTTAGGTTACAAGTTTGACAGGTTAATATGATTGAATTAATTTTTTTAATTGATTTTTTTTTCTAATTTCACCATTTCATGTTGTGTTTGAATGAAAATTAGATTTCATGATTTATTTTGGTTTGATTTTTATGAGGTTATCTCAAGTTGATAATAATGTTTAACTTGATAACTCATATTGACTTGGCTTATTTAATGTATATTTTTTTTATTTAGTTTTTTTACAAATTATCATTCAGGATGGATCTGACATGGTCAATTAGAAATAGAGTTTTATAATTTATTTTAATTTGTTATTTTATATGGATATCTTATTTCATTATTAGATTTATGGGTTTGGCAAGTTAATTGGAGTTTGTTTTGTATTTTATTTTATGTATGAGGTCATCTTAGTTCATGACCCAACTCATGAGTTTGGCAAGTTGATTTAGTTTGTTTTTTTTATGATTTTTTTAATTATTTTATTTAGTATGATATTAGGTCATGAACATGAAATTTATTGATTTATAAACTTAATTGAAATGTCAATCTTTTTTTAGAATGGGTAGTCCAAGCGCCTGTTGTTCTTTCCTTTATCTCTATGTTTCATTTATATTTGGAATTTGTTGGGTTAATTTCTCTTGGGCTGTGTTTGTTTCTCGGAATTCACTTTCCGGGAAACCATTTTCCAAACTTTCCTGTGTTTGTTTGCCTTCCGGAAAGTTGGTCAACGGAAAACACTTTCCAGTCAAAGAAAAATTTGGCTTGGTTTTCAGGAAAGTGTTTTCCGGAAAATTTAGGCGGAAAACACTTTCCGGAAGCTGTGAAAAATTTAGAAATGTCATTATTTGCTGATTATATCAAATTTGATCCTCAAACTTTTGATTGCTATATATAATTTGTTTTGAATATTTATTTTTCAATTCCATCTCTTAAAATTTAATTTTTATATTAATTTTGGTCTTTATTTTTATAATTGCTATTTGCTTTTTTCTTATCATTTTTTTATTGAAATTTTTTATCTATCAAATTTGGTCCTCATTTTTTTTATTGTTACTTATTTTATTTGAAATAATTTATGAAATGTTAATTATTATTATTTTAATTTATTCATCTTTCATTTTTTTTTTAATTTTTAGATTTTATCTCTATTATTTTGATTATTATTTATTTATTTGAGATAATTTATGAAATTATATTTTTTTTCAATTTCAATCTCATTCAACTTTTTAATTTGTAAGATTTGTTCCTCATTATTTTAATAAACTTGAAAAACAATTAATTTATTAATAAATTATTTTCCAGTTCATTTTCTATAACACAAACAAATACTGGAAAGTGTTTTCCAGTTCATTTTCCATAACACTGCCAAACATCGGAATTCACTTTCCCGGAATTCACTTTCCAAAAGGAAATCACTTTCCAGCAAACAAACGGGGCCTTGGAATCAAACGATTGAAATGATGTTTTTAAAAAATGCTTAACACGAACATAATTTATAAATAATAATAATTGTTATATGCTGACGAGTAATTATAACAGATGCAGCAGTGCACTAATCCATGATATTTCATTATTATACAAAAAGCTAAAATGTGTGGGGAGTTCACTGTAGCTCCCCACACATTTCACTGTGGATTCCAATAGTGTTTTCATTTTTTTTTTTTTACTCTTCCGGATTTTTTTTTCTTTTTACTTTTTTATTACTTTTTTTTCTTACTCTCTTTTTACTGTCGTTTCTTTCTATTTTTTATTATTTTTTTTCTTGCTTTTTTTTTTTATGTTATTATTTTTTTTCTTTTTTTTCCATATTTTCCCATGAATTTTTTTTGTTATGCTTTTTTTTTTTTTACTTATATATATTTATTTTATATAATCAGAGTGTCTAGGTAGCTTAAACGCGCCATGATTAATTCTTGGATCTAATTTTTTATAGTTTTTTTTCCTGGTTTTTTTTTTCTTGATTATATTTTTTTCATTTTTTTCCATGAATATTTTTTCCCTGATTATATTTTTATAACTTTTTTTCCTTTTCCACTTATATATATATATATATATATATATATATATATATATGATCGAGGTGTCCGGGTAGCTTAAATACACCATGACTAATTCCCAACCCGAATTTGTTTTTAAAACAATATAGATTGCTAAAGTGCTTTCATGCTTATATTTTTTTTGTTTTCTTTAACTTATATATTTTTTTTTATAACCAGGATTTTCGTGTCACCTTAGGCACACAATAACTAATCCCGAAACCAAAGTTTTTTGATAACCGGGTGTTTAGGCCACCTTACGTACACCACGACTAATCCCCCAACTAATTTATTATTTTTTCTTAAATTTTTTTCCTTATAGTGCTTTCCCACTACAATGTTTTTTTTCTCTTATTTTTACTTCTTCTGTTTACCTTTTTTTTTCTTTTTTTTTTCCTTATTATGTTTATTTTTTCATTTTTTATCTTATTATGTGTGTTTTTCCCAAATATTTTTTTGCCCATTATACTTTTTTATATTCTTTTTTTTTTCCACTTATATATTTTTTTTGTTTTTTTAACCAGGGTGTCTTGAGCGCACTACGATTAATTCACATATCCAATTTTTTTTATAACCAGGGTGTTCAAGCCAACTTATGTGTACCATGACAATCCCTGGACTCTTTTTTTTTTTTTTTTTTTTTTCTGAAGTGTTTTCCCGCTAATATTTTTTTTCCAATGATTTTATTTTATTCACTTATATATTTTTTTTATAATCCAAATCTTCAGACCAGCTTAAGCATACCACGACTAATTCCTAAGTCAATTTTTTTAAAAAATAATATGAATTGCTACAGTGCTTTCACGCTTATACTTTTTCTTCTTCTTCCACTTATATATTTTTTTTTATAACTATGGTCTCTCTCAGCCAACTTAAACTTATATATCCCTATAAGACAAAATCCAAAAGTTGGTTATAAGGGTGTATTGATAATTTATCAATTTTTAATTATGTTTTTTGTAGCAGTGTTGTGGACGCGTCTTCGGGCATGACGTTAATTTCAGAGCTCATGCACATTTCGGATAGCATGTGCGGCGTCGTGAAACTTCTAAAAATATATAATAACTTTTATATATTTATTTTATTATGTAAAATGTGTTTTAAATAATATCATAGTATCAGAGGTATTTTCATTTTTTTCATTTCTGTGCACAGTACAATAATTATAATACTATTAAATAACACAAAACCCAAGAATTGTTAGTGGCGGTGTCCCGATAATTTTACTTTTTTAGTGCGCAGTAAAATAACTTTCGTAGTCTCAAATAAGACAAAACGAAAGAATCATCCGTGGTAGTGTTTCAAACATTTCACGTTTAACTATGTATAGAAAAAAATTTCACTCTTATTTTACACCACCAAAGTTAAACTTACTATGTTTTTTAATGCGAGTTGCATTTAATACAAATAAAAATAACAATAAAAATTAAAAATCTAAACAAAGAGTAAAGGTTTATAGATACAAATAAAAAAATTTAAATTATCTTAAAAGGATAAAAAAAATCAATGGATTGAAACTAAATTAAAAAAATAAAAAAATAAAAATCAAAATATAAAATACAAAATTATATGTTAAATATAGATAAAAAAAATATTTAATCCCTGCGGCGGAGTGCGGGTTTATGGCTCATCTTATCGAAATGAGGGGAGGAGTAATATAGAGCAGTGTATTTATGATATTATTAAATACAAATAAATAAGATGTAATTTTAAAGTAATAACCATTCATAGATTGCCATGGATTTTAAAGTTGTATAGATCATTTTCTTTGATTTCTTCTGCAATCATTTTAATTCATGTTTCCATTTAAAGATAACATCTTTTTCAACAATACCATATGAGAAGTTGACAGGGACAATGAAATCCAATATGTTTAGATATCTTGAAAGGGATAAAGAAGGTGTTTGGGAATATAGTTGCGGTTATTTTTCAAAATACTTTTTTGTTTAGAAATATATTAAAATAATATATATTTTTATTTTTTAAAAATTATTTTTGACATCAACACATTAAAATGATCTAAAAATATATAAAAAAATCATTTATAATAAAAAAATGCCAAACACAGTGCCAAACAGGCACAAATCACCACAATATCTAAACTGTTTATATGTAAATATGTGTGCACAATCAAACCCTTCTTTCAGTCTCTTCTTCGTGATGTGAGTTGGGGTTGTGGATGGGTGTTGTTCGAGCTTAGTGCTTAATCGTCCTGTTCAAATGAGGACTTATCAATCAAGTAAATTGATCCAATTCCATTCCACGTGTGTTGCTGACAGACTAGAGACGAGAGGTTCTTTCTCTAAAGCCACCGTTGATGTGGCAGCCACAAAATCTCCACAGAATCATTTGACTTCAAACTTTTTCACATTTATTTGATCCATACGACCACCAGCAGCCAACACCACTCAAGGAGGGACTTCCAGTTCTTCACACCAAACATGATCACATCGGAACACCATCATGCCATGCCCGACCAGACTATTTAATATTCCACGAAAATCACAGGTATACTCCTCGTAATTCCACAACCAGAACCATGTACACCCTTCACGGGAAATAAAACAACCCTCTCTTCTTCATTTTCTTCATTCAAGTATTTTAAAAAGCTAAATTGATAAAATAATTTTTTAAATGATATAAATATAATTATATTTATTTATGTGTATTTAAATGGTAAAAACTATTTAGAAAAGTTATTTTTTAATATAATTTTAAATATAGTACAATTATTTGTGTATATTATTATTATTATTATTATTTACATAAAAAAATCAAATTTAAAATAAATAAAAACTCATACTATTATCATAATTAACACACTAAACAATAATACGTGAAGTAATGGAATTAAGAGGAAAGTTTTACTAAAACGTATTTTACCCTTAGGTTCATACACTTCAATGGCTATGAAAGTATTTCACGAGACTATTTTGTTTTGCTTTGTTGTACTAGCAACTTGTGAGGCAGGGGCATCAAGTAATAAGGCAATCGTGCTCTTCATTTTGGGAAAAACAACATGTGAAAGACAAGTTGCCCAACTCATCCCCAACTCCACCACCATCACCACAACCACCATCACGTACAGTACAGAGAACAGGCAGAGACGCTCGTTATGTCCCTTCATCACCGGCAGAAACAATAGCACTAACACTCACCCATTTAAAATCAACAACACCATCTCCATTTTCTCCCACATTTTCTTTCCCTCCCTCTTCTCCCTCTCCATTTCGATTTCACCTTCAAAAACTATTAACTGGGTTCAATTCTACTTTTTCTTTAGCTTCAGGATCGGGGTCGCCCGCGACAGTCTTGAAGAGGAAGAAGCCGACGAGGCCGAATATATCGATTGTTATTGTTAAGGAAATATCCCACCTAAAAGTTTAAGCTTATAAGTGAGGTCTCAGAATATGATTTATATTATTCTCTAATAGCCCCCTAAAGTGAAAGCCCTTTGGGCTTGAAACTTGCACAGACCCATATTACCTTGTGCTTGATTTTTATTAAATAGAATGAGAGTGGTGAGATTTGAGCTGGTGACTGCTGGGTCAACAAGACTTTGATACCATATTAAAAAACCATCTCATCTAAAAACTTAAATTTGTAAGTGAAATCCTAAAATATAATTTATATTATTTTCTAATAAATAAATGGCTTAGAAGAGGGCAGGTAATGCCTGGGGAGGTGGAGGAAGCAGAGGTGGAGAGAGGACGGTGATTTAAATACGTTGAACATTTCCAAGCTGCTACAAATAACAGATGACGCAGGGAATGAATATTTTAGTTAAAAACTAAACAAAAATGCTAAAAGAATTTTTTTGTTTTTGTATCTTTGACTCTGACAGCACAGACGTTGGAGTTGCTCTTACAAGTTACAGCCCTCATCCATAACTTTTCTCTTTCACCATAAATGAATGTGCTGACAACAAAGAGAAGGTAAGAGAGTTGATGAGTTAAGCCTCCCCGTAGAAAAAGATGGGAGTGAAGGGGGAAAAGAGTAGCATTGTTGAGCAAGAGTCGCTAGAAAAGTTATTGCCCCAGTGAACAATATCCGGTCTATAAGCCAGCATTTAGTTATGTTTTGATACAGAAAAAAAAAAAAAAAAACTTGTATACTTCTGAAAACAGGTGATACACTAATATTTCAGGATTAATTTCCATAAGAAGAAGAAACAAAGAATGGAAAAAGATAACGGTAGCAGGATCAGAGGAAAGCACCACTCCATACGATGATGATCATTGGAAATGGCAACAAGGAAGAAAGGAACTGCATAAATGGAAATGTTGATTGATACTGTATTGCATGTTAGTTGTTACAACGGATGTGACTCCCTGACACCACCACCACCACCACCACCACCACCGTGCTCATGGCGTGTGAAAAGCTTGCTAGCCAAACTGTAAACATATATTTCTCGTAAATTTGTGCGCTTGTGTGGTTTCAACCCTTATGGAAACCAGGAATCGAAGACAAGTGTATTCGAGGAGAACACAAAGAAAGAAGAAAAAACCATGCACAGAGACACGAGCATGTGTGCTTGTGATTGGATCTTCTTTACTGTTTTTGTCAACAGAATGGCCTTTCCATTGGTTCTTTAGGTTTGGTATGTTACTGTTTGTCTAGGCTCAAATGAGTCCAGCCCTCGAAAGATTTCTTCCTGTCCGTTATTTTTTTCTGATGATTTCGAAGACGGAAAAAAGGCACAAGACCCCTTGTGTTAACAAATAAACCGGTAAAAGTAACGCTGGTTAGCATTATTGTCTTATCACTGCTCTCATTGATTTACCCTGCTAAATATTGGTGGTGAGCACCATAATTGTTTTCTTAATGCTCTCCTTGTTCTTTTCTGCTATTTTAACCACCGAATCATTTTTTTTGCTGCAAGGAGTAAATATACTTAAAATTAGTGATGACATTGACAAAACTTGTTTTCGGAACTTGAGGGCACATAACATTGAATTCTTTCGCATCTGGTGGACATTTAACTAAAGACAAGCACAGCACTTCCACTTTAAAAACAAAGATCTGATCAATTTGGACGGGCACTGGATAAACAGCTGCTGATGGTCACGGGGAGAAAGGATTCCCTTGCCATTTGCTGTCTAAAAGAAGATGACTAAATTAATTAACATCTGAAAAACTCCAAAACCATAACAGTGTAGAAAAGGGCTGGCTGTAAATCTGGAAGTGCACTGGGTTCGAGTTGACTGAGTGTTTTTCTCTGGTATGGTCATATGTATCTAGTATGCGGAGGTCAAATTTTTATGGCATGAAATATAGCATGCACACACACACATGCCATGTAGTTATAAATGTAAGAGAGTTAAGAGTCTCTTCTTAGTCTCTTTCATGCATAGAGATACCTACACCAGAAGCAGTAAGTGCAGGGCTCCAAGCCTCCAACTACAATTTTTCTGATTTCCAGTAATATATGAATATGACAACGTGGCCTGCCCCATCTTTTATTGCTTGCATACGATTCTGGGTGTGATGACCTGTGATGGCTTCAAGTCATGAATAAGACTTTGCCATTACATTGCCTCATTCATTCTATATTTTTATCTACTTTGTTGCTGGCTGGACACACAAATGCAATGGAAAAGGGGATAGGAAGTTTATGAGTAAGGATGTAGAGAGGGGAATCTTATAATAGAAACCCCATCAAGAAGTCAGACACTTAATTTCTTAAAAAAAACAGGAAATTTTTTTCTTGGCAAAGCAACACTACGCATTTAATTCTCAAGGAAACATTTCCAAACATAAACAAAAGAGCAAAACCCAAACTCAAGCTGATGAAGAAAATCATTTTTCACTACTGTCACAAGAACACGCTAATGGAATCAGTGTAGCGTGTGTTTTCCTGGTCTGCTGTGAGGTTAGAAAGTAAACAAATCTGAAATAAAGCTCAAAGAAAATACTCAAACCTGATAATAGATGAAAAGGAAAGGGACTCAGCTGGAATAGTTGACGCTGTTGCTTGTTAGAGCCAAACCAAGCTTAACCTCAAGTTATCATGCACCTAAAACTGAGATTACTGATAATCTATAGGCGGTGTTATTAGAGAAAAACACAAAAAACAATCTATAATGGAAGGCACCACAGAAATTTTTATTCCTTGTCAATGGGAAAACTAAATTCATCACATATAGAATTACTTTTGCCTAAAATGCACACCACAATGAATCATAAAACTATAGAGGGTTTGTGAGTGATAACAGATTTACACAAAAATCCTATATTACTCACACTACAATGAAAAGCCTACAGGAACCAAACAAGACGAGGAAGAAGACACCACCAAAATAAGGTGTGAATGGAAGAATATTTGAATACGAGAATGGAGCTTGAATATGAATTGAGTGTGGTGAGGAAGGACTTGTACAGGTGGGAGGGAGGAGTTATGGCACATACTCATTCTCAAGGGTCGGCTGTGTTCGTGTAACCATTGCTGCGGGTGCTTTCGTTTCCCCAACCGATGTCATCTGTAAGGATTCCCCCACCTCTGCAGCCCTCTCCATCTGTTGCATCTTCTTCCTCTGTTTCAACTTCTGTGCCCACAATACTAAGAATGACAATAACACCAACATCAATAATCCACCCAGGACAGACCCAACAATTATCCAAACCTTTTTAGAACTCTTCTTCTTTCCCAGTCCACCTGGTGCAGGACCAACATTCGGAGGAGATGGAGTAGGAGATACTGGTGCTGGAGAAGGGACGACAGACTCAGCAACAATTGAAAAATGCCCTTGTTGGGTTGTTAGGCATACATTTCCAGAAGTCACATTGCCAAAACTTGGAAGACCATTTAAATCAAACCCCACACACTTTGCGATAGACCCAACTGGAGCTGATCGCACATCCGGAAATGTGATATTTAGGGGATCGCCAGATACCCTAATGTCCAACTCAGACAAATTCGTTGCGGATAAGTTTGAAGCATTATAGACAAGAAGTCCCAAAACTGGAGCAAGGTAAGTATACTCAGGCAGCTGATAGTACGTGTGAGACCAATTACCCAAATTTTGGTAGACCAAAACAACCCTCTCCACATGCGACAGCACTACCACCCCTTCTGGAATCCCAAACTCTTTGTACATCTTAACGCCTTTTCTTCTCAAGCTCCCACTCCTAAGCCTCATGGCAGCAACCTTGATCCCAGTCAGATTCGAAGGAACAACCCCGTCATATGGGATGCCAGTCCTAGGACGAACAAATGCTCTATAGGCATAGTCTTGGAGAAGAGCATCAAGGGCACGCGCGCTATTTATTGACTGAGCACTAAACCCCGGCAACCAGACGATCAATGTAAGAAGAGAAAGCATCGCGAGACTTCGAAGAAGCCCCATCGATGCTCTGTAATGTTGGAATTCAGCAGAATGCCACTCGGAAAACCTTGCAAAACCCAAAAGTAAAACCACCCAAAAAGCCAGCCACCACAATCTCTATCCCTAACAAGAACCCCAAATCCCAACAAGAAACTAAAAATTTCGAACTTGAAGAGCTATTGCGCCCAAAGAATTCTTCCAAAGAAACTTCAACAGCAATAAACCCTCAGAATTGCAAGTCCATAGTTGGTGGGGTAAGTCTGTCTATATCTCTCTCTCTATATCTACAAAAATAAAAATAGAATGTGAGCAACGGATACTGTATAAAAGAACCCCAGATTCGGCAAGTTGAGAAGATAAAGCAGCTTTGAAAGGTTCAACGGTGAGAACCCTTTATATATTTTTTCTTCTCTTTTGGAATGGCTTGTACAAGACGATGGTAGAATCAAATCAAACACAAAACTTCGCGAATCTTTGCAGCATTTTCTCAATCAGACTTAAAATTAAAGGACCAGTCTTCACAATTACAGCAAGTAATTAAAGGTGCTGAAATTGATCAAAACCTGTCCGCTGAAGAAATGACTGAGAATTAATACACATTCCAAGTAAAAACCATGTAGTTCCAAAACTAACGTGATTCAGCCACAAAGATAGATACTTTCTATTACCTGAATTCAAAATTCCAAATGGGAGTTGCACTTGACAAAAATCAGAGGTTGGTAATTGGCTTTTCTTCCTCAAACCATTCAGTTGAAGACTCACATTAGCCAAACAAGAATCTTGAGATAATAAATCATGATTAAGAGTAGGCAGCAACCGTAAAAGGAGGGACCTTTTTTAACAAAAGCCCATCTGCATTATGATTGGATCAGGAGAGTAACACAACATAAAAATCAATTTTGCTTTTGGAATTGACCCCTACACTCCTCTCTTTTAGTTCATATATATATGGGGGGGAAAAGAGAGGGAGAGAGTGAAAAAAGAGGAAGGTTAAAAGGAGAAGGAAATCTAAAGGCCAAGAAACAGATAAGCTTTGTAGATGATGATGAAGATGACCCGGTGTGGAAAGAGAGACAGGCAGATAGACCGAATTTAAGGATCAAATTTTTCTCCAATTTTTCTACTAACAAATAGTGCTGCCTCTTCGCTGTGGCTGCTGCAGCTACTCTAAACACTAAAAGAGTGTTTCTTGTTGATGGTGAACAATCAAAATACCCTCAGAAAATAAATAAATAAATAAATATATAATATATAATAATTATTTTGATTTACAGATGTGTAAAACACTTGCCAAGCCCCCCACCCCCACATGATTGTTCTTCCTTTTTGTTACTACTTTACCCATCATTCTTCATCTATAGACATACATGTCCCTTGGACCATTTTCTTTTTCTTTTTACATCTCGAAGTCTCCCAAATTTCAATGTACAATTTCTTTTTACAGTAAAGAAAGTATTCTCTATTGGATATTATTTTAGTATTTCTTTATAAAGTCTCTAACACTAGATTCAAGTCAAGGTATAGTTTGGTTGCGTAGGTTCTTGTACAATTTTATGGTGCTAAAATCATATAAAATTGTTTATTTATTTTTATACTTGGTACTGTGTTTTCAATAGCTGGTTGAGTAAGAAAGAAGTGTGAAGAAAAACTGTTGGGAAAACAAGAAAAAAGGGAAACCATGGGGATTGTGTTCAAGCATGGATGGAGAGGGCAAATGAGGGAGTAAGAAATATCAATGCCATGAACAGACACAGGAGGCTTATTCAATGAGAAGGACTTCTCTGGAAGACGACAGGAGAGCCCTTCCAGTCATCCACATTGTGCCAAAGAAGAGGGTATTTATGAAGATCAAAAGATATTTAGGAAGAGAATTGTAGTCCTCAGTTCCCAAGAAACTCTCCTGTCCCAGATCATATCTACTTCCCCTCTGATCTGATGGGATTCAGTTCATTTTATTTTCCACGATGAAATTTATTTTTCGAGAGACATATCGATTTTGCAACTTTTTAGATGAACATTAATTAAGCTAATAAAGAAACAGGTGTGAAAACAAGATGTTCCGTCGCCACAGCCTGTCGATGACGCTGTCGGCACAGCGTCTGGAATGGACTCGCGGTTGCTCATTGCAATCTTGACCTCATCTTTCATATTATTATTGTCATCATTATCTAAGGAAGAGCACAAGCCACCGTCCATTCCATTTATTTTATTTATTTTAAATTGTATTTGCCTAAGTTTAGAAAATGTATTTGATTTTCAAAAATATTAAATTAATCTTTTCTTATATAATATCATATAGTTTTAATGTATTGATACAAGAAATATTTTAATTTTCTATATAAAAAAAAAAACAGCTAGAGAAACACATATTAAATGCTCATTTGTTCCTTGTAACATGAACTTGAAACGACAGAAACTTATTTGGAAATTATTTATTTATTATATACATACATAAATGAAGGATAATGAAATTCTTTGCAACTTCAAAGCATCAAAAATAACAATGACGTCAGCACCCAAAATATTCAAATTTCATCCAGCAAAATCTCAACCAGACAAAACAATTATTATTACCCTTTATATATATGTGTGTGTATTAAAATAAGAAAATTATTCCCTTTAAATATATAAAAAAAACCAGAGAAGACTGCTAATACTAGATAAAAAAAATAAAATTAATTAAGATAAATATTATTTATATTTTATTTTTTTTAGATTAAAAAAAATACAATTTATAGACTAAATAAAAAAAAAAAACTTTAATTATCCTAAATTTTTTTAAAAAATACACTTCGTAACTCGAAGGAAATATATCTTGCAAAGATATCAAGCAATTAATAACCGGTTGCGTACAGCAAGCACTGTCTCTGTCCTTCAGCTGCCAGATAAGCCCGATGCACTTTTCTTTCTTCTGTGTGTTCATTGTGCTAATAACTCCCAAAAGGCCTGAACATGAAAATCTCACTTTTTTCTCAACAAACAAACACAAATTAGAGTGATTGATTAATTAGAAACGCTGTCATGCCAGCTCATTGGTTCATGCAAACCATAAACTCCTCCTTGCTGGACCACACATCGTGACTGCTAAAAGCAAGCAAGCCTTGGATGCACATGGATGTCCAGAATCTGATATCGAGACCTTCTCGACGGGCTGTTTTTGGCGACTTCCTCCGCCGCACGTTCTGCAGTGGAAAAAAAAGGAAGCCCGAGCAATTTTTTGAGATTAAATAACAAGTTGGAATCTTTTTAAAAAAATAAGCTTCATTCCCGATTAAAGAATAAACTGATCCCGGAACACCTCCCGCCATAAAATTACCGGTGTCTTTTCACCAACCAGAGTGAATGCTCGCGAGGCACCCCGGTCGTCTCGCCAAGAAGATACTTGCAATGCAGTAATGCGCGAGCTCTTCTCTGTCTTTGCTTTGTGGCCCGCGTCCTCGACGCCCCCCATTGCTCTGCTCTTCTCTGTCTTTGCTTTGTTTTTACTAATCAATCATAAAATTACCATACATGCCCTAACAAAAATAAAAAAGTAACAACAAAATCATTTAAAAAAAAAAAAAAAACTAAGGTATCATTTAAACTAATTCAACGCTAGTTTTGCAATTTCACTGTTTTATGTGCGTGTTTGTTTTATTTTTCTTCGCAGGGGTATGATAGCAACTTATTCATGATATTTTTTAAAAAAACAGGCACTATGACGTCATTAAAATTAGTTTAAAAAAGTATATTTAATTTTAAGTAGGTGGTGAGCTGGTCCAAGGCAATTTCAATTTCCTACGGGAGACCATTGTCTCGCTGTTTACTCCTCTACCGGGCCCCGTACTCTTGGGCTGCTCACTGCAATTTGTCAAGAAAATAATAGCCCAGCCTTAAGCCCAGACCCGTAATTAGATCGTCGTCTTTTTTTTCAAGATTGTTTCTGATATTATCATTTTAAAATTATTAATAAATATAACATAAAATAATTATAGTTTTAAACTCAGGTCAATCCTCCGCCCTCTCACCATCCACGACAAATAAATTATTTCATCTAAATAATTTTATGGAAAATAAAATAGAAAAACATCTTAAAAAAAAAATGAGATGGTGGTCTGGGGAAGGTGTTTTTGCAGAGAGAAATGTTGTCTCGGGGAAATGCACACGCGTGAACCTGCCTGCGTTTGTATGAGTACAGTTTTTTGGGTTCATCTCTAATTATATATTTTTTTTATTGATATTTCAACAAACCTCTTTTGTATCACGTGTTTTTTTCGTCTTTTTTTTTAAAAAAAAAATGTATACACAGCAATTTAATCTGAAAAGGTCAACCGTTCTTTGGAACCAGGTTGTAATTTTTTTTTATTAATTTGGATATTTGAAATAATTTATATATATATATATATATATATATATATATATATATATCAATTAATTTAATAGATTCTAATATTAACAATTATATAAATCTCAAATAATCATCATATTAAAATTATAAAACTCAAATTTGAAATAAAAAAAAATAATTATTATAAACTTGTATCACTATATCATCTACTAGATAATTTATATTCTTTATTTCTGAACTTCATATGTAAGGATGATAATTTAACTTGAATTTAGATAATAATTTAAACAATAGTTACCCTTGGTGGAGGAGAATGAATATAATATAATAATAATTATTATTAAATCTGAACCTTATCAAATCTCGATTTGAAATATATTTTCTAATATTATGCATGTTTTTGTAATTGAATACACACTTGCGTGTATTATTTTATATTGAATAACAAAAATATCTGAATGTGTATAATGAATAAAATATAAATATTTATATTTCTCAAATAAACTTGTTATATTAGCTAAATTAATCATATAATACCATATATGGTCACACACAATCACATTGGCAAGTAATTAAAAATGATCACATTGGTAAGTAATAGTCAAATGATTAGCATATAGAAAAATAAAATGTAATCATACCATTACCTACTATCCTGCCTTTACTAGCCCCCCTTTTTATTTTATTTTAAAATTAGTTTTCTGTAATAATATTGTAAACATTTAAAAAAAAAACATATTATTTTTTAAATAAATAATATTTTAAAAAACATTGATCTCCAAAATACCGAAATGAGATCTTAGCGATTAAAAACAAAGTATTTGTCGCATTTGCCCCTCTCCATTCTCTCTCCCGCTCCCGTCTGTATATGCATCATCATCACCGTAGATATAGAGAGAGAAACAAGAAACACAGAAATAAAATACCCACCTTTTTTTTTTCTTTTCATTTTCTCGCTCCAATTATCAGAATTTCTTGATCGAAACATAATCAAGAAGAAGAAGAAAGCTTCGATCGATTCTTCCTTCCCTCCTTCAATGACGATAACTCGGTAGTCAAATTCCGAGGCTTTCCTAGGGTTTGTCGAATGCCGACTCAAATTTCATCCTTTCCATATTTCTAACCCCCTTTCTCTCTTCCTCTACAGAGTTTCTCTTTCGCAGGTACTATCATTCCTTCCTCTATCTTTTATTTCTTGCCTACAATTTCACGCTTTTTCGTTCATTTTTTGTTTTTTAATTGTTTTTTCTCTCTTTATTTGATTGATGATTTGATAGGGTGATAATAATATGAAATCTATGTGATGGTTAGGGTTAGGGCATCATCTGCTGCTCATACGGCGATGGAAGGGTCAGGGAGTATTTCTGATCCGCACAGAGGTGGAGGTGGAAATAGTAATAGTAATAGTAGTAACAGCTTGACTTCTTCTTCTTCGAGGTGGTATGGAATGCTATCACCTTCTAGTATTATTCAAGCGCCCATCACTGCTTTGTTAGAGTATTCTGGTCTCTTAAGACCGACCCGTTCGAGTCATCAAGAAAATGAGTCTTTGATTCCTGGTGGTCTTGGTGGGGGGGGACTTGTCTCTAGTAGGCTTGATGATTTGTCGGCTTCAGCGGTGCCTAATAATGGAGAGGTTTCCATTAGGATAATTGGGGCGGGAGAGCATGAGAGAGATGGTTCTGGTGGATTGGTTGTTGGGCAAGTAGTTGGGGCACAGAATGAGTTGTTGGGACAGCAGCAAATGATGGGTGCGGATGCTCATCAGGGTGATTTGAGGAGTGATCGAGGAGGAGGAGATGCAGCTGATGTTGCCGGTGTTCAGCAGAGCTCAAGTGTGAGCGGGGATGGGGAGGCTGCAGATGGGACTGGAGGTAATGGAAGGGATTCAACTTACCAGAGATATGATATTCAACAAGTTGCTAGGTGGATTGAGCAAGTGCTTCCTTTTTCTTTGCTTCTATTGGTTGTTTTCATTCGCCAGCATTTGCAAGGTATTATTTGTTTATTGTTTTATCATCTTAAATTCAGTGGTTTGTGCCTTTTAGATTACTACAATAAAAGTGAACGTGTGAACCATGTGGGGGAATCATAATTTGGAATGGCAATTCCCACCAACAACTTTTGTGGCAAAAGCTGGGCGCAAATGTATATTAGTGTTTTTGAACCTACAAACTTTCATTAGAGATGGGATGCAGACGGGTTTATGATTATTTTGGTGGACGAGCAGCATCCATATGGTTTCCTGGTCAATTAGCATATGGTTTCCTGGTCAATTAGCAAGTTCTCATGAAGCCACAAAAAAAAACCGTTTCGTTTTTTGGAGTTTTTTTTAATTCTTCTTTGCTTACCATCATTTGATGGGTGTTGCTAGCTACACTTTCCGTTTCATCGATTTGATTTATGACCACCGAATTACTTGTTGTCTCGTTCTCACATGCTTCTCATATAATTAATAATGAGTCTTCTAGAGGAGAGAATTTCTGATGTGCTAACCTATTGGCAACTTACTCTTCAGATTAATCTGTTATCCATATAGAAAATAACCTCTTTTTTCATCCTTGTCATTACTGCTCTTCACAAAACAGCTTCACACACACACTCTAACCAGATTTTTGAATCTTTCTGTATGGTCAGTTGGATTCATATGGCCTACTAGATTCTGTTTTTTTTTTCTTTTCTTGTCATCTCAAATTTCTTCTTCCTATTGGCCCTGGTACTTTGTTTGCGGAACAGTCCATTTTCTGTTTAGCGGTGATGATTGGATTAGTTAGTTGATCCTATCCAGTACCTAGCATTAACCAAATGGAGAATCATAGGAGTTCATTGTGAGAGGAGAGAAGAGAAGAGATCAGAAGGAAAGAGGATTGGAGAAGGGGGAAGAACAGCTGATACAAGGGCTAGGAGTGACAGGAAGTGAATCAAATTCTGAAATATGGTTGACAGGTAGAGAGAGATCTTAAAAATCAACCTTCTAAACATGAGCTTTTAATTTCCATTCAATGGAGTTGGATTGAATACTATTGTATGATTATTTGGTGGATTCTTCCTGGGGTTGCAACTGTCTGGTTTTCATTAACATGATTTCGAGCAAGCCAATTCTCTTAACTGGAGAGGTGGCAAGGCTGAATAGGAAAGGGGCCGACTGATGAGTGTGTTTTTAGACTTTTTCTAAAGGCCCTCATGTGAAGCTATCATGGCTGGCTACTTACAAGTACAGCCAAATCAAGTTGAGATGGATGGATGGTCAGTGGCGGCTGTGGCACTACCGTAGGAAAGCTGGCCCTCACTAGCTGACATAGAAAGATATTCCCAGATAACAGTTGCTTGTCTCTATTTGAATCTCTTCCTAACCAGGCCACTATGTTGGGACAGGAATGGCTCAGCCCACATGCATCATTTGATGAAAGCACTCCATTCGCCTCCCTGAAGTGGCTTGTCAACCATCTGTTCAAAGCACAGGACAGAAGGACAGGATAGTTCCTAGGAAGCAAAAAGCTGCTATTGACGATGCAAACCACATTTTGTGCTAGTCTTATTACATCCCAGTCCTCTTCAATTGAATTCTTTGCTGTCTCTTGTTTCATGCTTGTCATGTATTGAAACTGGAACTTTTAACTAGAGAAGAAATGTCTTTGGTGCTAACTTTCTAGTTTGTTACGCATTACGGTAATCCAATGTCCATATACAAAATAACCATCTTTTCAATTCCTGTCACCTCTGATATCCTTAACAACAGCTGCACATGCACTCTCATCCTTGCTTTCACCCTCATCCTGTGTGTAAATGCATGTATTTTAATAAAGGTCTCATTTTTTAACCTCATTCCATTCCTTTCATCTCAAATGTTGCTGGCCATTTTTTCTCTAACTGGTCCTTGTACTAGTAGCCTAGTCAATGCGAAATTGTTTTAAGATGAATAGATTAGGCTGTAACTTAAAGAAAGTCAGACAAGAGGAGCAGAAAATTGAAAGGAAAGAGGACAGGACTCAAAATCCAGGGATTTAAATTAGAGAGAGATTTAAATACCTAAACAATGGTTTATAGACAGAGTAGTGTTGAGATATAAACGTTCTTTAATTGAGGGTATATAAGTTTAATTATTAACTACTGGACTATAAAAGATTGCTGGGTTCAATAATAAATTTAATTCGCAAGGTGTTTTTTCATGATTTCTAATGGTAGAAAGAAGGAAAACATCTTTTTCATCACAGTGGATTAAAAACAAAGTCGATAGATCTTCTGCATTCTTTTCTTCTTCCATCTCTTCTCCTGTCCCATTTTTTGTCCCTGACTGCTATGCCTTCTTGAAATCTGCTCTTATCTGCAGAGGTTGATTTAGTGTGATGTTGGTATAATGAAGTTTGGTGGTGTTCTTTAATTGCATCACTAGTTGTTGTCTCTTGTTTTTTTTTTAAAGAAAAAAAAATATTACAGAAAATTGAGCGTGTTGAATTCTGGCCTTCTTTTCCTAAAAGTTTTTATTTCTTATTTTAAAATTCTGTGACATTTCTCTTTATACAAGGAATTGCAGGTTTCTTTGTTACAATTGGGATTGCTGTTGTCATGTTCAAGTCTAATGATATTCTACGAAAACAAACAGCTCTGAAGGTATTTGAACTTTTCTACATGTACTTGTGCTTAGTCAGAATTTGAACGTTTTCAGTTGGATTAGATTATGATTTTTGAGCTGACTGTTGGTCTCTGCAGGGAGAGAGGAAAATTTCTGTGCTGGTTGGCATCTCAATTGCGTTCATGGTCCATGTGGTTGTTGTTTACTGGTGGTATCAAAATGATGATCTTCTGTACCCATTAATCATGCTTCCTCCCAAGTCTATACCTCCTTTCTGGCATGCTATTTTCATCATCATGGTGAATGGTATGCTTACTGTTTGCAAGTTATTGACATGCATCTCTACTTCTGATTGACTGAAGATGCTACACTTTGTTTTAAAATACAAATCCTTAATGATGGTACTTTGTCTCATACTGCATGCATTGTTAAGTATTGCATGGAATATGCAGGAAAAAAGTTGCATGCAGAGGGTTTTCTCAGTTTTAGGAATATCAATTATTTTTATGACTTTGTTAAAAGTTATTTCCCCTTAATTAAGTACGGTTCCTATTATGTTCTCGTAAGCAGATGGGATGTTTTGAACCTTTAAGCTACTTGCTATTATTTTTCTGTTTTTAAGTGGGTTCTTATTGTTCTTTTCCAGATACTCTGGTCCGACAGGCAGCAATGGCATTCAAATGTGTTCTGTTAATTTATTACAAGAACAGTAGAGGCCGAAATTACCGCAAGCAGGTTAGATATTATGTAGCATAGTTTATTTGGGTTTTGTTGTTTTTTTGACTTGTTCTAAAAAGGATCTAAAAAATGAAGCTGGCTGGGGTTGGCTCCCATCCACTAATCAGATTAAGATCCCAATCAACTCTCTCCACCATTCTATTCAAGTTTTAGGCATATACCTGTACATTTATCATGTTCCCTTAGTTTCTGACCATGGTATGTGTCTCTTTCTAGGGTCAAATGCTTACTTTGGTTGAGTATCTGATTCTGCTGTACCGTGCCTTGTTGCCTGCACCAGTCTGGTATCGTTTCTTTTTAAACAAAGAATATGGGAGCCTCTTTTCGTCTCTTATGACTGGGTTGTATCTAACTTTCAAGCTCACTTCTTTTGTTGAGAAGGTATACTGTTTTGTGATTTATTCTTTTTGTTTCCTAAATCTGTTTGCTTCTTTTTTGCATACATCTGGTTGTTATGCAATTAGCCAGTAAGCCGAATGGCTTGTCCCTCCTTAGCTTGTGCTATCATTTCTTTGACCACTCTCATTTTGGTCGGTGTATTGCAGGTGCAATCCTTCTTTGCTGCTTTGAAGGCTCTATCACGTAAAGAGGTGCACTACGGGGCACATGCAACATCAGAGCAGGTACTGTTGATTTCTCTTCTCTCTTATATTAGAGGCATATTTAGAACATTGTGTGCATGTCCACATGCAAGTTTGCAGTTATTTGCTTTTCCTTTCTTTTCAGGTTTCATAGGGCCCAAAAAATCATAAATAGTCAATGCTCATTTGTGTTTTGATGAAATAAAGAACTCATGGTTATACTTTGGCCAAAGGTTAAAAAAACATAGAGAGCCTGTTAATAGAAAGCAAATTGATGTATCAAGCCTAGGGAAAATTAACTAAGATCTAAAAAGTCGTGTAATTTCAATTTGCCATTAATAAAAATACCATTTTAGCATTACCCCACCCGGTTTATTTTAAGACACGCTCTCCCCCATCCTTGTTTTGTTGTAGTTATAATGGAATCCTTTTGTATATAGTTGACTCCCATTAACTAATTATTTCATTTAAGCTAAGAATGTGAAATATGTAATTGTTCTCGTTCATGAAAAAACCAAGGATAGCTTTTTTTTACCTACATTTTTTATTTATTTATTATGCCTTCATAAAATTATTTTGGAATTTGCAGGTTTCTTTTTATGCATGTGATATAATTCTATTTGTAAGATCCAATGATAGCTTTATGATGAATCATCCTATCCCTTGTCATTCATCATTTCCTCAGATTACCCATTGAATTTGTGATTATTTTGTTGGCATTATCAATTTAATTGCTCTTTAACTTGTTGTGCACGGATTTTTAATCTTTTTTTATAAAAAATCTTGGGTTATGTGCAATGGGCTGTCACACCCACACTTGTATATTAAATATTTTATGTTCTCTAGATTTTGTTAGTGGTTCTTGACAAGTAGATGGGATAGTTGTCCGTGCATTTAAGTCATAAATGCTGTAATGCAGGTCAACGCAGCAGGAGATATGTGTGCCATTTGCCAGGAAAAGATGCATGCGCCTATACTACTTCGATGCAAACACATCTTTTGCGAGGATTGTGTATCAGAATGGTTAGTTTGTACAACCCATTACTGCTTGCAATCTAGTTTCTGTTTACTGTTGAGCGTAATCTGCTTTCACTGAAACCAATTAGCCAACTGCTGTCAATTCTTGTTTTTTTTTAGCTGAACTTTTATACGTGTGTTTAATCTGAACCGAGTCTGTTTTCAGGTTTGAGAGGGAAAGGACATGCCCCTTGTGCAGGGCTTTGGTCAAACCTGCAGATCTCAGATCATTTGGTGATGGTTCAACTAGTTTATTATTCCAGATGTTCTAAAAGCGTCTACTGTAGAAATCATGAGTTTTGCTGCTTGGGGGCTCGACACGAATACCCAAAGCGGCCTTTTTTCTGATCATCATCTCACCTATACACGTATATGTGGCTGTATTTGGCTCTGGCTTGCTCATTAGTTAGTTGCCCAAGAAAAATCAAACTAAAGAAAGAAGGCGGAACTTGGCTGTCCATTCGTGAAAAGATGAGTGTATCTAATGGCCTTGAAGACTCAGTTCCTCAAATGACTAACAATATATGTATATCATCCTCATTTGCCTTGAATGGAAATTTTCTTTCATTTTTTTTCTTTATAAAACTGTATATGCTTCTATTCTCAAGGAATGGATGAATGACTTTGCTATTTGGAGTGCTTGAGCTTTATTTCTAAACATAGTAACCTGGTTGGTTGAGGTGTTTTGACTTTCTGCTTTGTGTTAGTGGTTTAAGTTGGCAGTGAACCTGGCAGTCAGCAGTCCCGAGTCCTGGCTCTATGCAGGACGTGAATTTAGAACCCTTCCCCCCTTAATGGAGGGTCCGTATCTGCACTTCCATGGCTGAATAAGCCGCCTAGCAGCCTGCTGGCGTGGCAAGATTGAATCCCTCGGGGGATGAATTATGGAAGGAGTCTCTGTCTAAACCAGATGGAGACGCGGTGCAAAATGCATCAAAAAATTCCCAGGATGACAAGGCAATAAGGTTATGTGGGGATGCTTGAAAGGTGATTTCAATGGCTCCAAGCAAGGCAATCCATGGAGCTGTTCCACCACGGTTCAAGCAGTTATATTTTTGCTACCAATATAGCATGTAAAAGAGGTGTTTCTATCGACAAGTGACTGCAGAAGAAATAAAGATGTTTTGCAATTCGAAACTATACAGAGGAGTTGATGATGGGCCATAAGATGAGGCATAACAATTTATTTAATAGACCAAACAAGTTGCTCATCACTGCAAGTTTGATGTATGAGAAAGGAAAATCAGACTTTATTTGATAACAAATACACAGCTGCATACAAAATTACATGAACAAAACAATAAAGAATGCTTCCCAAGAAAAAATCTCCCCAAAACCTTGGCTTCAATCAGCCACATAACCAAGAAAAAAACATATATATATATATAAACCAAACTGAGAAAAAACCACTATTGATGGATGGCAAAGATGAATAGGCCTACTTATTCACGCCAGAAGACACTGATGAGGATGTTTTTACCTTTTCCTCCTCATGTATTGGAGAACACATCTTCCTCTTTTGCAGGGATATGTTTTGCCTCTTCTTTTTCCTTACATACAGGCATACCTGCACCCGGGGGGGCATCTCTTCCTGCATCTTCTTCCACTTCCTTGAGCGCAGGTGCACCTGCACTCGGCGGGGCATCTCTTCCTGCGTCCTTTTCCATTTGCTTGAGCGCAGGTGCACCTGCACTCGGCGGGGAATCACTTTCTGAAACCTCCCGTGTTTCTGGTGGCAGGTCAGGGACAGGATAGATTTCCTTTTCAAATAGTGAAGGTAATGTGGTCTCAGTAGGTGAGGTGGGGGAGGGTGGAGAAACAGAAAGCATCCTCGTAAAGGGATAAACTTCTGTAACTTCTTCACTGCCTTCGTCCAAATAAACAACATCCTGCATTGTAAGTTGATGGTATTCAACAACTTCTCTCAGAAAGCGGTTTTCACGAGCATAAACAGAATTGTCATGTGCTAGACGGGCCTTCTCAGCCAAAAGTGTCTCCAATTGAAGGCGGATCTGTCATATCAGAAATGTCAATAAGA